>CM062808.1:847193992-847639806 GCA_031772625.1 Pinus tabuliformis | reverse complement strand
CATATAGATTAAGGAAGTGTAATATATATTCAACACCCCTAATGTAACTAGTTAATAAGGTGATAGCGAAACATTGAAAGGCCTATAGTATGACATGTTTGGGATCCCAAAGAGTTACTAGACCCCAGACAAACCAACCGTATTTACAACGACTAGATGCCACCGTGGGAAACTGGACAAAAAATATGAAGTAGATTTCTCTCGAGAGGCCATAGTTTCTTGTATAAAGATGATAAATGGATGGGTCAAGATAATGAGTTATCGAAAGGATAATTTATTAGGAGAATCCCTCAGGCCCCGCAAATCAAGGGAGAAAATAATCATGGGGTAGTCGCAAGAGAGGTCACATATGCTCTAAGGGTCTTAGAAGGAACAAACATAGTAATCAGGATCTCATGCAAGTTATCCCCCAACCTAAATGGCTAAGACTTTGCAACTGATTTACCTATGAAATGATGACTACCATGACCAACCTTATGACATACAATGATATTCTTATCTCACACCATACTAATGGAAGGAGTAGAGTGGGAGCCATCTTTCCTTTGAATGGTAAGAGCCTTTAAATTTAATTTTAGGTTATCTAATAAGCCCTCAATGTCACTACCAACCAAGTTATGAAGCGAAGACTTGAAAGATAAATGTATGGGGATAGGATTATCAATAAGGATAGGAACAACTTGAGAAGTGTTTGGTACCACAAAATAGTATTCAATGGGAGGGGAGCATGGAAGTGTAATGCCTCATAAGCGAGGGGATATCAATTCGAGAATCGAGAGTAAGCCCAAATATTTTGGATTGGGATTAGGAGGTGGAGGGGACAATTGTGGGACCGAAAGAAGATTAGGATGGGGATTAAGAGGGGGTGGTGTAACACCCCCTCCTAGACCTACCCAAAGTAACCATTCCAAAGGTAAACATGAGGAGAGATGCTACTATAATAAAATTCGACCTCCTATGTCACCTTAAGGATAGTGGAATCAACGGAAGATGACATACAGTCATCCAACATCATCAATAGAACCCACAAGACATAAGTCAGCCACTCAGACAACCTATTTGTGGGTCCGACTGCTATTCTATAGCTCTTCGGCCTCAGCCACTCTCACACTATGAGTAAGGGAGCAATCGAAAACCTAAAGTCACTCTCATCAGGCCTGCCTGCCAATGACTGTGGTCCAAAATTTCAAGTTCTGTGCCAGCGACCTTGGGATTTGAGCCACTTTTCTTGCCCAGAATCCTGGCCTCTAACTAGAACTTGTTGTAACTTTTAGAAATCATTAAAAACATGATAACCATGCTGATCAATAAAAAAACACCCTCAGGACTGGGCTTGAGCGTCTCCAACAAGGATTGACATTCTGTAAAACACTTGGCATCAATGCAACCTACAGGTCCAAGATACAAGATAGAGCATAAATGACTGAAACAACTTATGAAACATAAATAGAAATATCACCTCCTTCTCCATTGAACTACTACATCATCAATTAGGTCTTGCATCCATCCATTTAATAGTTACAGGTAAATATATGAAATAACCATGACATGAACCAATAATTCAACCATGCTTGAAAAACATATTAAATACAAAAATAAGAATATGACAACCATTTAATCCACATATAAATTAGTAAAAGTAAGAGAACTTAGCTTTTTTTTATCATAGGAAAATCCGTTCAGGTCCGGGACTTCCACGTACCACCCGACCATAGACATGACTGAACCAAATCTCTATTTCATGCAGTCACCCCCATGCCATATTATAAGCATGAATGTGGGATCTCATAGAACAACCAATCCAAGAAAAATCAAGGGAATCTAGAGGTTAAACCACCTCCACCCTCATCCAATGGTGATCACACCAAAACTTGTGCTCCGATCACAACCAAATAGAACTTGGAATGCCATCCGGAATTGATCACTATCCTTGAGGAATTTTCTCTATCCTAGTCTCTTAGGCTTTACTGCAATCTAAACCTGGATCACTAAGCCCTAAACGAAGACTTCTCCCTCAAGCTTTACCGTGTATCCCGGTAAAACTGGTCAAGGGATTCCTAAGCCTTTGGGAATGAACCTCGAGACCACCTGCGCCCCAAATTGCGAAATCCATCTGGCGACTCCAAATTTCCAAAACCGAAATAAACATCCCAACATACCATGGCATCTAGAAAAAGGCTAGGCTAGGTTGAAATCCACTGTCATAAGCCGGCAAGACCATGCCATTGACAGAAACAGAACCATACACGAACATCCAAAACTATGCATGTTCATACCAGCTAGGAAATCACACATGAAAAAGGTTACCCGCAAGTATTCCTATTGAATCTACTTGATCCTGCTTTCCTTTCCTTGTTCCTTTCCTGCTTTTCCTTTCCTTTCCTTGCCTTGCTTTCCCTTTCCTTTGCTCCAAACTAGAGTGCTCCAAGAAAACTCTAAGTGACCAAGAGAGTGAGAGAGAGAGAGAATAATGAGAGAGCTCCAAACTTGAACTTGAAAAAATCCATGAATTAATCCTCAGAGGCCTTTTTATGCATGAGGCCTCTAATTTCTGCATTTTCTATTAGTTTCCTTCAATTTCCTCCTCACATGCAACCTGAGACTTTTTATCATCCTTTTCTCCTAATTTCCTTTATTTTCATAATTAAATGTGCCAAAAATTCATTTTTTCCTTATAATGCCTTTGCCTTAGCCTTTGCTAATTTTCCTTAGCCAAAACACACATCCACTAATGCCTACTAGGATATATTTTCCCAACATTTAGCTTGGAATAAGTGTCCCTTAACCGTGGTCTTATTTTGCAATTATTAACTTTTATTACATGAACTCTTAACCAGGGATGTTATAGAACCCTCCCCCTTGGGGAGCATCATCCTTGATGTCAAACCACACCAGGAAATCAACAAAGTTGCTGAAAAGAAAACAATCTGCCTATGGAGTTTTATAACTTAGCTCATTGCAGTATTTACAATGAAGAACTTGCTCAAAAGAAAAACATCATGACAACATGACAATATAAGAACCATAATAACATGACACCCATATGGCTTATTGGAGCTTTATAACTTAGCTCATGGTGGTATTTACATCCATATACATATACATATATATACCACAACATCAGCAAACGTATACCAAACATATACTAACATCAAACCAAAATTGCTTTTCCTCAATCGACAAACAATGAAGGATATAGGGCCCGCATCTGATCCAACATCTCCCATGTAGCTTCTTTAGGCCCAAAGTGCTTCCACTACACTTTAACATTCATTATGGCTTTGTTCCTGAGCATGAGATGTTTCCACTGCAATATGCACTAAGGCTTCAGCTGGAACTCTCCTTCTTGCTCCACATGCAATACATACCAATCAATAACATGATATCACTCCTTTATATGCTTCTTAAGCAATGAAATATGGAAAAAATCATGGAATTTCACTGTTGGAGGTAGTGTAATTCGATATGCCACCAGTCCAACCCTCTCAAAGATCTCGAAAGGCCCACAATACTGTGGTACCATCTTTGCACATGAACCAATCCTCAAAGAGATTTTCTTGGGCTTGATGCAAAAACACACATGCTCCACAACTTGAAACTCTTTGAACACCTTGTGTTGATCCACATAACTCTTCTGCCTATCTTGTGTCTCCTTTAGATTTTTCTTTATAGCCCGTATTTCCTGCTCCATGTCCATCAACATGTCTAGTCCAATAAGTACCATTTTCACTGGATCACTCCATCTGATGGGAGTGTTACAACTCCACCCATACAATTCCTTAAAAGGATTCATCCTTAATGATTCTTGATAACCATTGTTGTATGCAAACTTAACCAATGGAAGATACTCTTCCAATTTCCTCTACTGGTGCATCACATACATCCTCAACATATCTTCCAAGATCCTGCTGACCCTCTATGTCTAACCATATATCTACAGATGATAAGTTGTGCTAAAGGCCAACTCTGTATCTAAGCCTGCAAATATCTCCTTCCAAAACTTGGAAGTGAACTTTGCATCCTTGTCCGACACAATCTTCTTTGGAACACCATGTAGTCTCATTATCTCTATGATGAACACATGTGCTACCTCACTAACTGAATATGTAGTCTTTACCAGAATGAAGTGAGCTACCTTGTTCAACTTGTTGACCATGGACCATAATAGAATCATGCTACTTCACTGTCCTTGGAAGACCTTTGATGAAATCCATGGAAATGACCTCCCATTTCCATTCCGGAATCACCATAGGTTGTAGTAGACTGCCTCGATGCTTGCACTATGACTTTACATGTTGACAATATAAGCATCTAATCATGAACTCAACCACATTTTTGCTTCAGATTCGAAATTAATATAACTTCTTTACTGCTGTCAATGTCTTCTGATATCCTGGATGACCTAAATATGATTTCACATGAAATTCCCTCAAGATAAGCTTCTTGATCTCACTGCAATTCAACACATATAACTTGTCTCTAATCCTCACCAAGCCATCTGACGTGAGATGATAGTCTGCATCCTGATCACCAGTACTTGTACCTAGACTTGTACATATACTCTATTCTAACCTGTGCATGATCTCCATGTATTTGTCATCCTTTTGACCTGCCTGCAAAATCCTATCCTGTAACTCTATCCCATAAGAGCTTATAGTTGCTATATGATTTACTTGTACCTTTCCTGCTAAGAGCATCTGCAACCCAACTCTCCTTCCCTTTGATGTATCAGATCTTGAAGTCAAACTCACTAAGGGTATCCAACCATCTAGCTTGCCTAGTATTTAGATTTAGTTGATCAAACAAATACCTCAACCCCTGTGATTTCTCATCAATGTAAACCTCCTACCCAGAAGATAATCTCTCGACATCTTCAATGCATGTATAATTGCTGCTAGCTCAAGATCACACGCCGGATGGTTTTTTTCGTGCTCATTCAGTTTCTGTGACTCATAGCACATTATCTATCCTTCTTGCATGAGAAGTCCACCAAGTCCCCTTTTGCAAGCATCTGTACACACTACAAACTCCATGTATTGATGCACAATATTTAGCATTGGTGCATGTGTCAACAGTTGCTCAAGCTGCTCAAATTATCCTCACATTCCGCCGTCCATTCAAACTTCTTACCTTTCCTCTGTAATGATGTGATAGGATTTTTAATGCATGAAAAGTTCCTGATGAACCTCTTGTAGTAACCTGCCAATCCCATAAATGATCTTAGCTCATCTACATTCTTAGGAGCTACACATTCCAAGATGGCCTTTATCTTTTCTAGATCTACTATTATTCCTTCCTTGGAGACAACATGTCCCAAGTAGTGTACCTCAGTTTGAAATAAGTTGCACTTGCTAAGCTTAGCATACAAATGATGCTCTCTTAGAAATCTCAACACTGCTTCTAAATGTTCGACATGTTCTTCCTCATTCCTACAATATACTAGTATGTCATCAATGAATACAATAACAAACTTGTCCAAATAAGGACACAACACTCTATTCATCAAACACATTAATGTAGTTGTAGCATTAGTCAAATTGAATGGAACAACAATAAACTCATAATGCCCATACCTGGTCCTGAACACAGTCTTGAAGATATCATCTTCCTTGATGAGTACCTGCTGGTATCTCAATCACAAGTCGACCTTAAAGAACATTGTTGCTCCCTTTAGCTGATAAAAAACATCATCAATCCTCGGCAAAGGGTACCATTTCTTGATCGTTACCTTGTTCAGCTTCTTGTAATCAATGCACAATCTAAGAGTACCATCTTTCTTATTTACGAACAACACTGGTGCGCCCTAAGTTGATACACTGGGTCTGATGTATCCTTTGTCCAACATTTCCTTTAGCTTCAACTTCAACTCTACCAACTCAGGTCTGATCATCTTGTAAAGTTCTTTTGATGTTGGAGTTACCCTTGATACCAACTCAATACGAAAATCTACCTCCCTATGAGGTAGAAAATCTGAAATGTCTTCAGGAAATACATCCCGAAACCACTACAATACTGGGTACCTACTCAACACATTAGCATCGTCGACCTCCTTACCCTTGTCATTGGAATTGTGTACTGCAAACATCACACAATCTTTCCTACAACTACAATTAGCCTGCATAGCGGTAACCATCCTTACTGATGTAGTCTTCATACTTCCCTGCAAGGTCCTCTTTTCCCCAATATGATCCACACATTCAATGGCCTTGTTGAAGAAATCAACTTTGGTTCTGTGAAGGTATAGCCAATCCACACCTAAAAGCATACTATATGATCCTAATGGAAATACATTCAAATGCATTGTTGTAAGCATACTATTTAACTCAAATGCACAAGCTCTTACCCAATGGTGAACTCACTTCTTTGTACCTATAGCCAATTGTACCAACCAAGATTCTGGATGCACTTATTTTCTCAAACCACACTTATCCACTAGGTCAGGATTAATATAACTATAATTAGATCCAGGATCAATCAAAATAGAAACAACTTGATCACGAAGCTTACTGTCCATCTCAATGATTGATGCCTGATGATCCACCTGCTTGTTGTCCATAACTACATAAATCTGAGGAATGCTATGACCAAAATCACCAACTATATGTGCCTCCTGAGCACTGTAGATCTGGGGTCTACCACTACTCTGATACTGTGTACAATCCCTCTTATGATGATCCTTAAAAGTATCCAACACTGCAATGGTTCCCTACCAACACCTCTAGACTACTGCTCTCCATGTTCATTCTCATCTGTATTGAATCTCTTGTAAGGAACTGCATTATCTTTCTCACTTTCATCCTTAGGTCTTCCTTGCTTTGGTGGCCATTTTCCTTTAGCTTTCTCATTTCTTTTCAAGTCATGTTTAGGCTCAACTTTGCGCTTCAATTGCTCATAACAATGCTTCAACTTTTAGATGGCCTCCTCCAACGATCTAGGCTCATCGAACTCAATCTGGTCTTTTATGCAACTGTAAATCCATTGATGAATCTTTCAACCTTGGCCTTCTCCTCTATGAGGTAAGGCACATATCTCAATAGCTCAAAAGATCTGCTAGTATACTCCTCATCTGTCATAGAACCCATCAGTAACTCATAAAATCCTTAATTTTATCAACATAATACCTCTCAGACAAGTACTTCTTCTTGAAGAGACTTTCAAACACATGCCAAGTCAACTCATCCTCATGTATGTCCTTCACATTCTTCACGTCTTTCCACCAAATATCCTCTTTACATTTGAGACTGAAAAGGGATATCCTTGCTTCCATGTTTTTTGAATAATCATGCAAGCTAAAGAATTTCCGCATGCCAAGCAACCGAGCCTCTGCATCCTATGATTTCTTCATCTCTCCATCAAAGGTAGGTGGCTTTGACTTCTTTAACTCATCCAGAAAAATATACTGTATCATTCCTCCTGTACAGATGATAATCATGACGATCACGATTTCTATCAGAACCAAAACTAGAGTAATACCCATGTCTGTCACCCCTCCTATCCGCAGTGTCCAACATCCTGCTATCTCTATTAGTGTTAGATCTATCTGACCTATGTCTACTATGAGACCTTCTGCCATATGCCCTATTATTTCTATCCTCATGTCCATGGCTGATCCAAAGATGTCCCTGTCACTGCAAATTTGACAAACTCTAAAGTAATATCGCATTCACCTCTACTTGTTTCTCTTTTGCCTGCATAATTTTTTCGTTGTCTTCTTTGCAACTCCTTCTTTCTTCCTTCAGGCTTCTAAGGTGTCTACTAAGTCAGAAGAGTGCCCCACACCACGTTGCCCATCTGATGGGATATTCTATGTAGTCTACCACCTTGCTAGCATTCTAATCTCTTTCCTGTAAGGCATACTTTTTCAGCTAAACCAAATCACCATAAATCAATGTAGCTTAGCTTACTCGGGGATGATACCTTGTCTGCAATATCATCAAATCAGTGTGATGCATGTACAATCATAACCATAATAACATATAGACATATATCGATAAGTGCATCAACACATAACCATCATACTAACTAGGGTCCAGTCATCAATGCAAAGCCATATCAACAATGCATGCTATGACCTCATGCATGACAACAACCAATACTCCAGCAGACACATTGCTTCATGCAACTATCCACCTACATAACAAATGCCTAATCAACTACACATACACATAATCGTGTGTAGTCGAGCATAAGCGATCAATTCTTGTAATCAACCTACAAGAATGAGGCATGCAATCAAATAACCAAGAATGCAACCCAATGTACAATGAGGTAATCAAGATGCATATAATTGTATAACCAGTCATATACTCATGACAATGCATTCCATAAAATCGACATCAAGTTCCTCATGATAACCTTACTAGTACCATGATCAATATGATGCACTGCAACAAGCACATGGAACGCAAGTGTAAGAGACACACACACAACTAACATGCATGCATAACCAACACATTCACCCATATTTGTAGCACTAGATGTGACCCAAAGAGAGCATAACCATGCTTTGATACCAATCTGTAACACCCTCTCCTAGGTCTACCGAAAAATATGCTACTACAATCATATTCAACCTCCTATGTCACCTTAAGGAAGTGGAATCGACGAAACATCACATACATTCATCCAACATCATCAACAGAACCCCCAAGAGACAAGCCAGCCACTTAGACAACCTATCCCTGGGCCCCACTACTATTATATAGTTCTTAGGCCTCATTCGCTCTCATGCTATGGGTAAGGGAGTGACCGACAACCTAAAGTTTCTCTCACAGGCCTACCTGCCAGCCACTATAATCCAGAATTGCCAGTTCTATGCCAGTGACCCCAGGATTTGAGCCACTTTTCTATCCCAGAATCCTGGCCTCTTCCCATAACTTGTTGTAACTTTCAGAAATAATTAAAAATATGATAACCACACTGATCAATCAAACACAACCCTTAGGACTAGGCCTGAGCATCCCCAACCAGGACTGACATTCTATCAAACACTTGGCATCAATGCAACCTATAGGTCCAAGATAGAAGACATAGCATAAATGACTGAAACAACTTATGAAACATAACCAAAATAATCTCCTCCTTCTCCATTGAACTACTACATCATCAATTAGGTCTTGCATCCATCCATTTAATAGTTACAAATATATGAAATAATCATGACATAAACCAGTCATTTAACCATGCTTATAGCCAGCATAAAACCATATAAATATCAGAGATATGACAACACTTAAATCAAATATAAATTAGTGCAAAATTTAGAGAAATTAGATTTTATTAATTATAAGCAAATCCGACTAGGTTCGGGACTTCCACATGCCACCCGACCATAGACATGGCTAAACCAAATATCTCTTTTAGCTAGTCACCCCCGTCCCATATTCCAAGCATGAATGTGGGATCTCATAGAACAACCAATTCAATAAAAATCAAGGGAATCCAGAGGTCAAACCACCTCCCCTCTCATCCAACTGTGATCACACCAAAACTGGTGCTCTCATCACAACTGAATAGAACTTGGAATGCTATCTGGAATCCATTATTATCCTTGAGGAATTTTCCATCTCATTGTCTCTTAGGCTTTACCGCAATTCAAACCCGGATCACTAGGCCCTAAACTGAGACTCCCTCATGATTTACCGTGTATCCCTTCAAAACTGGTCAAGGGATTCCTAGGTCTTTGGGAATGAATCTTTAGACCACCTTTGCCCCAAATTCTAAAATCCACCTGATAATTCTAAAATTCCAAAACCAAAATAAACATCCCAACATACCATGGCATCTGGAAAAAGGCTATTCCAGGTTGAAATCCATTATCATAACCTGGAAATACCATGCCACCGACAACAAGAGAACCATACACCAACATGCAAAGCCATGCATGTCCAAACCAGGTAGGAAATCACACATGCGAAAGGTTACCTGCAAGTATTCCAGCTGAAGCTGCTTGATCCTGCTTTCCTTTCCTTGTTCCTTGCTTTCTTTTCCTTTCCTTTCCTTGCCTTTCTTTCTCTTTCCTTTGCTCCAAAGTAGAGTGCTCTAAGAAAACTCTAAGTGACCAAGAGAGTGAGAGAGAGAGATAATAATGAGAGAGCTCCAAACTTGAACTTGACAAAACCCATGAACTGATCCTCATAATCCTTTTTATGCATGAGGCCTCCAATTTCTCCATTTTTCATTATTTTCCTTCAATTTCCTCCTCACATGCAAGTTGTGACCTTTTACCTTCCTTTTCTCCTAATTCCCTTTATTTTCATAATTAAATGTGTCAAAAATGCATTTTTTTCCTTTTAATACATTTTCCTTAGCCAAAACACACATCCAGTGATGCCCACTATGATATATTTGCCCAACATTAAGCTTGAAATAAATGTCCCCTTAACCATGGTCTTATTTTCCATTTATTAACTTTTATTACATGGACTTTTCACCAGGGTTGTTATAGGTGGGACATGTAAAGAGGGCCATGAGAGGGTTAGATGAGAAGGGGTAGAAACAGGTGGATCTCGTTGCGCCCTAAGATCCAACGAGGAGGAGGAAGGGGAATTGGAAGGAGAAAATAAAGTATGAACAATAGGGGATAGAGAAGATAAACACCATTATAATCATAACAATCAAAATAGAAAACAATCTTGTCTACTTTGGTGGATTTCCCCCTTGATGGAGTTATTGATGTCCTTCTTAATAGACTCTTTAGTATATTTAGTAAATATCCCCATCATTAGACTTGTAATCCCCTCAGCCTACTAGATTCACTTGTCATATGAGTGGAGTTAAATAACCTAATGGGATCTACGTTTAGATTTGATATAACATTAGTGAACCAATATTTATTAAAAAAAACTCTAAAATTCTTCTTAGTAACTTGAACTACCTCATAGTTCAACTATATCATATTCCATAATTTATTGTTCCTTTGTTGGAAAACTCTTTTGAATGCTACTTAACATTATGCAATTATGCTCGAAGATTTGTCATACTGATATTAGGCAGTGTACAATGTCACATACATCAAAACACATATTCCATACTTTTTTTTATATTTAGGTTAAATGACACTCTATTATAAGTATCTTTTGCCCAAAAAATTTATTCGATATTTTTTTATAAAATGTGGTTTCCTATATCACATGGTTTTTTTTTGAAGTTTTCAAAAAATAATTTTGAGAAGAACAAATCATATTAATATTAAAAGAAAAAAACAAATTAAGTTAGTTTAAGCAACAATACCAATGCAAGGGTATTTAGACATTTCACCAAAAGAAGGAAAAAACCAATTTAGAACAAACTCTACATGCAGTATAGTATAATAATGATTTGAAAATATCTACAAACTTATTGTGTAATATAATTGTTTATATATATATATATATATATATATATATATATATAACACTACTCATGTTAGTATATACTAAATAATAACAATTAATAATATTGATTAAAAGAATATATCACATGAATATTAATTTAATCATAATCATTATTATTATTTAATAAGTTAGTATATACTAAATAATAACAATTAATAACATTGATTAAAATAATATATCATATTTAGTAATATTAATTATTAATTAACAACAAAATATTTAGAAATTACCAATAAATATTAAAACAAATTGTATCCAAAATCATAATAACATATTGAAATGGAAAAACTATAAATATTATTCAATACACATTATTAACAAAGACTAATAATAACTAATCAATTCCATTGATAATATTCTAAATCCAAAATTATTTATATGACAACCATTTAACATTAACAAGGAGAAAATAAATATAATATTAATTAACATAAATAAATAAATAAAATTAGTTTGTAAAATTTTACTCAACTAAGGTAACTGAAATTTAGTAAGTGGCTAAATGCCAAATTATGGATGAATGTTGACTGCACCGATAACATTTATGGAAGCAACACAGAAATCGTTAACAATTTGTGGAATGTCTTCAATTTTAAGAGCTTGAGAAATAGGATAATCTGCAAAATCTATACCATTGCTCACCATAATCTTTCCCTATATTTTTTGGATCTAATGATGGAATGGGAGACTACCTATTGTGTTGATAATCCTCATTCCATAACCTGGTTAGTCATCTCTATTCAAGGAAACATAATGAAAATGTTTTTCGATGAACAAAAAAAACATATAATAATATTAAATTAATCTAATTAATATATATATAAAAAAATCATTTTAGAAAAAAATATAAAATGGTTTTATACTAACAAATAAAATAATTCTTTTAATATAAAAATAATTTTAATCCAATACATATTACCAACGTGGAAGGAATTTATAGATAGCAATGCATATGGCCTTACCCATATGGGAAGCTCTTCCTGTGTGCCAAGTTTGATAGAAGAAAATGCATCCTTTCTCGTGTAGGACATTGTGACATTGACAATGGGCTTCTAGGTTTTCCTTGTCTCCTCTTTCCATATTTTAGGTGTATTTGGATAGTTGTCGATGTAATTACACATTTCATCATCCAATAACATAGAAGCTGAGGCATATTTAAGATAAATGATATCAAGATTGTGAATGCAAACAATATATTTGTAATTTTTTATATATCTTTCAAAAAAAAAAAAACTAATGTTCCACTCTCTATATCAAAGTTGTGAATGTAAACTATATATTTGTAGTTCTTCATATTATCTTGCAAAACAAAAATTTAATGTCCCACTCTCTTTATGTGCTCTACCCTTGAGCGATATTTGATATGCTAGCAACTTATGCATTGAGAAAATCTCTGATTCAATGAGCATTGAAGTTAAAAGCAATGCTCAACATGTATGTTCTCGACCTAATGGATAAGAACAACTATACTCTAATATGTGGTTATTCCCATGTAGTTAGGTTAGATATGGGATAGCCAGAGAAACTCTAATATGTGGTTATTCCCATGTAGTTAGGTTAGATATGGGATAGCCAGAGAAATGCATGAGATAGCCAAGGAAGCTTAGTCCCTGCTACTTAAGTGGAAATTAAGCTTTCATAAAAATTGTAAATTGATATATGAAAGGAAAAAAATAATTAGCAACCAAGGGGCAAGGAGTTGTATAAATTTTGGTGGGTAGTAACAACTAGTAAATCTGCATATTTACATTTTTACTCCTACTTATTGAAGTAATAAACAACACATAAATAATGATGTGCAATAACTCTTGGTAAGTATATTTATTTCCATCTTGTTCCTATCCATTTTTTAATGCAAACACTTGCTTAAATTTTCAGATGTTTTAATTTTGGTTGGTTTTCCTATGAATTTTAACAATGAAAAAATCATTCCACAAATATATAAAATTGATGATATAAATATTGCAATAACATTCAAAAATTATGGCAAGACTTCAATAAGACTTTCAAGTTTATGGTCCAATCAAATGTTTGAAAAATCATTTCTGCAATAATATTGAAAAATAAATATTTGCTTTTCAAAATTAAGCATTATAAATTACATTGGTCAATGTTAAACTAATAATAATCACAGTTGTCTATAACGCGACTTTTTGAAAGCCTTTCCGGCGGGTTTTTCCGGTCGAAATCCGGCAAGAATTTATTGGAATCGCAAGTTTGATAGCTAGTTTCTGCACAATGAAAGCGTCCCAGGGTTTTTCAGGGTGCTGAATCCAAATATGCAGTTAAAAAACCATTTTCAATGCAACAAATCAAGATTTAACCTCAATTTCTTGCGCCGGATTCCGTCACCGGAATCTCCAAAAAATCGCATTATAGACAACTCCATAATAATCTACAGAAAAAATTATATTATTATTATACTAAGAATAGAGTATTATAAAAAAATGCATATAGTTATAGAGTCATATCTCAAAATATATAAATTTTGTAGGCAAAGATGAAATCTGGTGGTGAAACATTTTGATCATCGAAGAGTGAAACCAAAAAAATATCAAATTGACATGCGGTTGCATTCTAAAGTCCCAACCCTGCTTGCACGTTATAGAAAATCGTAACAATTTTATGAGAGTAGAACATCACGCTCATGCTCGTTTTTAAATTCCATAATTTGAAGTGGTCTTGGTGGCGGTCACGACCACAGATGTTCATAGTTTATTCAAAATTTAATTTGACTGCATATGCTGCATTACACCTTAGGGTGCAGATGAAGCTTTCGTTTCATACCATAAAAACATTTTCACAATTTTTATTTTTTAAGCAACGATTTTAAATTTACAATCAAATTTATAAAATGAAATTATTTTAATTAACAAATTTCGAAAACTATATAAATTTTTAATAATTCAAATATCATTTCAATATATCCTTAAAGTTTTAAAAGTTATAATTTAAAAAATTAATCAAAATTTAACAACAATTTAAATAGGTATAAATCATTAAAGTTTTCATTGCCTAATACTATTGTTACATAAAATATCCAACGAGATTTTGAAATGGATTTTAATGTTGTTAATGGTGAATAATGAATGGATCCATTGTCAACGGACTCATGTGTGCTCCAGAAAAAGATAGTTCTCAATATTAAATGGATTTGGAAAATGAATGATTTAGATATCTGTCAATATTGAATGGATCCATGGTTGATGAATGAATTTGTGCTAAATACCATTATGTTGTATTTGATAGCTTCTGTTGTCAGGATAGTGGTATAGCTATATAAGTATTTCTTTTTGAAGATTTCATATTTTCAGAACTAGATATAGTCCTCTTTTTTGGTTAATGTGTTTTCGTACATATGATAAATGTAATTTTATCATTTCTATTCTCAATAATAAAGAAATGTGACCTTTTCTTATCGATATGGATTTTTTCCTCATGGCTTGAAATTGAATAAATGTGGGCATTTATTGAACAACATTGTGTGGTTGTCTTTAGAAAGGAAAAGCCCCCTAAAACAACATCAACAAACTTAAGTTTGATGCTCTCAAATCATTAAACAATAATAAGAATATTGTTGTTCTCAAAGCCGACAAAGGTGGTGCTATGGTTATTCTTGATAAAGATGATTACAGTCGAAAGATATTGGACCACCTCCATAATAGCGGGAGCTACAAGAAACTCAACAAGGATCCCTTGAAAAAGATTTCAAAAAGTGTGGCTCTTGCTATAAAGGTTAGTAGCTCGTTCAGTCATAGGCTTATAGAAAGTTGCCCTCTTAACCCCAAAATCTATGGCTTGCTAGAGATTCATAAGGAAGGGGCTCCTCTGAGATCCATTGTCAACACGATAGGAGGGCCAACTTATCTTCTTCCTAAAAATTTAGCCTAGAAGCTTAAGCCCCTTATTGGCCATACAAAATCTTCCGTCAAGGACTCTGCATCGTTTGTCAATGAGTTGAAGAGTTTCAAGCTTGATCCAGATGACAATCTTGTGAGCTTCGATGTGGTCTCCCTCTACACTAATAGCCCTATCAATGAGGCCGTCGAATTCATCAAGCACATTAGGGATCCTGATACGGCTAATTTATTTAGTATTCTTTCTTTTCATTCGATGGGGAATTCTATGAGAAAACTTGCGGTGTCGCCATGGGTTCCCCCTCTCCCTTGTGGTAGCTAATCTATTCATGGAGGATTTTGAATCAAAGGCCTTAGCTTCTTCTCATCTTCTGCCTAAGATGTGGAAGAGGTTTAAGGGAGAGTTGGAACTATTTTTCTTCCATCTTAACAATCAATCTAGTTCCATAAAGTTCACCATGAAATTTGAAAGTAATGGTAATATGCCTTTCCTTGACATTCTCCTCTCAAGGAATGATGATGACTCTTTTTATCATCAGGTATTTCATAAGAAAACTCATACAGAACAATATCTTCATGCTAATTCTCATCATTTTCCAGCTCAAAAACTTGGTGTTCTCAACACCTTAGTGACTAGAGCTTTAAGAGTTTTTGATGACAACCATCTCAATGAAGAGAAAGCACATCTCCTAAGTGTTTTCTTTAATAATGGGTATAGTAGACACCAATGTACTAAGGCTTTCCTCAGAGCTAAAAGAGTTCCTAATGCTAAGAAAGATACCAAGGATTGATTTTCTAGTGTTCATCTTCCTTTTATCCAAGGGACCACTGACAAGATTGTGAGGATCCTAAGCAAGCATAAGGTGGTTTCAACCTTTAGGCCTTTAAATACTATCCAAAGCTCCCTTAGATTTGTAAAAGACCCAGTGGACCCCAAGAATATGAAGGATGCTTACATTATCCCATCCTCTTGCGGGACTCCCTACATTGGTGAGACTGGTCGCTTGACTAATCAAAGGATTCGTGAGCATGCCGCTGACATCAAGCATGGCAGGACCCGCTCCTCTACTTTGGTAGAGCATGCAGATAAATCTAAGCATCACATTTGCATTGAGGAGGCCCAAGTCGTTTCTAGGGTTAGTCATTTCCATCATAAATTGAGGGAGGTCCTAGAAATTGAAAAAAGACCTAATAATTTGAATAGAGATGATGGTTAGAATATTATTAGAAGTTGGGTCCTTGTCTTGTCTTCGTAGATTTTTAGATTTCTTTTTGTGATTATTTTGTTTGTTTGTTTATCTATGTAGGTATTGATGTCCTTTTTATAGTATTTTTTATTGATTCATTCTTTATTAGAGTTTATTTTCTTGACCCTTCGTGTTTTCATAAGTATTTTATCATCCTATTCGTTTTTAACTTCTTTCAATATTTTTGTTATTTGTTTAATGGGCCTCAACCCCATATTTTATTGTTGACCCTATTTTATTTCTTGATTACTTTTCTTTATATATATATATATATATATATATATATATATATTATATTTTTGACTTGTGTATATTTTGTTTTATTTTATTTATTTTCCTTTAATTATTTTTAATTTAGTTTATTTTATTTCCATTAGTTATTTTTATTTATTAAATGATCTTGTCTCGATTAGGGTCTTGACTCCTTTTATAATTTTTTACTTCCCTCCTTGTTTGGAGTTTGACTTTGATTTTTTTATTCTTGTTAGTTTTTTTTTAATAATATTTGATTTTAATAAATTAATTTAAATATTATTTTTCAAAAACTAGTCGTTTAATATAGTCATTACTTATTAATATTTGTTTTTAATAAATTAATAATCTAATATCATAATTTAAATATTATTTTTCAAAAACTAGCCATTTAATATTGCCATTACTTAATAATATTTGTTTTTAATATATTAATAAATTAATATAATAATTTAAATATTATTGTTCAAATATCGTTGTTACTTAAAATGTTGTTCTCTACATTGCTCTCTATTTAAGCCTTTGCCATGGCCTGCCTCTTCATATGGTCTTGATGATGAACCACACTTGTTGGTTTGAAATGCGTTGACCAAAAATTTCTCTTATGTGATTTCTACTGAAAGACTTTGCTTAATTCATGATGGATCACAGAACTCCGAATACAAAAATAATTAATTAGATTAGATTTTTTTTTTCTTTCTAACATGCCTATGACTTGTAGGTTGTGGTATAAAAAATTATGACATAAGGGCATCTACACTATCAAAATCACCATGGGATCACACGTGCCTTGAGCCACACCAAATCTTAACATTGTTAGATTTTTTTTGGGTGTCTCCTCTAGACTACTATAAGTTTTTAACCTTGGCCACCTTATAGAAGAAAACCATCAAAATTCAATCCTGTTAGTAAGATTTGATGTTTTATCACAATAAATAAATGATTAACAACCCCGAGGGTTAGCTCAATTGGTAAAGTCCCTGTTGTTAAACACCTATGCTATTGGGAGGTCATGGATACAATTATCTCAACACCTTCAGGGTCAGGATCCGTGTTTGAGTTGGCGGGAAGTGCTTCCTTTGGGTTGATCTACCTAGAACAATATTCTGTGGACATAGCAAGTCACAGATCTTCAGTGGCTGTGAACCACATATAAAAAAAACCCGAGGGTTAGCTCAATTATTTGAATCCTCATCGTTAAAGCACCTTTGTTATTAACAAGTCATAGGTTCAATTCTATCAGCATTCTCGAGTCAAGTTCTATGGTTAAGACTACAAGAAGTATTCCCTTTGGATTAATCTTCCCAATACAAATATTGTGTGGATGTAGTGGTCACCAATATTTTGAGACCGTGAACCACATAAAAAAGAATAATTAAATAATTAACAAAAATGAACTTAATAAAAATAATAAAACCTTTATCATATTTGCATCGCAACATTAAATGTAGAGCCACACAATTTTGATGCTTATAAGGGTCAAATTTGATGCAGTTTGGTTGAACACAATTCATTGTGATGTAATAGGGTGCCATTATTTGACGTATATGCGATGCTAATGTGATAAAAAACATCTCTATCATGATGAATAAACAATGCAAAAGGAATAGAATGGGCACATTGATGGTGTTAAAATGATGCGTGATCGATGTAATATGACACTAACAAGATGCAAATATGAGGGAAATGACCTAAAAACTCTATATTTCAACGCTATCACAATGTGAGTAGGATACATATCCAGTGCATTAACAATGGTCAATGTGAAATATCAACACCCATATCGAATCTGCATTACATTGCTATTGAGACACAAAGTACATACATTTGATGCAAAAGTGACTCTACAAGGTTTTTTTTTGGCAATAATATGTCACACAAGTCTCTATTAACTTGTTATAGAAAAGTTTTTTGTGGCGTTTTTGCCATCATAAAGATTCCCCCTTATAGACTTAAAATACGATGCATAAAAGATTTGGTTGACATAAAGTTCATACGAAGCAAAATGTCCCTTGGATTGTCATGTTTTGTATCATCTGAATTTTTATCTGAAAAAATGCACTTGGTGATGACACTAAGAATGATTCTAAGGACTTGGTATTTGTAGTAGTGTTAGCTCACTCAAGGCAATGAGAATACTTCTTTCTTTCATAACTATGCTTAATGAAAAATAATATCAACACAATTATATGTACCATTTCAAATGGATATGGTGAGGAGTTGAACACGTTGCAATATATTGCTACGGTAGGCACTACCCACTTTAGGAAATTATTTAAGGAACTTCTCACAGAAAACATAGTTTAATTTTTAAAAATGTGATTAAATATTTTCAAAGTACAAGAGGTCAAATGGATGACCTGTCGAATTCAATGATGGATTATTTGAGTTATTGGGGGACTATTTATCGTTGGTTGTTCGAGAATCAAGGAAAGCTAGGAAGGTCCTAAGTGCCTTAAACACCTTTATAGCCATGGTTCGTGTTGGGTACATTACTTTTAATAGAAGGACTTCATTAATATCTCATTAGGACTTATACTATGGCCATTTTTTTCCAATACATTATTAGGGGATCATATGACCATTTTTTATTTATTACTAGACATTCCATATCATTTGACACATTTTCTATTTTTAAGGTTTTGTAATTTTAGCAAGGCCATTTTTAGTGGGGGTTCCACCTAGGATGACATGTGGTGTTGACTGGACATTGGTTGGAGGGTGACATGGAGAATTCCACTCTCTTAATGCAACGTTCCCTTTTAGCAATTCCTTTTAGCTTTTAGCAATTAGCCACCAATTTTCTATCTCCTCACCTTATTACTTGGCTTTTACTCCTATTTTGGGGTTTAAATAAGTTTAAGTTTCTTTTATAATTAATATTATTATTTGCATTGAGAGTGATTAATTAGTCCTAACAAATTTATAACTCCACTTACTTTCCATTCACTACAATTTAGGATATTTTACTAATTTTAGGTCTCGTAGTCTAATTTTGACTCACTTGCCAAGTAGGGGAAGTGCTTTTGTAGATAACTAAGTGCATGCACATGGAATCCTAACCTAACTTGAATTGGTTCTTCTTATGGGAAAATATATATATTATATTAATATTAAGAAATAATGCATCCTTACATTTTACGAGAAATATCAATCGTCTCTTTGGTTCATTAGTTAATTTCTTAGCAGCTTAATTCTCTCTTATTTCTTGTTTTGCAAGTAAATAGTATAGTATATTTTTTCACACTTAGATTCTTGTATTATGCTTAAAATCCAACATGGTATCAAAGCATAAGTGATTTTATGAAATTTTTTGATATTTTATTGTATATTTGACAATATTAGAAAAAACAACAAAGAATGTACCAACTCACGATAATCTTGAATCCTTTCACTTACTTTGTTTGGAAGCCAAAGATCCTTTTATGGTTGCATAGTAAGGGACTCTATAAGATTACAATGGGTACTTAATTGAGCCAACTAAAATTATTGAGAAATCAAAATACTTCAATAGGATGGATGAAGGTTATGGTATAATTTGTTTGAATATCTCCCATGATTTACTTTTTCATCTTGAGTCATGCTCAACACCAAATGAAGTTTGGAAAAAATTGGAGGGAATTTTTGACAAGCAAGATGAGTTGAGAGGACTTCAACTAGATAATGAGCTAGTTACTTTAGATCCAGATGTAACACCATCCTCCCACATCTACCCAAGTAACAAACCAACCATGGTAAACATGTGGCGAGAGGCCACTGTGAGTGGATTCAACCTCCTGTGTGACCTTAAGGAAATGTAATCGATGAAAATACAACATACATAATTTACACATCATGTATAGGACCATTCAGAACCATGCTAACACCTCAGGCAACTTTCCCTTAGGTCCCACTAGATTTTTTAGTCACTTGACCTCTGAACGCTCTCATGCTATGGGCATGTCAGTGTCCAGGGACCTTTGGACGCTCTCTTAGGCCTGCAAGCCAGTGTCCAAGGACCATTTTGTTATTTTTTGTGCCAACGTCCCTGAGATTTGAGCCACATTTTAAGGCACAAAGCCCAGGTCATTGGCCAGAATATAATTACATGTTGAAATCAGTTAAATAGCAAGGAAAAAATAATGATAAAGAAAATAGTTGAACAAGCCCTTAACCAGACCCCTACTAACCACAACAGAATTTCATCAAACATGTCACAAACATGTAATCTACTACTATAAACAACATATTTAAGCATAGGTATCTCGTACTTATTTGAGAATCGCTAAGAACCATTGTTCCCTCATGTCATTTGCCACATTATCATCTATTACGTCATAGATACATTGTCATTCATTTAAAAGTAAAAAAATGATGAGGACCATATATAGTTGTTGTCATAAAACATATACATAACCAACATAGTAACAACAGAAATACCATAAATACATCAGCCATATAATCCACATATAAACCATTATATTTTCACATGCAAACCAAAGGCATGGATTTCTCGTTAATGAATGTAGAAACTGATCGGGGATAAGACTACCATATTCCACCCGACCATAGATTGGCTGAGCCAAATCTCTCCTCATCCAATCATCCCCATGCCATATTCCAATCATGAATGTGGGACTCATAACCAGGTGAAAAGAAGTAAACAAGCATGGATGCTACCAGATTTCTCCACTTACACCATGATGAATTTGAGTTTCTCCTAGCCTCTCAGGCTTTACCATAATCCATAGTCTAATCCAAGGATCACTAGTCCCTACATCGAGATCCACTCTTGAGACTTTACCATACATCCTATCTCGAGACTACTAGGCCCAACAGTGAGAAATCCATTGTTAGGTCGCTATAATACCAGTGTATTCCCTTATTATTATTGTAATTTTACCCCTTATTGTTATTGTTGTGCCCATGTTGTCCCCATATTGTTATTATTGTGTCCCATAGAAGCCCACTATTGTTATTGTTGTACTCTTACATTATTATTATTATGTCGACTCCGATTATATTGTGACCACTTAGACTCCTGTATATAAAAAGGAGGTATTCTCATTTGTATCATCCAAGAATTGTCCATTTGTATAAATTAAATGAGGTTTCCCCCTCAAAGAGGCTACATTTTAAATCGTTGATCTATCTCTTTCTTCTATTTCGTGAGCTGGTTGCATAATAATTGACATCAAAGCTTTGGATTCTAGGGTTTCGCTGCTTCAAACAAACCATTGCGGAATTTTCTCTATAAGTTTTTCTCTACGAACCCTAAAAATTTGAAATTAAAACCCATTCGAGAAGAAATCCCGATGAACTACGTGACCACATTTCAATTCTTTTCTCACTATATTTTAGGAGATATGAACTTAGGAAGTTAGGGTTTTTGAAGGCTCTCGAATTGGATCTCAAAAAGATCACCTTGGGAAAGTCATCGTATCTTTCTATATAAGCATCTGATTCAAATTTCGCAAAAAGGGATAGATATAAGACAGATTGTAGTTTTTTGGGTAAAGGTTTTAGAACCTAAGGTCGAAATAGTGACATGTGGCATGCCATACTAGCTCACTCTACTGAACTAATCTATAATTAGGTCATTGCGGGAGGTTTGGAATAACTATTTCTTCAGGAATCCAATTGTGATCAGACTTATGGGGTTGGAAATAAGCCTCATAGGGATATCATATGCCAAAATTTCAGAACTTCGAGATCCGAAATAACAAATTTACAGGCATTTCAAGATCAAGCTCATACAAAGTGGAAAAAAAAATGTGTGTAGCTTTTTTTTTTTTAATTTGCATAAGCCTTGTTTGAGAAAGCAGTTTGAAGTGATTGAAAGGGCATTCTAAAGCATAATTATTATTAATTGATGACTCGAAGAAAGAAAATGGAAACACCTAGTAAGCAACTTGAAATCTCTACTATGACACATGAAGAAGAGGAAGAAATGCAACATGATATATCAAATTGGGCAACCAAGTCCAACAAATTTCACTCTCACAAAAAGTAACTGAAGTTAAGATGGATGATTTAAAGAATGGAATTGAAGCTAAGATGGATGGCATGGAATCTAAGATGGATGGTATAGAAGCAAAAATTAAAGGCAACATGGAAGATTTGCATATATGTTTGACAAAGTTGCTACACGAAATGCTTACTAATGGCGAAAGGGTAGTAAAGGAAACTTGTGATGAGAACAAAAGAAATGTTTATCATGATTACATAGACTCTAACATTGGATTGAAGACCCACCATGTTCCAAATATCTATATAAGGAAGTTTGATATCAAGGATCCCATAACATGGATACTACAGATGGAGCAATATTTCGATCTCCATAATGTACAAAGCACACAAAAAGTACGCATTGCAACTTTATATTTGGAACTGAATCATTTTGTATGGTATTGATGGCTTTGATCTTGTAAAAAAATTGTCACTTGTGAAATTTTTATGGAAGAAATGATATCACATCATGATGATACAAAAAGAAACACCTTTTTAGCCAATTGATAAATAAAAAAAAAAGGGTTCAATGGTGGAGCACATTGAGGACTTCCAAAAATTGAATATAAGGGTAAAAAATATTCCAAAGGAGCATAGGATTGATGTGTTCATAGGTAATTTAAAGGATAACATCCAACATGAGGTTCGCCTTTGGGAACCTGATTCATTGGAGAAGGCGTTCAGGTTGGCAAGAAAAATTGAAAACAAAAGTATGGCAACAAGGAAGCCTACCACTCACAGCTATAAAGAACAATGTAAACTTTGAAACGGGAACTGATACTGTTACCCGTTTTGTAGAGGTGGCAAAAAAATGACCCGATTTTCAAAAGTGTTGATGCAGAATACACATGTTTTTTTAAGAACATGTTTTTTGGAACTTTAATTTTTTTCATGTGCATTAAGTGGGTGAGGCTCGGTGAATGGTAGTGATTTTCATCCTGATTTTAAAAAGTGTGTATTCTGCATCACACCCTTTTTTAAAAGACCTATTTTTTGACTTTAAATTTTCTAGTGTGTGAAATGTAAAAAATTATTTTCTAAATTTGATAGTTTTTGAAGTCGTCATTGTATTCATATTTTCTTGTTCTCTATCTTAATTTTTTTTTTTTTTTTAGTGGGCTTTTTATTGTTTTGCGTTTTTAAATTATAAAGTCGATAGTTTGAATTTTAGATAATCTACATATTTAGACATCTTTTCAACCCCCTTAATTAATTTTTCAATCGACATGAAATAATTGTTTCTAAAAAACAACATTTTTTAACAATGGACATAAAAAATAACCATTTTTAACATAAATATAACAAAAAAACTAAACGTTTTGATAATTTTTTGCTAGAATTAACATGTCAAAATCACAAATTTTATACAAAAATATTAACTAAAAATGGTCAAATAATAGTTTTTTTTATGAATTTCATGTCAAAAGGATAATAATAACTACTTTTTTTTCAAAAAAAAATGATTAACTTAAAAATCAATGCAAAAATCACATATTACCAATATTGAACGTATAACAACCCTAATTGAGTGTTTATTCTTCTCATAAAATGTCAAAGTCAAAACATTGCAAAGCTTGAGTTACAAGCACAACTTAAATTTAATCAAGAATGTCACGTAATCCAAACTCTTCGTCCTCTAGAGTTTCATCATTGTCCTCTTCCACAATATTTTCTGTTTCATTTTGCTCATTTTGCTCATTTTCCTCTTCTAATGGGTCTTTCATGTCTGCAAATCCCCCAATATGTGTCTTTCCATACATTCCATGTAATGGTGGTTGGGGTTCCTTTGCCTTTTTTGCCACACGTGATTCACTAAAGTCCCCTTTCTTCAACCCAATTTCTTGCATTGCATCTGGAAGAAATTGGAGAGCATTAATTCTTTGCTGAATGAAATTGCATTGTAATGGATCTTTCTCAATTGCAATGCAATTTCTTCCTTTTTGAAGGCAGCATGCTAGTGTTGTACCTAATTATCAAGCACAAAAAAATAATGAAGTAAATTAGTACAATGACATATTAATTAAAAAAAAGAACATATTGAAATTCAATTCCATGTGGCAAAATGTACCTGAGCCAGAAAATAAATCCAGAACCCAATCTCCTTCATTTGAACATATGTCTATAAGATAGTTAATCAATAATTGTGGTTTCTGATAAATGTTAACTATCTCTCCTTTCATTTCTTTGTCTTCATATGTTAGTTTTCTCACAACAGCATCATAAGACAGTATTTGGCTATGACTCTTTTTGTCCACCCGATTAAAAATCATAGACATATGGCTATCATCTTTTGCCCAACTATCAATATGAATGAACTCACAGTCATTTATAAATTGTTGATCTTCATTGTCAAGAAGATTTGACTTTTGCCTGTAACATAAAATAGTAAAATTTCAATTAACTTGTACATAAATTAATTTTTCAACATTAATCAAATATACCTTTAAACATCTTACCATGTAAGCTGCATCCTTGAATTTGTTTTCCCCTTGAAGCTTGATAATAACATTGCCAACTGTGTGTCTGAATGAAATGTCACAAATCTCCATAATGGTGATGACGTCACTTCCTTAAATCCCGCCACCACTTTATTAAAAGCTTGATAAGTATAAGGGTCATTATCATAGCAAATGTTTGGAATATTGAAACCATGGGGAATATCTGCAATAACGAGGGCATAATCCCTTTTTGGTATGAGTTTCGCAATGTCTTCACAGTCGCCTTGTATTACTTGATATTGAATAGTGTCTAGCCCATTCCAAATGAAATGATTAAGAGTTGGATCAAGTTCAACATTCTTAATACGTTGCTTTCTCAGTCTTTCAATCTTTATTTTTTCAATAAAAGTCTTGAAACTGTCTGGTGCTCCATTATCTTCTTTCTTCATCTTTTACCAAACAAACAAATGTATGTGTAAGTTTTAATTTAAATTAAAAATAGTACACAGATGATTAAAACTGAATGTATAAATCAAGTTACCTTTTTAAATGCAAGATAAAAAGCTTTCAATGTTGATGTAGAACTTGAATCTGGATAGTTGCGTACAACATCATCCCAACTATCTTCATTCAACAATTTAACCATTTGTTCCTGAATTTTCATGTAAACTTTGTGACTGCATAGATAAAGAAAAAGTTAATATACTGATATGTATAACAAATACTACCAATAACAACATGTTTTAGTTAAAAGATAACTATAATCCTGGAAATAAGTAAAAATAATTCAGCAAACTTACTTTTGAAATTCTTCAGACATTTCTTCCAATGATAATTCCCCCGACTTCACACGAGATAATATTGTTTTGACAATTTTTTCATCTTTCACTCCTTGCATCGCCCTCCAAGGCGTGATGGTCATATCGTCTGGAAGTTGCTTCAGTTCAGGCGCTGATTTATTGTTGCTACATATCAATGGCTTAGACTTTCTGACCTTCTGGTTTTTAATGCCAATGTCTTCCCACATGCTAAAAATGTCATCAATCAAATTCCAAATATCTCCAGTTCTAAATGCCAATTGGAAAATGTTATCAACACCTCTGAATAAATCGCTAGATCTGTTGTCTTTTCCATTTTTTGAATTGCCTTTATCTTCAATTTGATAGCCTATTTCCATACAACATTCCTTTCGGAAATCTGTAGTAATATTGATCTTATCCCCACCACATTTTTCTAGGAATTCACTATGAATAAATCTAACCTTTTGGACCAAAGTCATAGACATCCTATATTCATTATCTGAATTATGATCCCATGCCACTAGCTTTGCTTCTGTTTCATTTAAACCAGCATAAATGATACATTTCATCGTTTCAAAACGTGGGTTATTAGGATATTCCTCCATCAATTGTCTTTGAGCTTCAACAGAATGGTTCCCCCCAAGCACATAATAATTGTATTCAAAACATTTTGACTTATCAAATGCTTCTTTGTTGGG
This sequence comes from Pinus tabuliformis, assembly GCA_031772625.1. Taxonomy (NCBI): domain Eukaryota; kingdom Viridiplantae; phylum Streptophyta; class Pinopsida; order Pinales; family Pinaceae; genus Pinus; species Pinus tabuliformis. The sequence continues at coordinate 847,613,151 of CM062808.1, read as the reverse complement.
AACTTGAAGTGGATCAACAAGAAGCACATAACTAACCACATAAGCATATGGATTGTACCTCATCAATGTCTTCAAGTTGTGAACATGCAGATGGTGCAGCTTTCTGACTTGATATTGGCATTGTCCTTCACTTGCCTTATAGGTTTGTGTCACATTTAACTGAAATGTACGACCACCATCAACTAGGTTTCTCTTTGTCAAATTCTGTCGAATGGAATTTTGTTTTGTTTTGATAATGCCATCACCTAAATCAGCTCCTGGTGTAATGATTTCTCTGCTTTCTTTTGAAGTTTCACTAGGTTCTTGACTGCTGGTAATGACTACTTCAAGATCTTCAACTCTACTTTTTTTCGTCTTAACATTCTGAAGAGATCTATTCTTGGCCATTGTTACTTTTGGTCTTTTACGACCTTCCACAATTTCAATGTCATCTTCAGTAATGGCAACATATGCTTCATTGTCAACTTCATCGTCTTCAAAAGTAACTTGTTTACCCTTGCTAGATTTATCCACCAGAGGCCTTTTTTTCTGATTCTTTGGATGTAGTTTTGTAGCATCATCAATTACTACATTTTCCATGTTTTGCATATCTTCCTCTGACACTGAGTAAAAATGGCTGACAACGTTCATGATATCATTCTCTATGTAATGAATGCCTCCCACCATAATTGAACAGCTTTCAACAAAATTCTGCCAAACAAAATATCATATGTTAATATAATCAAAGTTAAAAAAATATAGCGAGACATTTTCAAAACGCAAAATAAAAATACAAATAACAATACTTACCGTGTTTTGTGTCATATCATTTACGATTTGTTTACACAACTTTGTAGATACCTCTCTCCTATCATATAATGAATATGATAGTCGGTATTTAATCCTTTCATGTGACTTGGCAGTTTTTGTAAGTACGTAAACAACTTCAGTGTTTGGTACCGAACACATATCCATGACTTTTCCCATCACCTCCAAATTTTCAGTATTATTGCGTGTATCAATGTATAGATATATATTCACAGTTGTGCTCTCTCTTTCTTTCACATACCAGGCTCTTGATGGAAATTTCACCTCTTTTGAACTTTTCCAATCTGATATTAGCTTCTTATCACTTAAAACAGTTGTCATATTTGTAGGTATGAGCTCAGGTGGAGTTCATTCACCAACGTTTTTTGTAGGTATGAGCTCAGGTGGAGTTCGTTCACCAACGCTTTTTGAAGATACACCTTTAAGACTCCTTGCTCCAGAAAGATTCACAGAAATTTTTCTTGATGCCATTTTCCTGAAAAAAAAACACATAAATCAGTAAAAAAAAAAATTGCCAGGCGGGGCTGGGCGGGGTGGGCTGGGCGGGGCAGGCCGGGTGGGCGGCCCGGGGGTGGCCCTGTGCGGCCGGGTGGGCGGGCCGGGCAGGCCGGGTGGGCCGGGTGGGCGGGCCGGGTGGGTGGGCCGGCTGGGCGAGCCGGGCGGGCCAGGTGGGCGGGCCGGGTGGGCGGGCGGGCCGGGTGGGCCGGTCGGGTGAGCCGGGTGGGCCGGGTGGGCCGGGTGGGCGGGCCGGGTGGGTGGGCCGGGTGAGCCGGGTGGGCGGGCCGGGTGGGTGGGCCGGGTGGGCGGGCCGGGTGGGCCGGGTGGGTGGGCCGGGTGGGCGGGCCGGGTGGGCGGGCCGGGTGGGGGGGCCGGGTGAGCCGGGTGGGCGGGCCGGGCGGGCTGGGTGGGCCGGGTGGGCGGGCCGGGTGAGCCGGGTGGGCGGGCCGGGCGGGCCGGGTGGGCCGGGTGGGGGGGCCGGGTGGGCCGGGTGGGCGGGCCGGGTGGGCGGGCCGGGTGGGCCGGGTGGGCGGGCCGGGTGGGCGGGGCGGGCTGGGCCGGGTGGGGTGGGCGGGCGGGTAAGATGGGCGGGCCGGCCGGGCGGGGGGGATGGGCGGGCGGGGCGGGGTGGGATGGGCGGGGGGGATGGGCGGGGTGGGCGGGTGGGCTGGGCGGGGCGGGCGGGGTGGTCGAGACCACCCTGCCCGCCCCGCCCAGCCCCCTCGCCTGCCCATCCCCCCCGCCCGCCCCGCCCGCCCATCCCCCCCCCGCCCATCCCACCCGGCCCGCCCGCCCATCCCACCCGCCCGCCCGCCCGCCCCGCCCACCCGGCCCGCCCGGCCCCCCCACCCGGCCCACCCCACCCGGCCCCCCCACCCGGCCCACCCGGCCCCCCCACCCAGCCCACCCCCCCACCCGGCCCGCCCGGCCCACCCACCCGGCCCACCCACCCGGCCCGCCCACCCGGCTCACACGGCCCACCCACCCGGCCCACCCGGCCCGCCCACCCGGCCCACCCGGCCCCCCCACCCGGCCCACCCACCCGCCCGCCCACCCGGCCCACCCGGCCAGCCCGGCCCCCCCACCCGGCCCACCCGGCCCGCCCACCCGGCCCGCCCGGCCCACCCGGCCCACCCACCCGGCCCACCCGGCCCGCCCGCCCGCACAGGGCCACCCTCGGGCCGCCCCGCCCCGCCCGAGGGCGGAGCGTCGATTCCGGGAATCGACGCTCCGCCCTCGGGCGGGGCGGGGCGGCCCCGGGGTGGCGCTGCGCGGGCGGCGCCACCGGCGCACCGCCACCCCCGTGCCGCCGGCGCAGCGCCACCCCCGGGCCGCCCCGCCCCGCCCTCGCGGGGCGGCCCCGGGGTGGCGCGGGCGGGCGGGGCGCTGCGCGGGCGGCGCCACCGGCGCACCGCCACCCCCGTGCCGCCAGCGCAGCGCCACCCCCGGGCCGCCCCGCCCCGCCCTCGGGCGGAGCGGGGCGGCCCGGGGTGGCGCTGCACCGGCGGCGCGGGCGGGGCGGGGCAGCCCGGGGGTGGCGCTGCGCGGGCGGCGGCGCTGGCGCAGCGCCACCCCCGGGCCGCCCCGCCCCGCCCGAGGGCGGAGCGTCGATTCCGGGGCGGCCCGGGGGTGGCCCTGTGCGGGCGGGCCGGGTGGGCGGGCCGGGCGGGCGGGCGGGGCGGGTGGGCGGGCCGGGTGGGCCGGGCGGGCCGGGTGGGCGGGCCGGGTGGGCGGGCCGGGCGGGCCGGGTGTGCCGGGTGGGCGGGCCGGGTGGGCCGGGTGGGCAGGCCGGGTGTGGGCCGGGTGGGCGGGCCGGGTGTGCCGGGTGGGCGGGCCGGGTGGGTGGGCCGGGCGGGCCGGGTGGGTGGGCCGGGTGGCCGGGCCGGGCGGGCCGGGTGGGCCGGGTGGGCGGGCCGGGCGTGCCGGGTGGGCGGGCCGGGTGGGCCGGGCGGGTGAGCCGGGTGGGCGGGCCGGGTGGGCCGGGCGGGTGGGCCGGGTGGGCGGGCCGGGTGTGCCGGGTGGGCGGGCCGGGTGGGCGGGCCGGGTGGGCCCGGTGGGTGGGTCGGGTGGCCGGGCCGGGCAGGCCGGGTGGGCCGGGTGGGCGGGCCGGGCGTGCCGGGTGGGCAGGCCGGGTGGGCCGGGCGGGCGGGCCGGGTGGGTCGGGCGGGTGGGCCGGGTGGGTGGGCCGGGTGGGCCGGGTGGGCGGGCCGGGCGGGCCGGGTGTGCCGGGTGGGCGAGCCGGGTGGGCGGGCCGGGTGGGCGGGGCCGGGCGGGCCGGGTGGGCGGGGCCGGGTGGGCCGGGCGGGCCGGGGTGGGCCGGCGGGCTGGGTGGGGAGGGCGGGCGGGGGGGATGGGCGGGGTGGGCGGGGCGGGGCGGGCGGGTGGGATGGGCGGGGTGGGCGGGTGGGCTGCGCGGGGCGGGCGGGGTGTGACCACCCCGCCCGCCCCGCCCAGCCCACCCGCCCAGCCCGCCCATCCCACCCGCCGGCCCCGCCCCGCCCACCCCGCCCATCCCCCCCGCCCGCCCTCCCCACCCGGCCCGCCCGCCCACCCCGCCCGGCCCGCCCACCCGGCCCACCCACCCCACCCGGCCCGCCCACCCGGCCCGCCCGCCCGCCCACCCGTCCCGCCCGGCTCACCCGGCCCGCCCACCCGGGCCCACCCGGCACACCCGGCCGGCCCGCCCGGCCCGCCCACCCGGCCCACCCGGCCCGCCCACCCGGCCCGCCCACCCTGCCCGCCCGGCTCACCTGGCCCGCCCACCCGGCCCGCCCGGCCCGCCCACCCGGCCCGCCCGGCTCACCCGGCCCACCCACCCGGGCCCACCCGGCACACCCGGCCCGCCCGGCCCGCCCACCCGGCCCACCCTGCCCGCCCATCCCAGCCCAGCCCACCCGGCCCGCCCGCCCGCTCCACCCAGCCCGATTCACAGTTACCGATTCACCATGTGGTATAAAAAAAAAAATTGGCTTGAAAAATTTTTTAATTTAAAAAAAAAATATTTTTCATTAGCGTAATTTAATATGAAAATTTCAAAAAAATAATTGTACTTGCCTTTCAATTGCGACAATTCTTCGTTGTATATATTGTTGATAGCAATATCGCTGCTCCACAAATTCACGAGTCTTTCAAGGAATTTCAGAAAACCTAGATGTGAGGCGAGTAATAGTGATAGCGAAATTTATTATATAAGTGAAATTACGAAGATGTTTTTCCATACGATTAATGTGGGATAATTTGTTTTACATTAGTATAGAGAGAATATTGTAGAGTTGTTTTACAACGAATTGAATGTGGGATTAATATGTTTGAGAATATATTATAAAAATTAGAAAAAAAAGAAATTGTTAAGTAAATATGATATACTTTAACTATTACAATAATTAATGTATAACTGGTTGTGATTTACAATTTGAATTTTAGTGATTTATTTCATAAAAATAAATTAGTTTATGTTTTTCAATCAATTGTAGAATAAAATAATAAAGGTAAATAAATCTAACAAACTTTTGGAGGGAAATATTTTCGCGAAATTTTTTGGAGGGAAATATTTTCGCGAAAATTTTTGGAGGGAATAATTTTGGAGGGAATATTTCATTCTTTAAGCTATATAATACGCTCAGGAGACTCCATTTGTGTCATTCAACATTTTCTATTTGAAAGTGATGGATTGCTCTGATGGTGAAGTTTCGGTTTATACACCATCAACATCTTCATCGCGTAACAACTCTATTCATATTGATGAATATAGTGAGAATCCTTCCACTATGAATAGAAAGTCAATTCTTCCACTTAGTCCCGATTCTAAGGACTACGAGAGCAACACTGATGAAAGAGGGGATGGAGAATTTAAAGAGTCACAGATTCCACTTAGTCCAAATTCTAAGGACTATGAAAGCAGCGGTGATGAGGAGCATGATGGTGAAGTTCAAAAGAATGGGGTGTCACAATGTCCACTTAGTCCTAATTCTGAGGACTATGAGAGTAGCAGTTTTGAAGAATGTGATGGTGAAGTTCAAAAGAATGGAGGGTCACGATGTCCACTTAGTCCTAATTCTGAAGACTATGAGAGCAGCAGTTTTGAGGTGCATGATGGAAAATTTCAAAATAATGGAGTGTCAAAGTGTCCACTTAGTCCTAATTCTAAGGACTATGAGAGCAGCAGTGATGATGAGCATGATGATGAATTTCAAAAGTATGGATTGTCACAGTGTCCAGTTAGTCCTGATTCTAAGGACTATGAGAGCAGCGGTGATGAAGCGCGGGATGATAATTTTCAAAAGATTGGAGTATCACAATGTCCTCTTAGTCCTAATTCTATGGACTATGAGAGCAGCGGTGATGAAGCGCGGGATGATGATTTTCAAAAGATTGGAGTATCACAATGTCCTCTTACTCCTAATTCTAAGGACTATGAGAGCAGCGGTGATGAAGCGCGGGATGATGATTTTCAAAAGATTGGAGTATCACAATGTCCTCTTAGTCCTAATTCTAAGGACTATGAGAGCAGCGGTGATGAAGCACGGGATGATGATTTTCAAAAGATTGGATTATCACAATGTCCTCTTAGTCCTAATTCTAAGGACTATGAGAGCAGCGGTGATGAAGCGCAGGATGATGATTCTCAAAACATTGGAGTATCACAATGTCCTCTTAGTCCTGATTCTAAGGACTATGAGAGCAGCGGTGATGAAGCGCAGGATGATGATTCTCAAAACATTGGAGTATCACAATGTCCTCTTAGTCCTGATTCTAAGGACTATGAGAGCAACAGTGATGAAGAACAGGATGATGTAGTTTGTCCTAATTCTAATCAGTATAAAGGTAGCAGTGACAAAGGACAGGATGTAGCATCTTCAATAAGTAAACAGCCACATTTTCAACATAGTCCTAATTCTATGGACTATGAGAGCAGCACTGATAATGTACATGAGGAAGAATATCCATTAAACATCGAGTCAGATTTTCCATTTAGTCTGAATTCTAAGGACTATGATAGTAGCACTGAAGAAGGGGAAGATGAAGGGTATCCTCTCAGTCAAAATTTGAAAATCAGAGCAGATCATAGTGTGGATAACGTTCCTCTTAATGATGAAAGTCCTTATAAAAGTGAAGATCCAATGATGGAGATGTTGCCAAGAAATATTGTATCAAGGAGTAGGAGTAGACCTTTTCGTATCAATGCAAGCTATTCTAGTTATACAAGGGGTAGAGCAGAATATCTGACGAGAAGAAGTTCTATCAGCGCTCTCATTTCAAGTGAATGTTGCCAAAAAAATTGCTTGAAACGTATGGATTTCACATTTGCATTAGAAAGCAGGAAGATATATTTGTCAATGAATAAAAGCATGCAAAACTCATATTTAGTTGGCTGCATGCAATCTACATTGTCAGGTTATGATTATCATATTAGGAATTTTTTATTGTGTAGAAAAGCTTTCAAAATGTTTCATTCACTTGGGAATTTTCGTCTCTCGAGAATTCAAGAAAATTTGGAAAAGGATCCCACATTTTATTCAGAAGTACGTTATAAAAGACAGTTTGGGCCATTATCAAATACTGCAATGTCATGGATGAAAGATTTCTTTTCAAAGCATGGAGAGTGTATGCCAAATAGAGAGACAATACTTATTCCAGATAATTTTTCAAGACGAGAAATCTACAACTTATACAAAGAATATGCAGAAAGTGCTGAGGGACAGGGCCACTTTATTACATATCAATATTTTGTGAAGCTATGGAAGAAAGAATTCAATAATGTTCGTATTCCTAAGAAGACAAGGATGGGGATTTGCAGTACATGTGCTTCTCTTAAATCAAAAAGGGACAAATGTGAAGGCTCAGAAAGAGGTAAGTGTTCATAACTTTTACTTTTAAAATTGTATAGTCATCAACTATGAAAACATATTTCTTAATGAATTTCTTTTATGTTGTGTAGATTTAATTGTCAAAGAACTTCAGGAGCATCGCGAACAACAAACAAATGAAAGGAAGAAGTTGTACAAGCATCGAAAGAAGTGTTATGATAATCCAAATAAATATTTGGGTTTGATAATTGATGGTATGGACCAGAAGAAAACACTTTTACCACATTTTGTTCGCACACCCAAAAATCTACAAGAGGAAAATTTTATTCAGTTTCACTTGGTCGGTTGTATGGTCTTCAATGGGAAAATGTTGCCAAGGGTGTACTTCACAGCTCCAAATATTCATAATGATGCAAATCTGACCATAACCATAATTCATGATGTCATTTCTCATTGGTCTGGTAATCTTCCTGAAGTTTTGTATCTACAATTGGACAACACTTGCCGTGAAAACAAAAATCAGATTGTTTTTGGGTATCTGAACATGCTTGTTGAATTGAGAATTTTTCAAAAGGTAAAGGTTGGTTTCCTTCTTGTTGGGCACACTCATGACCATATTGATCAGATGTTCAGTCGTTTTTCAGTCACATTGAGGAGGAAGGAAGTTGGGAGCTTGCCATCACTAATTCAATGTATTAAGAAATCATACATGCCAGAGCCTGCTTTTAAAGTGTTGGAAGAAACTGTTGACATGCGAAGGTTTATTCTGGGATCATATGGTGAGGGGAAATGCATTGAACAACTTAATGACATTAGCTTCCAACATCAATTTCGTATCAAAAAAATTGATGGGAAAACACTAATATGGGGCAAGAAGTATTCAACTACTACAGAGTGGGCACCGTCATCAGGATTGCAATTTTTGAAGTTCATTCCAGATCATCCAATATTTGCATCAAAAATATTGTCATTACAATCAGTTGGTGAAGTTCAGAATGCACGTAGACAGAACAGGGCTATAAATTATTCTGATTGCCTGGAAGAAATTAAAAAATGTATTAGATATACATATGAGTACTTTGACATTGCTGATTCAGTTTGGTGGGAGTCGTTTTTCAATAATCAAAGTGATCTCATTTCGACAACAATAAATGAAGATATACCTTTGAAAAATCCATTTATTTGGCCACAAAATGTGTCGAATGAACATGAGGAAGTAAACATTGTTGAACAACAACAATCTCAGGGTATTATTAATTCTTCACAGGCAGAGGAAAGAGAGATGTATATAGGTTCCAGAAGATCTCGTGCACAACGTGAAGCCATGGAAGACCTTTATAGGGGTTCAGTACAGGATATTAAGGAGGGTTGCATGATTGCAGTGCTAGCAGATGGAGATCCTAATGGCTATCCATTTTGGGTTGCTAAAGTTTTAAAGGTCTTTACAGAAAATGAGGATGTTACAGGTGTTGAAGTACATTGGTATGCCACAAATACACGCCCATTCAATGGTGTGTATAAGCCAGAGATGGTAGTTGACAAAAAAAATGGTGGAAAAAGAAAAAGAAAGGGTACAAATATAAATCGCCGCCGCACAGACATATTACAATTGAAGGATGTTGACATACTTGTTTATGACTTCAATTTAACAAAGAGAGGAACTCTTCGCTTCAAGACGACAGAGATTCTGAAAAGGTTGTTACCAGAAGGAACAGTGTTGACATGGGACTCTGCTGAAACCAGTCGTAGATCTAGAAGACTTTTGAAACCTGGAATCTTGGGCATGCATGTGGACTCAGATGGGGCACTAGTTGATGACAGAGAAGAATATGGAACATCTTCGTCAGCATCCAGTCACTCATCTGAAGATGTGAATTCTGATGGTGTGCAAGAAAATATGAGTGATTTTGAATAATTGTTTAAGACAGTTTATATAACTGATGTATGCATCGTATCTTCAAATAAAATGGATGTTTTCCATATTTTGTTAAATGAGAAGTTATGAAGCATTTTTATGTTGTTGGATTATGTCTTAAGTATGATAAATCTTATTGTTTAAATATCTACAATGCAATATCAAATTAGAGATATAATGTCTCTTTTATTCAGTGTACAAATAAAGACTTTTGAATTCATTCAGTGTAATAATTTGTTCATAATGTCATGTTTTTTTAGTTTTGTGGTTGAAAACATGTTAAATTTATACTTAAGAAAGAAAAATGATATTCTACCAGAAACATTAATGTGTTTTTCCTTAAAAGTTAACTTTGTTTGAGACATAAAAAATTGGTTTTATTAGCATTGTTTAAAAAGTATGAAAATTGACCCCTAAAAAAAAAATCATTATTCCAGTATCAACACTTTTTTTCTGAAGCTATATTTTGCAGGAAAATTTCGTAGAAAATTTCGTAGTTGCTGCCATTTTTAAAACAACCGCAAAATTGACACCTAAAAAAAAAAAACATCGTTCCAGAATACACACTTTTCGTTTTGAGCACTGTTTTTGTGGTTTTTTTGGGGTTTTTGGGCCAGAGTTCTCGTTTTGAGTTTATAGTTCCCGTTTCAAAGTTTACATTGTTAAAGATGGAAGTGTTGTTGCCCCTAGCCTTTCACTACCTACAAGGTTGACACCAAAACAATTGGAAGAAAAAAGAGCAAAAGGGATTTGTTACAGTTGTGATAGTAAATACACAAAAGGTCATAAGTGTGCTGAGAAGAAATTAGTTTACATAGATTGTGAAGAGGAGGAAGAAAAAGAACAAGAAACATCAAGAAAAGAGGATACACACCAGGAACAAACCCTAGAGAAAGACGAAATGAATATGATAATATCTTGTAATGCATTGGCCAAAATTATAACTCCTCAAAATATCAAGAAGAAAAAGGTAATAGTGTTGATCGATTCGAGCAGTACCCATAATTTTATTCATTGTAAGATAACCAAGGAATTGAATTGCTTCTTATATCCAGCACCATAGTATCAAGTGATGGTTGCAAATGGAGGAACCAGAAATTGCTCTGGAAAGTGCCATAATATCAAGCTATCCATGGTAGAATATGTGTTGAATAGTCCAATGCTTCCCATTCCAATTAGTGGTGCTGATGTTGTACTAGGAGTCCAATGGTTATAATATTTGGGTATGATAACTTTTGATTTTCAAGAACTTTTTTTCGAAAGGAAAGGAAGTTGAATTAAGGGGTATCACAAGGAAATTGGGAAAGATAATCATCTCTAACAACATGTCAAAGCTTATAAAGAAAGAACAACGAGGTGTAATTGCACAATTATGTTCGCTAGAGGTTACCAATTTGAAATAATTTATTTATCCAGATCTCCAAAATGTCTTAGACAATCATTCCAGGGTATTTGAGATTTCCAAAGGCCTCCCACCTATTTGTGATCATGATCATGCTATTCATTTGATTCCAGGAAGTGTTCCTCCAAACATCAAGCCTTACAAATATCCCTATGCCAAAAAGAGTGAAATTGAATGTATGGTTGCAGAAATGCTATAGGCTGGTATAATTCAACCTAGTCAAATTTTTTCTCTGCTCCAGTAGTATTGGTGCACAAGAAGGATGGATCATGGTGCATGTGTCTAGATTATATGGAGCTCAACAAGCCCACTATTAAAGATAAATTCCCCATTCTTGTCATTGATGAATTATTGGATGAATTGCATGGAGCAATTTACTTCACCAAGTTAGACCTTCATTCAGGATATCATCAAATCAGAATGAAGATTGAAGACATTCTAGAAACGACATTTAGAACTCATGAGTGTCATTATGAATTTTTGTTCATGCCTTTTGGCCTTACCAATGCACCTTCTACATTTCAAGGTTTGATGAATTCCATTTTCAAACCCTTCCTTAGAAAATTTGTGTTAGTATTTTTGATGATATACTAATCTACAACAAGTCTTGGAAGGATCATGTTCAACATGTTAAGAGAGTGCTCAAAATATTGGAGGAGAAAAAATTATATGCAAAAACCCCCAAATGTTTCTTTGGAGTACAAGAGGTGGAGTACTTGGGTCATATTGTATCTCATGAAGGTGTTAAGGTAGACCCTAGAAAAATTAAAGCCATTAAGGAATGGGAAATCCCCACATCCATAAAGCATCTGCGAGGATTTCTCAGGTTGACAGGGTATTATCGCAAGTTTGTTAATAATTATGGGAGAATAACGACACCTCTAACAACATTGCTGAAAAAAGATGCACTTTCTTGGACTCCCAAAGCAACAAAGGTCTTTGAACATCTTAAAGAGGCAATGTGCCAAGCACCGGTCTTAGCTACGTGAGACTTCAAAAAACCTTTATTGTGGAATTTGATTCCTCATGAAATGGAATTGGGGTTGTTTTAATGCAAGAAGAAAGACCCATTGCTTTCGAAAGTAATCCAATCAAAGGAAAATATTTACATAAATCTATTTATGAGAAAGAAATGTAGGCAATACTACTTGCACTTAAGAAATGGTGACCTTACCTAATTGGAAGAAACTTCAAGGTAAAAACAAATCATGACAGTCTTAAACACTTTTTAGAACGAAGATTATATTCAAAATAGCAACAAAAATGGGTCACAAAGATGTTGGGTTATGACTTTGAAATCATCTACAAAAAATGGATGCAAAATGTTGTTGGAGATGCACTCTCAAGAAAGGATGAGGATGTGGAAGCATTGCTTTGTGCCATTTCTATTATCCAACTAGATTGGATAAACAAAGCAAGGGATGAATGGAAGAATGATGAAGAAGTGTTGGTAATCATTCCAAAGTTGCAGCAAGATCCTAGTACATCTGATACATTTAGCTGGAAAAATGATTAGTTATGGTACACAGATCGTTTATACCTCTGTAATAATTCACAACTCTAACAAAATATTCTTAGGGAATTGCACACATCTCCCTTAGGAGGGCATTCAAGATTCTTAAAAACTTACCAGAGGGTTAAAAATGAATTTTTTGGGATGACTTTAAATCTGATATTCAAAATTTTGTGGCGGAATGTTTGGTTTTCCAAAAAAATAAAGTTGAGACAATTAAGACCCTAGGTCTATTACAACCTTTATCCATTCCAAGTCAAAATTGGGAAGAGGTTTCAATGGATTTTATCACAGGTTTACCCAAGTCTAAAGGAAAGAGTGTAATCATGGTGTTAATTGATAGACTTACCAAATATGCACATTTGTGTGCATTACCTCATCCATTTAAAGCCAGTACAGTTGCTACTGCATTTATGGAAACAATTAAAAAGCTACATGGAAACCCAAAGATTATTGTAAGTGACAGAGATCCTATTTTCACTGGAAATTTTTGGACATAATTATTTTCTTACTGGGTACTCAGTTAGTTCATAACTCACCTTATCATCCTCAATATGATGGGCAAACTGAGATAGTGAAAAAAAATTTGGAAGTATATCTCCATTGCTATGTATCTGATAAACAGACACAATGGTCAAATGGTTTCCTCTCGCTGAATGGTGGTATAACACTTCCTTCCATACTGCAGAAAAAACGACCCCATTTATGGTGCTTTATGGATATCATCCACCGTTCATCACATCATATTTAAGAGAAAAATATAAGGCTCAAGTAGTGGAATATCACATCGAACATCAACAAAAATTTCTCCAACTCTTAAAGGATAACCTCACTTTGGTGCATAATGGAATGAAACAACAGGGATATCAACATCGTAGCGAAAGAAGTTTTGATGTAGGGGACTGGGTATTTCTATAGCTACAACCATACAAACTAATGTCCCTCAAGCAAGCTAAGAAGGATAATAAATTATCACCAAAGTATTATGGTTCGTACAAGGTGTTGCAAAAGATTCGTACTATGGCATAGAAATTGGAACTTCTTGCATCTTCCCGAGTGCACCCAATTTTCCATGTTTCATGCTTAAAGAAGGTTATAGGTGACAAGATCCTAGTTCAAACAATATTGCCAGAGCTTGACGAGGAAGGAAAAATCATATTGGATCCTGAAGCAGTCGCAGAAACAAGAAATTGGCAACTACGAAATCGATTAATTTCAGAGTATCTCATAAAGTGGAAGAACTTACCCGCTGAATAATCTACATGGGAGGATGAGAATTTTGTACAGAAGAATCCAGAACTACTTAAGAGTTGAGGACAACACTTTTTTGAAAGAGAGGGGCATGTTAGGTCCCTATAGTACTAGTGTATTCCATTATTATTATTGTCACTGTACCCCTTATGGTTATTGTTGTGCCCATGTTGTCCCCATATTGTTATTAGTGTGCCCCATAGAAGCCCACTATTGTTATTGTTATGCCCTTACATTATTATTGTAATATCGGTTCTGATTATATTGTGACCACATAGACTCATATATATAAAAAGGAGGGTTTGTCATTTGTATCATCCAAGAATTGTTCATTTGTGTAATGTAATGGAGGTTTCCCCCTCGAAGAGGCTATGTTTTAAGTCATTGATCTATCTATTTCTTCTATTTTGTGAGATGGTTGCATAACATCCATCTCTTGGCTTTACTGTGTATCCCGATATTCACCAGAAAGGATTTCCTAGGCCCATCGAGGCACACACTCCTGGCTTTACCGCAACCCACAATCTAGCTCAGGGGCTACTATGCCAATGGCTTTAATGTGGTCCATAGTCTGATTCAGGGACCACTAGGCCATGTGTTTGTCATTTCGAAGATCCACCCCACTCAGCTTCGAATCCATCCAATAATCTAGGTCAACTAAATTATGAGAACCCATCTCGTCAAGGCTATCAGGAAATGGCAAGGCCAAGATAAAAAACATTGTCACAACTAGAAAAACCCATGCCATAACAAAAAAATAACTACATGCAATACCATGCTTGTCAAATCTAGCAAGGAAATCACACATGCAAATCAATACTTTCCGAGAATCCTATTGTAGTTATTTAACCCTACTTTTCCTTGCTTGATTCTCCCTTCCTCTTGCCTTATTTTCCTTTCTTAATCCAATGCCCAAGTGCTCCAAGAAAACTCTAAGTGTCCAAGAGGGAGTGTGTGAGAGAGAGAATAATGAGAGAGCTCCAAAACTGAACTGAGAAAAGGTTACTAACTGATCCTCAAAAGCCTTTTTATTAATGAAGCCTCTATTTTCTTCATTTTCCATTATTTTCCTTCAATTTCCTCCTCACATGCAACCTATGACATTTCACCTCCCTTTTCTCCTAATTTTCATTATTTTCATAAATAAATGTTCCAAAAATTCCATTTTATCTTTCCAAAGCCTTATCCATTTCCTTTACTAATTTCCTTAGCCATAATAAACCAAATGAACAACCCCTAGGATGTCTTTCCCAACATTCAGCTTGGAATAGGTGTCCCATCGACCGTGGTTATTATTTTTATCTTTTATTACATGGAATTTTTAGTAGGGTTGTTATAGAACCCTCCCCCTTGGGGGACACTATCCTCGGTGTTCAATCACACATATACCTCAACAAAACCATTGGAAAGAAGACAACCCACATGCCAACGTAATAACATGAAATCATAATAACATTACAACATGACACCTATACTGCTTATTGGATATTTATAACATAGGTCATGGAAGTATTTACATCCATATAGATATGTACATATACCAAAACATCTTCAAACATGTACCAAAACATATACCAAATACATGTACCAAAACACCATACCCAAAACTACTTTTCCCTAACCAGTAAACAACGAAGGATACATAGCCCGCATTTGATCCGTCATCTCCCATGTAGCTTCATAAGACCCAAAGTTCTTCAACTGCACTTTAACTTTCTCTATTGCTCGATTCCAAAGCATGAGCATGAGCACATGGAATTCTACATCTGGTTCCACCTGTAATACAGAACAGTCAATCACATGATCAACATATTTAACATACTTCTTAAGCAATGACACATGGAAAACGTCATGGAATTTCACTGTTAGATGCAGTGCAAGTCGATAGGTTACTGGCCCAATCCTTTCAACAATACTGAAGGGTCCACAAAATCGTGGTTCCAGTTTGGCACATGATCCAATCTGCAAGGATCTCTTCTTTGGTTTGATGCGCAATTACACCTGTTCCCTAACCTGGAACTCCTTGAACAACCTGTTTTGATCTACATTACTCTTCTGCCTATCTTGTGTTGTCTTTAGTTTCTTCTTTATAACCTGCATCCCTTCTTCCATGTCCGCCAACATGTCCATTCCAATCAACACCTTGTTAACTGGATCGCTCTAACTAAGGGGATTATTGCAACTTCGTCCATACAATGCCTCAAAAGGACCCATCCTCAATGACTCCTGATAACCATTGTTGTATGTGAAATCAACCAAGGGAAGATACTCCTCCCACTTCTATTGTTGATGCATCACATGCATCCTCAACATGTCCTCCAATATCCTATTGACCCTCTCTGTCTGTCCATCAGTCTGCGGATGATAAGTTGTACTTAAGGCTAACTCTATACCCAAACCTACAAACAACTCCTTCCAACACTTGGAAGTGAACTTTGCATCCTTGTTTGACACAATATTCTTTGGAACACCATGCAATTTGACCACATCTCTGATGAATACATGTGCTACATCGCTAGCCGAGAAGGTAGAGTTCACTAGGATGAAGTGTGCAACCTTTGTTAACCTGTCCACAACAACTATGATGGAATCATGTTGTCTCACTGTCCTTGAAAACCCTGTGATGAAGTCCATTGAAATGACCTCCTATTTCCATTCTAGAATCACAATCAGTTGTAGAAATCCACCTGGGTGCTTACACTATGTTTTCACATGTTGCCAACCAAAACACCTAGCCACAAACACTGCTACATCCCTCTTTAGGTTTGATCAATAATAAAATTTATTCACTGCAGTCAATTTCTTCTCATAACCTCGGTGACCTAAATATGGTTTTGCAAGAAATTGTCTCAAGATCACCTTCTTGAGCTCACTATTGTCTGACACATATATCCTGTCTCCAAATCTCGCCAATCCATTTGTTGTAAGAAAATAATCCACATCCTGGGCACCTGCACCTGTACGTGTGTGTGTACCTGTACTATAACCTGTACCTGTACCAATATTCTGTTGCAACATATGCACAATCTTCATATACTTGACATCCTGTTGACCTGACTACAAGATATTATCTTGTAGGTCTATCCCGTAGGAGCTCATAGTTGTTAAGTGATTTACATGTACTCGCCCACTAAGAGAATCTGCCACCATATTCTCTTTTCCTTTGATGTACCTGATCTTGAAATCAAACTCACTGATCATGGCCAACCATTTAGCCTGCCTGGCGTTCAGGTTCAACTGGTCAAATAAATACCTCAACCCAATATGATCACTCATCAGGACAAACCTCCTACCAAGAAGATAGTGCCTCCACATCTTCAACGCATTTATGATTTCTGCTAACTCAAGATCATGCATCAGGTAGTTATGCTTGTGCTCATTCAATTTTCGTGACTCATAGCATACCACTTGTCCATCCTACATAAGGACCCCACCAAGTCCTCTGTTGCAAGCATTTGTGAATAATACAAACTCCTTGTCCGGATATGCAATCTTTAGCATTGGAGCATGTGTCAACAACTTCTTAAGCTCCTCAAAACTAGCCTCACACTCCTCTCTCCATTCAAACTTCTTACATTTCCTCTGCAATGATGTGATAAGATAAGAAATCTATGAGAAGTTCTTGATGAACCTCCTATGATAAACTTCCAACCCCATGAAAGACCTCACCCCTTCTACATTCTTAGGATCTATCAACCCCATGATGATCCTTATCTTTTCTAGATCTATTGTGATTCCCTCCTTGGAGAGAACATGTCACAAGTAGTGTAACTCAGTCTGAAATAAGCTACACTTGCTAAGATTAGCATACAACTGATGCTTTCTCAATAACCTCAACACTCTTACTAAATACTCGATATGCTCTTCCTCATTTTTAGAATATACCAATAGATCATCAATGAACACAATAACAAACTTACCCAAATACGAACGCAACACACTATTCATCAAGCACATAAATGTAGTTGGAGCATTAGTCAGACCAAATGGAACTACAACAAAATCATAATGCCCATACTTGGTCTAGAAAGTTGTCTTGTAAATGTCCTCGTCTTTGATGCATACCTGATGGTATCTGGATCTCAATTCGATCTTAGATAACACTAATGCTCCCTTCAGTTTATCAAACAAATCATCAATCCTTAGTAATGGGTACCTATTCTTGATGGTCACTTTGTTCAACTGCCTATAGTTAATGCAAAATCTGAGAGTGCCATCTTTCTTTTTCACAAACAATATCGGTGTGCCCCAAGGTGATAAACTTGGCCTAATGTATCCCTTGTGAAGTATCTCCTTTAGTCGTAGCTTTAAATTTACCAACTCAGGTGTGCTCATCATGTAAGTTGCTTTTGATGCTGGAGCTACCCCTAGCACTAACTCAGTAGAAATGTCTACCTCCCTGTGAGGTGGAAACTTTGTAATGTCCTCAGGAAATACATCATTAAACTGTTGTAAAACTAGGTACCTACTTAACACATCTTCATCCTCAACTTCCTTACCCTTGTCACTAGAAATGTGCACTGCAAACAACATACACCCTTTTCCATCCTAACTAATGTGGCTTTCTTCTTACCCTGTAAGACTCTTGGTTCCCCATTGTCATCCACACACTCAATGGATTTGTCATAACAATCTACCTTGGTTCTATGAAGATACAACCAATCCATGCCCAACAACATATTGTATGATCCTAACAGTAATACATTCAAATGTGTTGTAGTAGGCATACCATTAAAATCAAATGCACAAGCTCTTACCCAATGATGAACTCGCTTCCTTGTACCTATAGCCAACTGCACTAACCAAGATTCTGCATGCAATTCCTTACTCAAGCCACACTTATCCACCAAATCAAGACTAACATAGCTATAATTAGATCCAGGGTCAATTAAAAAATAAATAACTTGATCAGAAAGCTTACCATCCATCTCAATGATAGATGCCTCGTGCTTTTCCTGTCTATTGTCCATAGTTGCATAAACACAAGGAATGCTCTTCCCAATATCCCCAACAGTCTGTGCCTCCTATGCATTGTATATCTTATGCCTACCACCCTAGTTTTGCGGGAAATCTCTCCTAAGGTGTTCCTCACCACATTTCCAACGTTCCAACCATCTAGTACCTTTAATTCTATGTTGTTGTTGTGGTCCATGTCCCTGTCTAGCTGAATTAAACTTCTTTTGAGGTGCCACATTTTCCTTCTCTTCTGCATTTTGAGGCCTTTCTCTCTTAGGTTGCCATTTATCTTTACCTTTGTCTTTTCCTTTACATCCTTGTTAAGATACATTCTTAAGCTTTGACTATTCATAGCAATGCTTCAATTCCTGATAACTTCCTTAAGTGACCGAGGCTCATCATACTCAATCTGATCTCTAAATGCTAATGGAAAACCAATGTCAAATTAGCTGAACTTTAGCCTTCTAATCTGTAAGGTACAGTTCATACCTCAATACCTCCAAATACATGGTCATGTACTCTTTATCTGTCACTGACCCCATCTTTAGCTCATAGAATTATTTGGCCTTACTGTCGTAATACTATTTTGACAAGTATTTCTTCTTGAAAATCCTCTTGAACTCATGCCAACTCAAGTCATCCATCTTGATGTCTCTGACCCGCTTCATGTCTTCCCACCAAATGTCTGATTTACCTTTCAATATGAAGATAGTGATTTTGGCCTTCATGTTATCTATGTATTCAAGATTTTTTTCATCCCAAGCATCCAAGCCTCTACATCTTTTGGCTTCTTCACATCTCCATCAAAATTAGGTGGCTTCTCTTTATTAAACTCTTATGGCAAGTATCCCCTATCACTCCTCTTGTAAGGATGACAATGATGACAATCATGATGCCTGTCAGAACTAGAACTAGAATAGTACTTCTACTCATCACTCCTATTCGAAGTGTCTAACAACCTTCCATCTCTCACTGTGTTAGTTCTATCCGACCTGTGTCTACAAGGAGACCTACTACCATATGCCCCGTTAGTTTTGTCCTCATGTCCATGGATGATCTGAAGTGGTCCTTGTTGATGCAGTTCTGACAAACTTTGAAGGAGTATTGCATTAACCTCTACTTGTTTCTCTTGTGCCTGCATGATCTTGTCATTGTCTGCCTTACAAATCCTTATCTTTTCCTTCAAGCTTCTCAACGTGTCTACCAAATCAGAACAGTTCCCACCATGCTACTCATCCGATTCATAGGGAGGGTCTTTGTAGTCTACCATCTTGATAGCCATTTGATCTCTTTCCTGCAAGGCATACTATGCCAGATAAACCAAATCATAATAAACCAACGTACCTTAATATAATTTGGGGAGGTTACCTCATCTGTAAGAGCATCCAAATCAACGTGATACATGTATAACATAATCATAACAACATACATACATGTACAAATAAGTGCATCAACACCTAAACATCATTCTAGTTAGAGTCCATCCATCAATGCATGACCATCCATTATGCCATTGTACATATGGCCACATGCAACCATCAACATGCATAAGTAATGCATAATCAACCAGACATATGCATGAATGCACATAATCAAGCATAAGTGAACAATACTTGTAACCAAACCTACAAGAATGATACATGTAACCAAACATACAAGAATGTAACCTAACATACAAGAATGTAACCAAGCGACATATAACAACATTTAACCAACTACACTCATGATGATGCACTCCACAATAACAACATCAACTTCGACATGGCGACATCACTACAACCATGATCAAAATTATGCAAATACAATAATCACATGGAAGGTAAGTGTAAGAGACACACATGCATTTGACATGCATGCATGACCAACATACAGTCCATCCAGTTCGAGGAGTGAACCATGATCTGATACCACTCTATAACACCCTCATCCCACATCTAGCTAAGTAACTGGCCAACTAGGGTAAACATGTGATAAGAGGCTACTGTGATTGGATTCAACCTCCTATGTGACCTTAAGGAAATGGAAGCAACAGAAACAGAACATACAAAACTTCCATATCAGCTATAGGACCCCTGAGAACCATGCCAACACTTCAGACAGCTTGCCCTTGGGTCCCATTGAATATTTTTATCACTTTACCTTTGGATGCTCTCAAGCTATAGGCATGCCAACATTCAGGGACCTCTGGACACTCTCTCAGGCCTACAAGCCAGCGTTTAGGAACCATTTTGTCCAGTTCTGTGCCAGCGTCCTCAATATTTTAGCGAATTTTTCAGGGCTAGAGCCCAGGTCACTTCCCAAAATGGAATGACATCTTCAAAGCAGTAAAATAATAGGGAAATAATGATGTGAAAGAATATAGTTGAACAAGCCCTTAACTACACCCCTACTAGCCATGATAGGAATTTCGTCAAACATATCACAAAGATGTAATCTACAAGTGTAAATAACAGATTTAAGCATAGGGATCTTGTACTTATATGAGAAACGTTAATAACCATTGTTCCCTCATGTCATTTGCTGCATTATCATTTATTAGGTCATAGATACATTGTCCATTCATTTACAAGTAAAAACATGATGACAACCATACATAGTTGTAGTCATAAAACATATACATAACCAACATAGTAACAATAGAAAAACCATAAATACATTAGCCATAGAATCCACATATAAACTAGTACATTTACACGTGAAAACCAAAGGGATGAATTTCTCATTAATGAATATAGAAACCAACCCGGGATGGGAATACCACATTCCACCTGACCATAGATTGGTTGAGCCAAATTTCTCTTCAGCCAATCACCCCTGTTCCATATTCCAATAATGGATGTGGGACTCATAACCAACCGAAAAGAACCAAACAAACATGGATGCTATCAGAGTTCTCCACCTACACCGTGAGGAATTTGAGTGTCTCCTCGTGCCTTAGGCTTTACCGTAATCCCCAGTATGATCCATGGATCACTAGGCCTTACATCGAGACCCACTCTCCAAACTTTATTGTAAATCCCATCCTAGGACTACTAGGCCCAATGGAGAGCAATCCACCCCTTGGCTTTATTGTATATCCCACCATTCACAAGCAAGGATTCTTAGGCCCACCGAGGCACAAAATCTTGACTTTATTCCAACCCACAGTCTGGCTCAGGGGTTATTAGGCCATTGGCTTTATTTTGATCCACAGTCCAGTTTATGGACCACTAGACCATGTGTTTATCATTTCGGAGATCCACCCTACTCAGCTTCGAATTCGTCCGATAATCCAACTCAACCGAAGTATGAGAACCTATCTCATCAAGGCTATCAGGAAATCGCAAGGCTAGGCTGAAAGATACTATCACACCTGGCAAAACCCATGCCATAACAACAAAAGAACCATATGCAATACCATGCATGCCAAATGTAGCAAGGAAACCACACATGCAAATCAATACCTGCCAAGAATCCTGTTGTAGTTTCTTGATCCTACTTTTCCTTGCTTGATCTTCCCTTCCCCTTGACTTCTTTTCCTTTCTTGATCCAATGCCCAAGTGATCCAAGAAAAATCTAAGTGTCCAAGAGTGAGAGAGAGAGAGTGAATAATGAGAGAGCTCTAAAACTGAACTGACAAAAGGTTACTCACTTATCCTCAAAAACCTTTTTATTAATGAGACCTCTATTTTCTTCATTTTCCATTATTTTTCTTCAATTTCCTTCTCACAGGAAACCTGTGACCTTTCACCTCCCTTTTCTCCTAATTTTCATTATTTTCATAAATAAATGCGCCAAAAATGCCATTTTTCCTTTCCAAAGCCTTAGCCATTGCCTTTGTTAATTTCCTTAGCCATACTAAACCAAATGAACACCCCTAGGATGTCTTACCTAACATTCAGCTTGGAATAAGTGTCTCATCAATTATGGTTATTATTTTTATCTTTTATTACATGGAATTTTCATGAGGGTTGTTAC
This sequence comes from Pinus tabuliformis, assembly GCA_031772625.1. Taxonomy (NCBI): domain Eukaryota; kingdom Viridiplantae; phylum Streptophyta; class Pinopsida; order Pinales; family Pinaceae; genus Pinus; species Pinus tabuliformis. The sequence goes on along the minus strand of CM062808.1, from coordinate 847,591,045 downwards.
ACTAGACCATTTCGAGACCCTACAAGAAGTTCAAGACTCTTATAGCATAGGTAAAATGTTGTGGGATTGATAGGAAGGAGGAACAAGTTATCATTTATTTTTACTTTATAAACTAGGTCCTCAATATCTTTATTTGTCTCTTTTTCCATATTGCTAAACTATCCAAGGGTAAGAATTAGAAGATGTCATATTTGCATGATTTCATCAAGTATTTGATACATGAAAAGAGTGAGGTAAAGGATGGTCATATACATTGGGTTTCTTAACCCTTCCACACCTTGTGCGCTAATATTTAAGGATAATAACAAGAAAGGAAAACAAACAAGGGATTTTGATAATATAAATGGATATATATCTCAATCTAGTATGAGACTAAGATTCCAAAGGGAAGAAAAATTTAAAAAGGAGATAACAAAGTGTAGCTACTACAATAAGGGGCTCTATCTAGAGAGTTATTGTATGGTAAAGAAAATTAAACTAATGACCAAAGTGCTTTAGCAACATAATCTAGATGACTACATTCTAGACAATGTCAAGAAGAAGATTGAAGATATGCCCCTAGAGGATCAAGGTATGGAGTATGCTTTGACTATTATTGCTTCATCATCTGATAGATGAGTTTTAGACTTAGGTTCCTCTAATCATATAGTTGAATCAAAACATTCTTTGATATCTTACAGCAGTCCTATAACAACATAAATAAGATAAATTAATAATTGTTAGTAAGGTAAAGGTAAATGTTTACTCATTAACATTTTAATGGACATTAAAGATAAATAAGATGAATTAATATGCTAAGATTAAAACTAACTAAATCATAATTAATATTATTTATTCACTTCATTAATTTAAAATAATGAATAGAACTTGGTTTGAATAGCTTTGACACAATAATTAGCAAGTTCTGAGGATTTTTTTTCTATTTAAAACTTGAGGAAATGTTTGCATCTTGAGAAATTTAATCCCTCTCTATGCCTAATAGATCCAAAGTTAAGATGGATCTAGGTTAACACATATATAATTACATTACATAATTAATATACCCATGTTCTTTTTGTGGAGGATTGGATTAGGAATCCAAATAAGAGAAATCTTAATTCTTTTGTAATTTGGAAAGCAGTTATCTCTTCCTTTTCTCTCATTGAAGATGGATTGGCTTGGTAGGTTGGTGATGGCTCTTGTTTAAGAGTTGGTATGGACCCTTGGGTGGGAAGCCAACTAGATCACAGGTTGTCTCCAGAATTAGTTGAGTTTCTTCATGGTTTAGGTCACAGTACACTCAATCATTTTGTTGATCCTGCACATGGGAATTTATGGGAACAAGGATGGCTAACAAATGAGCAATTGGGTCTTCCTCAGATTTATCATGAATAATGGAATAGATTTACAAATAATTTAAGAAGGGCATATATAAAGCATTGTGAGGAACCATGCGAATTAGTGTGGTCCTTTGAATGACATGGAAGATATACTCCAAGAGCATGACACTTGGTTTTGATTGCTGACATGATTTAGGAGATACAAGGAGATTGGTGTAAGTTAATATGGAAAGTTAAGTGTCCAACAAAATCAAAGTTGTTCATGTGGTGTGCACTCTCAAACAAAATCCTCACAATCAATAACTTGACCAAAAGGCACTTTTATGGTCCTGTGTTCTTTATGCAAAGAACAGGAAGAAAAAACAAATCTTCTTTTTATCCAATGTTTATTTGCAAGAGATGTTGGGCAATTTTACAAAACAAATTAAGACGTGATTGCATTTGTTATTCCTTTGTTATTTGGTTGGGATATCTTGATTGTAAGGAATAAAGTCAATTTCAATGATTTCCATGTTCCTGTTGATATCATTACCGCTCAGATATTGGGAATTTATGATCTTTTTCCTAAGTAGACTAAGGTGAATAATGGAGGAAAATTAATTTCAGCCAAACATTACAAACGGAAAAAAAAATACAATTATGAATGTCTACTGCTTACTTTTGTAATATGCATGTGCTTATAAAATACTTTTTAGGGTATGTTGGGTGACATCTTGGCTTCGAGATGTGAATGATTTAAATTTGAGAATGATTTGAACTTTGAAACTGAGTATTAACTGTATACATACAGCCAAAACATGATTTGAATGTATTGAATTCGAGAACGATTTGAACTTTGAAACCGAGTATTAACCGGATACATACAACCATTAAACTTTTTGTGAATAAAAAGTTTAAACCTTATACTTTTTAAACATATTTTGACAGTAAATTTAAATAAACTATTTGAATATCTATTTTATATCATTTTAAAAATTTATAAATATATGAAAAAAAAATTATTGTTAAAATTTTTATTTGGTCTTATATACTATTCCATCTTGCATTAAAAAACAATTTAAACAATGAAAAATTACACATTATATTTTGTACTTTAAATAGATTTACACTTCAATCCCTCTTGGATCATGTTAGATTTATACCTAAAATGAATCTATGCTAGTTTTAAACACTCTGCAATACATTTCTCCGCCAAAAAAGCTTGGAGACACTGAATTTCAAGGTTTTTCTTACTCTTGTCTTGTTTTGGTCTCAGGTTGCTCGTAGCTTGGTGGAGGTCGTTTGTTTAAATACCATTTTTTGTTCTTGGTATGGGGATTTCTCTATATCTTCGTCAAAGCTCCTCCTCATGTATAAAATTAATTTTTATATGGTGTGGATTCGCTAGGTTGAACTATCTGCGTTATGTTGGTTGGGTATTATAAGTTGGTTGTTTGGATTTCATGTTAAATTTTGTAGGTATGTTTGTTGTTTCTAATTTTATCTAAATATTATTAGAAAAAATTATGATTTATCTAAATTAAAAATTCAAAAATAACTAATAATTTAAATAATCAAATTATTTAACATAACATAATAAAATATTACAACATCTTTTCCATACCATATATCATACTAACCTTAACCTTTTATAGAAATAATTTATTATTCACAAAATTTTCAAATCACAAAACGTACATAATAAGTTGAAACATCAAATAACATTGTACATAATAAGTTGAAACATCGAATGAACATGAGCAGAAAATCATGAACAAACTTCTAGTATCTCTACCTACTCGAATCACAGGCAAATTGGGAGAACTGAATGGCATTCCGCAAAGATACTGAAAACAGAACAGATAACTTGTTAATGAATCAACTGGAGTTCGACGGCACGGCTCTCCAGGAAGACATCATCATCATATACAGGAACTCTAAAAGTCCCATGGGTGAAAATGATGGCCGCTACAACCATCAACACCCCAAGAACGAACACCGCATCTTTCGTCAAAAATAGTACAACAAGAGTAAGCATCATCATAATCGCCAGAAGCTCCCTGTGGCTGTAGCTCCTATTCAGCACAACCAAGGGCTCTCTCCTCAGCAGATAGAGAAACATCCACGGCCCCAGAAGCACAACGATGAGGAACAACGACACCGTATGGGATAGAAGGCTGAGGGCCATGACAACGAAGAGGAGGATGAGGTAATTGACGCGGAAGTAGGCCCAGTTCTTGCAGATCCTACTCCTCGCCTCTGTCACTGACTCTGGTATTCTTACGGAGCTCCGATCAGCTATGAGTTGTCGCCATGGCCTGCACTGCGACAGGTCGCTGCGAGCACTTTCTACAAGCAGAGAGAACAACGCTGAAGCCGCCGTCATTGTGCGGTGAGAGCCCCAATAAGTACTATCATGTGTAGCCCTCGCCACTGGTGCTACTTAATTATAACCACCTACTATGAGGGGAGAGATACAAGCATTTGACGAAGAAAAAAGATGATTTGTAGTAATAGATTGACCTATGATTATGCCGTTTCATGTATTGATATATAATAACAACGATGGCAATCGTTCATTATTTCAAGGCCGACGTGGCTGAAACTGATCATGGCATGCCATCGATCAATTCCCACAAGCATGTCTCTTCGTGATTGTGATCGAGGTGGGCATTGGATGGATCTTTACAGAACTTGTTGACAAAGAACCCTATTCAACGAGTTCCCAAAGCCGTAGTCTACCTGTTACATGTTTTGGAGTTATTTGGGAGGATATTTGATTTGATTTGATTTTAGTTTTAGTTTTTATTTTGAGTTTACTTTTCTTAAAATTTAGTATTCGTTTGGTTATATCTTAAAAAGTGGCCCTTTGGGTCTTTTATTATTAGAAGGGAACAACATATTGAAAGTCAAAATACAGAAATTGATCCACAATTGGTGTCTTCAAAGCTCCTTTGTCATTAGAGTGCAACAATACTAAGCCAAACAATGCTCTATGTAATCTAACATCAAGCAGTAGGGACCTAACAATGTCCTAGTTACATCGGCATAAAGCAACATAGCTATAATTTGCATGGATAAGGTTAAACTAAGTCAATGTTGACCACTCAAAGAGAATAAGGATTAAACGACTAGACATGGTAAAAAAGATGTCTAGATTCAATGTGATCATTAACTATTAACTAAAGGTATCTATAAAAGTAAGTTATCCATAGATCAATAGAGAGGAAAAATTAACATATGTTGAAACCTATAGGTTTCCTTGCAATAAGCCTTCCATCATTGTCAAAGTGAATAATGAAGTGTCGGTGAGAGGAGGACCACAAACAATGACCACAGGGGGCACGACGATGTAATATATTGTTTTGGTATAATAAAAACATGTCATGCTTTTCCGCCACTACTTCATTTTCTCATATTGTTTTTCTAATGTTCACACATGTGCTAATGCTAAAAGTTCTTGTACGATATAGGGTTTAGTGACTTGTTTCTTGTGTGCAGGTATCCAAGAGCATGGATAGGCAAGTACCTCTGGTGGTTTTCCCCAAGTTAGTTACACCAACTAACATGCTTCTCATGATATAAAGTCTGGTTCCTTCTCTCTCTGTAATTTCGTAGGGATGTATGCATTGGGATTGTATTGTTTCTTACTTTGATTGTAACTTTTTACTGTCAGGGCAAGTGTGGGGTAGATTTGCTAGGTAAAAGTAGCTTGCTACTGCAAGTGAAATTTCACCATAAACGTGACTCAAAAAAATCATTTTTGACTTGCCAAAATTCTGAAAATCTATCTATCAACATTTTGGATTTTCTATATACTTTGAGAACATCTTGAGGGTTATAGGAAATGTGACAAAAAACATGGGAAATATATCTATCATTATTTTTTTCTTAAACAATTGTTTGAGTTTTACACTATCTTGGAAATATTAAATTCTAGCTACATTGAAGACATGGATCAATTTTTTTTTCCTAATTTTTTTTACCATATTTTTTGTCAATTTCAATGTTTGCATTGGAGAAATTTTGAGGTCTAAAATGGGTCTCCTAAGGAATATTATAAAACAATACTGGAAATAAAAAAATAATATTTGATTACATCATCAAATTTTAGAGGAAAAAAAGAAAAACTACTTTTCCAACTTGTATTTTCAAGTTATCTCCCTATGGTTCTACTCAAATTTCAAGCGGGAACACTCGTTAGATGCAAAATTTAATTCCTCATCCAAGGAGTAGCTATGTTGCATACATTCAATGGACTCTGCTACACAAAAAAAGAGAAATACATGAAAAAACATGATCACATTTTTCATGTAGTAGGGTCCATCGAAAGTTTGCAACATGACTACTCCTTTGATGAGGGATTAAATTACACATCCAACGAGTGCTCCTGCTTGAAATTTGAGTAAAATTGTAGAGGGGTAAGTCGTAAATACGAGTTGAAAAATAGTTTTTTATTTTTATTTTTATTTTTTATCCTTTAAGTCTTTTACACCAAAAATGGTGAATCATCCCCCATGGTTGACATCATCAAATTGAATCCTATTGGTTCTTATAAAGTTGATTTTGGTCGTACATTTTTGTTTTGAGGCCAATTTTAGACCTCAAAATTTCTCTAATGAATGGTACAAGTATCTTATTCTCTCTCTCTCTCTCTCTCACACACACACGCACACATATATTTCTTGCAACAAATTTGTTCTTAAACTTGTCTTTTTTTTTCTTCTTTTCTTTTTGTTAAGTTCAAATTTTATATTAACAAAAAAAATATTTACATCTCATAAATTTGTTCAACTTCTTAATTTGCCTTGGTCTATTGGAAACCAAAACAAATATAGTAGTTGAGAATTAGACTCATATCCTTCAAATCTAGCAAGACATGGTTTATGTGACATGTGTCTCCAATACAAAAAACTTGGATTGACAACCATAGACATAATAACAACTAAAACATGAAAACCCATAGAATTAGATAGCGAGGAAAGATAAAACATGGCTGCTAACTACTACATACATAATAAATACATTAAGGAAAGTTGGAAAGTGTAGGGCTCTCGGGGTTTCCTAGGGGAGGTAGCTCTCTTATGCAAAGAGTAGTTGCCCCCATGCATTCCATATGCTCATCCATACGATAATAGAGAAAATGCAACTCCTCCATGTGGAGGAGAAGCTCTTCCTTGATTTCATTATAATCGAATAGGACTTTTCCCAAGATATTCTTGATTTGCCAATAGAGATCGATGGTGTGAAGGTATTTATTTTTTCGACCTCGAGCATTACACAAATCAGGGACCCAATTCGAGACTAAAGCAATGATTTTTGAATCACAAATAGTTTCTCGTTATTAAGTGGCCTCTTATTCAATGTCTTCAATTTTCTGTTGAATGCCCAAGGGAGTGTGTTGGTGATACATGTTTGCACTTAGATATGTATTATTCATTTGGTCTCACATTTGCATTTTTTAAAAAATTGGGTAAAGCATTTCCTGTATCTTACAAATATTTATCTCAAGTTATATAAGTATTGATTTTTCTAGTTTTAATTAGGTATATTAGTTTGTGACCTAAGTTTTCAACTATTATAGTGGTAATGTTGTATTTTTCTTTTTATTTTAGGAACATATTATTTGTTATAAAGTGTAACTAATATCTTGAGATATGTATTGCACAACTTTTATAGTTTCTTTTTCTTGGTCTAGAATTAGGTTTTCATGTTCTAGCATTTATGGTTATTCCATTAGATATTATTGTTATGCTAACCAAATTGGAATTAGATGGCTAGATACAAGGAATTTTGTTAGGCCCCTATACTACTAGTGTAACCCCTTATTGTTATTAGTATAACCCACTTATTATATTGATGTACCCATTTAGTGCCCATATTGTTACTATTGTGCCCCATAGAAGCCCACTATTATTATTATTGTGCCCTTACATTATTATTGTTATGTCGGCTCTGATTGTGTTATGACCCCTTAGACTCCTATATATAGAAAGGAGGTCTTTTCTTTTGTATCATCAAAGAATTGTTCATTTATGTAATGTAAAGGAGGTTGCCCCCTCGAAGAGGCTGAATTCTAAGGTGTTGATCTATCTTTTCTATCTTTTCTTGAGCTAGTGTCATAAAATTTGGTATCAGAACTTTGGATTCTAGGGTTTCGCTGCTCCAAACAGGTCATCACAGCATTTTCGCTATAACTTTTTTTTCTGTGACGTTCCAAAAGTTACAAAGAAAAACCCATTTGAGAAGAAACCGCACTGAACATTGGGTCCAAATTTCAGAGCTTTTCGCACGATATTTGCGGAGATATGATTTGAGGAAGTTCATCTTTTTGCAGACTCCTGAATTACATTCAAAACAGGGGACCTGGGGAAAATCGTCATAACTTTCTCTCTGGGGATCGGATTGAAATTTCGTAAGAAGGTACAAAAAGAGGATGGACTGTAGTTTCTTGTATGCATGTTTCAGATCCAAAGGTCGAAATAGTGACTCGTGACACCCAATCCATGCCAAACAACATATTGCATGATCCTAACAGTAATACATTCAAAAGTGTTGCAGTAGGCATACCATTAAAATCAAATGCACAAGCTCTTACCCAATGATGAACTTGCTTCCTTGTACCTATAGCCAACTGCACTAACCAAGATTCTGCATGCAATTCTTTACTCAAGCCACACTTATCCACCAAATCAAGACTAACATAGCTATAATTAGATCTAGGGTCAATCAAAAAATAAATAACTTGATCAGAAATCTTACCATCCATCTCAATGATAGATGCCTCGTGCTTTGCCTGTCTATTGTCCGTATTTGCATAAACACAAGGAATTCTCTTCCCAACATCTCCAACAGTCTGTGCCTCCTATGCATTGTATATCTTATGCCTACCACCCTAGTTTTGCGGGAAATCTCTCCTAAGGTGTTCCTCACCACATTTCCAACGTTCCAACCATCTAGTAGCATTAATTCTATGTTGCTATTGTGGTCCATGTCCCTATCTAGCTGCATTAAACTTCTTTTGAGGTGCCACATTTTCCTTATCTTCTGCATTTTCAGGCCTTTCTCTCTTAGGCTGCCATTTATATTTAGCTTTGTCTTTTCCTTTACATCCTTGCTAAGATACATTCTTAAGCTTTGACTATTCATAGAAATGCTTCAATTTCCTGATAACTTCCTCAAGTGACCGAGGCTCATCATGCTCAATCCGATATCTAAATGCTAATGGAAAACCAATGTCAAATTAGCTAAACTTTAGCCTTCTAATCTGTAAGATACGGTTCATACATCAATAGCTCCAAATACTTGGTCGTGTACTCTTTATCTGTCACTGACCCCATCTTTAGCTCATAGAATTATTTGGCCTTATTGTCGTAATACTATTTTGACAAGTATTTCTTCTTGAAAAGCCTCTTGAACTCATGCCAACTCAAGTCATCTGTCTTGATATCTCTGACCCGCTTCATGTCTTCCCACCAAATGTCCGCTTTACCTTTCAATATGAAGATAGCGATTCTAGCCTTCATGTTATCTGTGTAGTCATGCATCTCAAAGAATTTTTTCATCCCAAGTGTCCAAGCCTCTACATCTTCCAGCTTCTTCACATCTCCATCAAAATTAGGTGGCTTCGCTTTCTTAAACTCATATGGAAAGTATCCCCTATCACTCCTCTTGTAACGATGACAACGATGACGATCATGATGCCTGTCAGAACTCGAACTAGAATAGTACTTGTACTCATCACTCCTATTCGGAGTGTCCAACAGCCTTCCATCTCTCACTGTGTCTGTTCTATCTGACCTGTGTCTACAAGGAGACCTACTACCATATGCCCCATTAGTTTTGTCCTCATATCCATGGATGATCTGAAGTGGTCCTTGTCACTGCAGTTCTGACAAACTTTGAAGGAGTGTTGCATTAACCTCTACTTGTTTCTCTTGTGCCTGCATGATCTTTTCATTGTCTACCTTACAAATCCTTATCTTTTCCTTCAAGCTTCTCAATGTGTCTACCAAATCAGAACATTTCCCACCATGCTACTCATCTAATTCATAGGGAGAGTCTTTGTAGTCTACCATCTTGATAGTCATTTGATCTCTTTCCTGCAAGGCATACTATGCCAGATAAACCAAATCATAATAAACCAACGTACCTTAATATATTTTGGGGAGGTTACCTCATCTGTAAGATCATCCAAATCAGCGTGATAGATGTATAACATAATCATAACAACATACATACATGTACAAATAAGTGCATCAACACCTAAACATCATTCTAGTTAGAGTCCATCCATCAATGCATGACCATATCGACTACACATACCACGACCTCATGCATTACAAAAAAAACCATTATGCCATTGTACACATGGCCACATGCAACCATCAACATGCATAAGTAATGCATAATCAATCAGACATATGCATGAATGCACATAATCAAGCAAGAACAATACTTGTAACCAAACCTACAAGAATGATACATGTAACCAAACATACAAGAATGCAACCTGACATACAAGAATGTAACCAAGCGACATATAACAACATGTAAGTGACATATAACAATATTTAACCGACTACACTCATGATGATGCACTCCACAATAACAACATCAACTTCCACATGGCGACATCACTACAACCATGATCAAAATTATGAAAATACAATAATCACATGGAATGCAAGTGTAAGGGACACACATGCAACTAACATGCATGCATGACCAACATACAGTCCATCTAGTTCGAGCGGTGAACCATGATCTGATACCACTCTATAACACCCTCATCCCACATTTAGCCAAGTAACTGGCCAACCAGGGTAAACATGTGATGAGAGGCTATTGTGATTGGATTCAACCTCCTATGTGACCTTAAGGAAATGGAAGCAATAGAAACACAACATACAAAACTTCCATATCAGCTATAGGACCCCTGAGAACCATGCCAACACTTTAGACAGCTTGCCCTTGGGTCCCACTGAATATTTTTATCACTTTACCTCTGGATGCTCTCAAGCTATAGGCATGCCAACATCTAGGGACCTCTAGACACTCTCTCAGGCCTACAAGCCAGCATTGAGGAACCATTTTGTCCATTTATGTGCCAGCGTCTTCAATATTTTAGCGACTTTTTCAGGCCTAGAGCCCAGGTCACTTCCCAAAATGGAATGACATCTTCAAAGCATTAAAATAACAGGGAAACAAAGATGTGAAAGAAGATAGTTGAACAAGCCCTTAACTACACCCCTACTAGCCATGATAGGAATTTTGTCAAACATATCACAAAGATGTAATCTACATGTGTAAATAACATATTTAAGCATAGGGATCTTGTACTTATCTGAGAATCATTAATAACCATTGTTCCCTCATGTCATTTACTGCATTATCATTTATTAGGTCATAGATACATTGTCCATTCATTTACAAGTAAAAACATGATGAAAACCATACATAGTTGTTGTCATAAAACATATACATAACCAACATAGTAACAATAGAAAAACCATAAATACATTAGCCATAGAATCCACATATAAACTAGTACATTTACACATGAAAACCAAAGGGATGAATTTATCATTAATGAATGTAGAAACCAAACCGGGATGGGAATACCACATTCCAGCTGACCATAGATTGGTTGAGCCAAATTTCTCTTCAGCCAATCACCCCTGTGCCATATTCCAATAATGGATGTGGGACTCATAACCAACCAAAAAGAACCAAACAAGAATGGATGATATCAGAGTTCTCCACCTACACCCGTGAGGAATTTGAGTGTCTTCTAGTGCCTCAGGCTTTATCGTAATCCCCAGTCTGATCCATGGATCACTAGGCCTTACGTCGAGACCCACTCTCCAACCTTTATTGTAAATCCCATCCTAGGACTACTAGGCCCAATGGAGAGCAATCCACCTCTTAGCTTTACCGTATATCCCACCATTCATAGGCAAGGATTCTTAGACCCACCGAGGCACAAAATCTTGACTTTACCGCAACCCACAGTCTGGCTTAGGGTTTACTAGGTCATTGGCTTTATTGTGATCCACAGTCCAGTTTATGGACCAGTTGACCATGTGTTTATCATTTCGGAGATCCACCCTACTCAGCTTCGAATTCGCCCGATAATCAAACTCAACCGATGTATGAGAACCTATCTCATCAAGGCTATTAGGAAATGGCAAGGCTAGGCTGAAAGATACTGTCACACCTGACAAAACCATGCCATAACAACAAAAGAACCACATGCAATACCATGCATGCCAAATGTAGCAAGGAAACCACACATGAAAATCAATACCTGCCAAGAATCCTGTTGTAGCTGCTTGATCCTACTTTTCCTTGCTTGATCTTCCCTTCCCCTTGACTTCTTTTCCTTTCTTGATCCAATGCCCAAGTGATCCAAGAAATATCTAAGTGTCCAAGAGTGAGAAAGAGAGTGAATAATGAGAGAGCTCCAAAACTAAACTAACAAAAGGTTACTCACTGATCCTCAAAAACCTTTTTATTAATGAGACCTCTATTTTCTTCATTTTCCATTATTTTCCTTCAATTTCCTTCTCACGGGAAACCTGTGACCTTTCACCTCCCTTTTCTCCTAATTTTCATTATTTTCATAAATAAATGTGCCAAAAATGTCATTTTTCCTTTCCAAAGCCTTAGGCATTGCCTTTGTTAATTTTCGTAGCCATACCAAACCAAATGATCACCCCCTAGGATGTGATCATGCTTGGAGTTGTAAGGCACAAAAATGTCTATAACACACACCTTATGCGATAATATTTAAGGATAATAACAAGAAAGGAAAACAAACAAGGGATTTTGATAATATAAATGGATAAATATCTCAATCTAGTATGAGACTAAGATTCCAAAGGGAAGAAAAATCTAAAAATGAGATAAAGTGTAGCTACTACAATAAGGGGCTCCATCTAGAGAGTTATTGTATGGTAAAGAAAATTAAACTAATGACCAAAGTACTTTAGCAACATAATCTAGATGACTACATTCTAGACAATGTTAAGAAGAAGATTGAAGATATGCCACTAGAGGATCAAGGTATGGAGTATGCTTTGACTATTATTGCTTCATCATCTGATAGATGAGTTTTAGACTTAGGTTCCTCTAATCATATAGTTGCATCAAAACATTCTTTGATATCTTACACCAGTCCTATAACAAGATAAATAAGATAAATTAATTATTGTTAGTAAGGTAAAGGTAAATGTTTACTCATTAACATTTTAATGGACATTAAAGATAAATAAGATGAATTAATATGATAAGATTAAAACTAACTAAATCATATATAATATTATTTATTCACTTCATTAATTTAAAATAATAAATAGAACTTGGTTTGAATAGCTTTAACACAATAATTAACAAGTTCTGAGGATTTTTTTCTATTTAAAACTTGAGGAAATGTTTGCATCTTGAGAAATTTAATCCCTCTCTATGCCTAATAGATCCAAAGTTAAGATGGATCTAGGTTAACACATATATAATTACATTAGACAATTAATACACCCATCTTCTTTTTGTGGAGGATTGAATTAGGCATCCAAATAAGAGAAATCTTAATTCTTTTGTAATTTGGAAAGAAGATATCTCTTCCTTTGCTCTTATTGAAGATGGATTGGCTTGGTAGGTTGGTGATAGCTCTCATTTAAGAGTTGGTATGGACCCTTGGGTGGGAAGCCAACTAGATCACAAGTTGCCTCCAGTATTAGTTGAGTTTCTTCATGGTTTATTCATAGTAAGCTCAATCATTTTGTCGATCCCACACATGGGAATTTATGGGAACAAGGATGGCTAACAATTGGGCAATTGGGTCTTCCTCAGATTTATCATGAATAATGGAATAGATTTACAAATGATTTAAGAAGGGCATATATAAAGCTCTGTCAAGAACCATGTGAATTAGTGTGGTCCTTTGAATCACATGGAAGATATACTCCAAGAACATGATACTTGGTTTTGATTGCTGACATGATTTAGGAGATACAAGGAGATTGGTGTAAGTTAATATAGAAAGTTAAGTGTCCAACAAAATCAAAGTTGTTCATGTGGTATGCACTCTCAAACAAAATACTCACAATCAATAACTTGACCAAAAGGCACTTTCATGGTCATGCGTTCTTTATGCAAAGAACAAGAAGAAAAAACAAATCTTCTTTTTATCCAATGTTTATTTTCAAAAGATGTTGGCAATTTTACAAAACAAAGTAAGACGTGATTGCATTTGTTATTCCTTTGTTATTTGGTTGGGTATCTTGATCAAGGATAATTTTAGGGGTGAATGTTCGCCCTTTGGCGAAATTAAGGGGTTTTAAATTTTTAGTGGGCGAATATTTTGTATCATAGTACATTTTTACAAATCACCTCAAATAGCCCACCTTATTTTAAGGGAGAGGGTAAAAAAGGTAAATTTAGCCCTTGAAATTAGGACTTACAACCTTCCATTCGCCCATTTTCAAGAATAGGTTTTATTTAAGTGAATCCTATGGGCCAAATACCATATTTATAAAAGAGGTATGGTAAATTAATAAAAATATAAATAAATGAGAGGTATGGTAAATAAATAAAACATTTTTTATATTTACTCCATAAGTCACCTTATATACATGTAAGGGTGTAAACAAATAAAAATATAAGTAAAGTGGAGGTATGGTAAATAAATAAAACGTCTTTTTATACTTACTCAAAAGGTATGGTAAATAAATAAAAATATAAATAAACTAGACGTATCGTAAATAAATAAAACCTCTTTTTATATTTAGTCCATAACCCTCCTTCTATTTATGAAGGCTCAAGAAAGAGGTTTTATTTAAGAGAATCCTATGGGCCAAATACCATATTTGTAAAAGAGGTATGGTAAATTAATAAAAATATAAATAAACGAGAGGTATGGTAAACAAATAAAACATTTTTTTATATTTACTCCATAAGTCACCTTATATTTAGGAACACTCAAAAAATGGGTTCTATTTAGGTGAAACCTATGGCCAAAATACTATGGGACAAATACCATGGACTAGATTGTTATTAATACCATGCAAAAAACCATTATTAACCCTTATATTAGAATTAATAAAAATAAAAATGGCACATGGTATTAACCCATGGTATTCACCAAAATGGCACATGGTATTGACCCATGGTATTCACTTGGAATGTAGCCTATTTAAATGGGGGAATTAAACTAGCATGTAGCCTATGCTAAGATTCACTAGGACTTTACAATGTTTTATTATTTAGTGAAAGACTTGCCAAGATCTTACAAGATTTTATAATTGAGTAAAATATTCGCCATGCCTGGTGAGAGATTCGCCAAAAAATTATATATACATATTATATTATTGATAAAATCGCCACCCATTTTTCCTATATACCATGGAGATTCGCCCATTTATTATATTTATAAATTTAGGGGGGGTTCTTAAAATTTTCCCTGATCTTGATTGTAAGGAATAAAGTCAATTTCAATGATTTCCATATTCCCGTTGATATCATTACTGCTCAGATATTGGGAATTTATGATCTTTTTCTTAAGAAGACTAAGGTGAATAATGGAGGAAAATTAATTTCAGCCAAACATTACAAACGGAAAAAATACAATTATGAATGTCTACTGCTTACTTTTTTAATATGCATGTGCTTATAAAAGGCAGCGGCTAACCAGCCTGTCATAGGGCATTAAATGCCCGGGGAGATGCAGGCTGGATAGCCCGCTAACATGCGAATTCGGAAACTGGGCACTAAATAAGAAATGCGAATTCGCGTGTTAGCGGGCTATCCAGCCTGCATCTCCCCGGGCATTTAATGCCCTATGGCAGGCTGGTTAGCCGCTGCCCTTATAAAATTGTTTTTAGGGTATGTTGGGTGACATCTTGGCTTCGAGATTTGAATGATTTAAATTTGGGAATGATTTGAACTTTGAAACTGAGTATTAACTGTATACATACAGCCAAAACATGATCTGAATGTATTGAATTCGAGAACGATTTGAACTTTGAAACCAAGTATTAACGGGATGCATACAACCACAATGGTTAAAGTAATTTTTTTTTAAATTTTTTTGATGGTGTGCATCTAAGGCTTATGAGTTAGTTGGTGAGTCAAAAGGTTTATTCTACAATCCAGTATAAGGGGAGAGAAACTTGTTTTAAACCTTATACTTTTTAAACATATTTTGACAGTAAATTTAAATAAACTATTTGAATATCTATTTTATATCATTTTAAAAAATTTATAAATATATATAAAAAAAATATTGTTAAAATTTTTATTTAGTCTTATATACATTCTATATTGCATTAAAAAAACAATTTAAATAATGAAAAATTACACATTATATTTTGCACTTTAATTAAATTTACACTTCAATCCCTCTTGGATCATGTTAAATTTATATCTAAAATAAATCTATGCGGGTTTTTAACACTCTGCAAAGGTTTCTTTGCCAAAGCCTCAGCGTGAAAGCTTGGAGACACTGAATTTCAAGGTTTTTCTTACTCTTGTCTTGTTTTGGTCTCAGGTTGCTCGTATCTGGGGTAATTTTCAGTTTGGTTTTAGCTTGGTGGAGGTGGTTGTTTGCTTAAATACCATTTTTTGTTCTTGGTTTGGGGATTTCTCTATATGTTCGTCAAAGCTCCTCCTCATGTATAAAATTAATTTTTGTATGGTGTGGATTCGCTAGGTTGAACTATCTGCGTTATGTTGGTTGGGTATTATAAGTTGGTTGTTTGGATTTCATTTTAATTTCTGTTAAATTTGTAGGCATGTTTGTTGTTTCTAATTTTATCTAAATATTATTAGAAAAAATTATGATTTATCTAAATTAAAAATTCAAAAATAACTAATAATTTAAATAATCAAATTATTTAACATAATATAATAAAATATTACAACATCTTTTCCATACCATATATCATATTAACCTTTTATAGAAATAATTTATTATTCACAAAATTTTCAAATCACAAAACGTTACAACATTGGACATAATAAGTTGAAACATCGAATGAACATGAGCAGAAAATCATGAACAAACTTCTAGTATCTCTACCTACTCGAATAACAGACAAATTGGGAGAACTGAATGGCATTCCGCAAAGATACTGAAAACAGAACAGATAACTTGTTAATGAATCAACTGGAGTTCGACGGCACGGCTCTCCAGGAAGACATCATCATCATATACAGGAACTCTAAAAGTCCCATGGGTGAAAATGATGGCCGCTACAACCATCAACACCCCAAGAACGAACACCGCATCTTTCGTCAAAAATAGTACAACAAGAGTAAGCATCATCATAATCGCCAGAAACTCCCTGTGGCTGTAGCTGCTATTCAGCACAACCAAGGGCTCTCTCCTCAGCAGATAGAGAAACATCCACGGCCCCAGAAGCACAACGATGAGGAACAACGACACGGTATGGGATAGAAGGCTGAGGGCCATGACAACGAAGAGGAGGATGACGTAATTGACGCGGAAGTAGGCCCAATTCTTGCGGATCCTACTCCTCGACTCTGTCACTGACTCTGGTATTCTTACGGAGCTCCGATCAGCTATGAGTTGTCGCCATGGCCTGCACTGCGACAGGTAGCTGCGAGCGCTTTCTACAAGCAGAGAGAACAACGCTGGAGCCGCCGTCATTGTACGGTGCGAGCCCCAATAAGTACTATCATGTGCAGCCCTCCCCACAGGTGCTACTTAATTATAACCACCTACGAAGAAAAAAGATGATTTGTAGTAATAGATTGACCTATGACTATGCCGTTTCATGTATCGATATATAATAACAACGATGACAATCGTTCATTATTTCAAGGCCGACGTTGCTGAAACTGATCATGGCATGCCATCGATCAATTCCCACAAGCATGTCTCTTCGTGATTGTGATCGAGGTGGGCATTGGATGGATCTTGACAGAACTTGTAGACAAAGAACCCTATTCAACGAGTTCCCAAAGCCGTAGTCTACCTGTTACATGTTTTGGAGTTATTTGGGAGGATATTTGATTTGATTTGATTTTAGTTTTAGTTTTTATTTTGAGTTTACTTTTCTTAAAATTTAGTATTGGTTTGGTTATATCTTAAAAAGTGGCCCTTTGGGTCTTTTATTATTAGAAGGGAACAACATATTGAAAGTCAAAATACAGAAATTGATCCACAATTGGTGTCTTCAAAGCTCCTTTGTCATTAGAGTGCAACAATACTAAGCCAAACAATGCTCTATGTAATCTAACATCAAGCAGTAGGGACCTAACAATGTCCTAGTTACACCGGCATAAAGCAACATAGCTATAATTTGCATAGATAAGGTTAAACTAAGTCAATGTTGACCACTCAAAGAGAATAAGGATTAAACGACTAGACATGGTAAAAAAGATGTCTAGATTCAATGTGATCATTAACTAAAGGTATCTATAAAAGTAAGTTATCCATAGATCAATAGAGAGGAAAAATTAACATATGTTGAAACCTATAGGTTTCCTTGCAATAAGCCTTCCATCATTGTCAAAGTGAATAATGAAGTGTCGGTGAGAGGAGGACCACAAACAATGACCACAGGGGGCACGACGATGTAATATATTGTTTTGGTATAATAAAAACATGTCATGCTTTTCCGCCACTACTTCATTTTCTCATATTGTTTTTCTAATGTTCACACATGTGCTAATGCTAAAAGTTCTTGTACGATATAGGGTTTAGTGACTTGTTTCTTGTGTGCAGGTATCCAAGAGCATGGATAGGCAAGTATCTCTGGTGGTTTTCCCCAAGTTAGTTACACCAACTAACATGCTTCTCATGATATAAAGTCTGGTTCCTTCTCTCTCTGTAATTTCGTAGGGATGTATGCATTGGGATTGTATTGTTTCTTACTTTGATTGTAACTTTTTACTGTCAGGGCAAGTGTGGGGTAGATTTGCTAGGTAAAAGTAGCTTGCTACTGCAAGTGAAATTTCACCATAAACGTGACTCAAAAAAATCATTTTTGACTTGCCAAAATTCTGAAAATCTATCTATCAACATTTTGGATTTTCTATATACTTTGAGAACATCTTGAGGGTTATAGGAAATGTGACAAAAAACATGGGAAATATATCTATCATTATTTTTTTCTTAAACAATTGTTTGAGTTTTACACTATCTTGGAAATATTAAATTCTAGCTACATCGAAGACATGGATCAATTTTTTTTTCCTAATTTTTTTTACCATATTTTTTGTCAATTTCAATGTTTGCATTGGAGAAATTTTGAGGTCTAAAATGGGTCTCCTAAGGAATATTATAAAACAATACTGGAAATAAAAAAATAATATTTGATTACATCATCAAATTTTAGAGGAAAAAAAGAAAAACTACTTTTCCAACTTGTATTTTCAAGTTATCTCCCTATGGTTCTACTCAAATTTCAAGCGGGAACACTCGTTAGATGCAAAATTTAATTCCTCATTCAAGGAGTAGCTATGTTGCATACATTCAATGGACCCTGCTACACAAAAAATGAGAAATACATGAAAAAACATGATCACGTTTTTCATGTATTTCTCATTTTTCATGTAGTAGGGTCCATCGAAAGTTTGCAACATGACTACTCCTTTGATGAGGGATTAAATTACACATCCAACGAGTGCTCCTGCTTGAAATTTGAGTAAAATTGTAGAGGGGTAAGTCGTAAATACGAGTTGAAAAATAGTTTTTTATTTTTATTTTTATTTTTTATCCTTTAAGTCTTTTACACCAAAAATGGTGAATCATCCCCCATGGTTGACATCATCAAATTGAATCCTATTGGTTCTTATAAAGTTGATTTTGGTCGTACATTTTTGTTTTGAGGCCAATTTTAGACCTCAAAATTTCTCTAATGAATGGTACAAGTATCTTATTCTCTCTCTCTCTCTCTCACACACACACACACGCACACATATATTTCTTGCAACAAATTTGTACTTAAACTTGTCTTTTTTTTCTTCTTTTCTTTTTGTTAAGTTCAAATTTTATATTAACAAAAAAAATATTTACATCTCATAAATTTGTTCAACTTATTAATTTGCCTTGGTCTATTGGAAACCAAAACAAATATAGTAGTTGAGAATTAGACTCATATCCTTCAAATCTAGCAAGACATGGTTTATGTGACATGTGTCTCCAATACAAAAAACTTGGATTGACAACCATAGACATAATAACAACTAAAACATGAAAACCCATAGAATTAGATAGCGAGGAAAGATAAAACATGGCTGCTAACTACTACATACATAATAAATACATTAAGGAAAGTTGGAAAGTGTAGGGCTCTCGGGGTTTCCTAGGGGAGGTAGCTCTCTTATGCAAAGAGTAGTTGCCCCCATGCATTCCATATGCTCATCCATACGATAATAGAGAAAATGCAACTCCTCCATGTGGAGGAGAAGCTCTTCCTTGCTTTCATTATAATCGAATAGGACTTTTCCCAAGATATTCTTGGTTTGCCAATAGAGATCGATGGTGTGAAGGTATTTATTTTTTCGACCTCGAGCATTACACAAATCAGGGACCCAATTCGAGACTAAAGCAATGATCTTTGAATCACAAATATTTTCTCGTTATTAAGTGGCCTCTTATTCAATGTCTTCAATTTTCTGTTGAATGCCCAAGGGAGTGTGTTGGTGATACATGTTTGCACTTAGATATGTATTATTCATTTGGTCTCACATTTGCATTTTTTAAAAAATTGGGTAAAGCATTTCCTGTATCTTACAAATATTTATCTCAAGTTATATAAGTATTGATTTTTCTAGTTTTAATTAGGTATATTAGTTTGTGACCTAAGTTTTCAACTATTATAGTGGTAATGTTGTATTTTTCTTTTTATTTTAGGAACATATTATTTGTTATAAAGTGTAACTAATATCTTGAGATATGTATTGCACAACTTTTATAGTTTCTTTTGCTTGGTCTAGAATTAGGTTTTCATGTTCTAGCATTTATGGTTATTCCATTAGATATTATTGTTATGCTAACCAAATTGGAATTAGATGGCTAGATACAAGGAATTTTGTTAGGCCCCTATACTACTAGTGTAACCCCTTATTGTTATTAGTATAACCCACTTATTACATTGATGTACCCATTTAGTGCCCATATTGTTACTATTGTGCCCCATAGAAGCCCACTATTATTATTATTGTGCCCTTACATTATTATTGTTATGTCGGCTCTGATTGTGTTATGACCCCTTAGACTCCTATATATAGAAAGGAGGTCTTTTCATTTGTATCATCAAAGAATTTTTCATTTATGTAATGTAAAGGAGGTTGCCCCCTCGAAGAGGCTGAATTCTAAGGTGTTGATCTATCTTTTCTATCTTTTCTTGAGCTAGTGTCATAAAATTTGGTATCAGAACTTTGGATTCTAGGGTTTCGCTGCTCCAAACAGGTCATCGCGGCATTTTCGCTATAACTTTTTTTTCTGTGACGTTCCAGAAGTTGCAAAGAAAAACCCATTTGAGAAGAAACCGCACTGAACATTAGGTCCAAAGTTCAGAGCTTTTCACATGATATTTGCGGAGATATGATTTGAGGAAGTTGATCTTTTTGCAGACTCCTGAATTACATTCAAAACAGGGGACTTGGGGAAAATCGTCATAACTTTCTCTCTGGGGATCGGATTGAAATTTCGTAAGAAGGTGCAAAAAGAGGATGGACTGTAGTTTCTTGTATGCATGTTTGAGATCCAAAGGTCGAAATAGTGACTCGTGGCACGTCGTACAAGTTTGCTCTACTGAACTAGTCTATAAGTAAGTCACTGTGGGAGATTTCACATAACTCTTCCTTTGAGAATCCAATTTGGGTCAGTCTTGTGGCATTGGAAAGAGGACACAGAGGGATACTACAGCTCACAAATTTAGAACTAGATGATTGGAAAGTACAGAGATACATCAGAGGCAATATCGAGCTCCTACAAAGTGAAAAAAGGTGTGTAGATTTTCTTAAATTTTTTCTTAAGCTTGGTTTGAAAATTTATTTTGAAGGAATTCAAAGGAAATAGTAGAGAATTATTATCGGTAACTGATGCCCCGAGGAAAGAAAATGCAAACACCTAGTAAGGAACCTGAAAGCTCTAGCATGACTCATGAAGAAGAGGAAGAAATGCAACATGATATATCAAAATTACAAGACCAAGTGCAACAACTGTCCCTTGCACAAAAAGGAACAGAATCTAAGATGGATGGTTTAAAGAAAGATGTAGAAGCTAATATGGATGGTTTAAAGAAAGGTGTAGAAGCTAAGATGGACTGTTTAAAGAAACACGTAGAAGCTAAGATGATTGACGTGGAAGCTAAGATGGATGATTTGAAGATAGATTTGAAGACAAACATGGATGAATTGAAGATAAATATGAATAAGTTGCTACAAGAAATGGTCCCTAAGGGTAAAAGGGTACTAAAGGAAACTCATGATGAGAAGAAAAGAAATGTTAATCATGATTCCATAGATGCTAATGTTGGATCGAAGACTCACCATATTCCAAAAATCGATATGAGGATGTTTGATGGCAAGGATCCTACCACATGGGTATTACAGATGGAGCAATTCTTCGATATCAATAATGCGAAAAACACACAAAAGGTACGTACGACAACTTTATATTTGGAACCAAATCAGTTTTTATGATATCAATGGCTTTTCTCTCGTAAACCATTTATCACTTGGGCAATTTTTACGGAAGAATTGATAGCACATTATGAGGATACAAAAAGAAACACTTTTTTTAGCCAATTGATAAGTCTCAAACAAAAGGGTTCAATAATGGAGCACATTGACGAGTTCCAAAAATTGAACATAAGGGTAAAAGATATTCCAGAGGAGCATAGGATTGATGTGTTCATAGGGTCTTTAAAGGATAATATCCAACATGATGTTCTCCTTTGGGAACCTGATTCATTAGAAAAGGCATTCAGGTTAGCAAGAAAAATGGAAAGCAAAATTATGGCAACCAGGAAGCATACCACTCACAACTATAAAGACGGAAGTTTTGTTGCCCCTAGTCTTCCACAACCTATAAGGTTGACACCACAACAATTGGAAGAAAAAGGAGCAAAAGGTCTTTGTTACAGTTGTGATAGCAAATACACTAAAAGTCATAAGTGTGCTGAGAAGAAATTATTCTACATAGATTGTGAAGAGGAAGAAGAAAAGGAGCAAGAAAGGTCAAAAGAAGAGGATATACTCTAGGAACAAAGCCTAGATAAAGAAGAAATGAATCAGACCATATCTTGTAAAGCATTGGCAAGAATTACCACTCCTCAAACTCTCAAGATAGAAGGACATATCAAGAAGAAAAAGGTGCAAGAAGTGAAAGATCACATCGAGAAAGAAGAAATGAATCCAACCATATCTTTTAATTCATTGTTCGAAATTATCACTCCTCAAATTATCAAGATAGAAGGACATATCAAGAAGAAAAATGTTCAAGAAGTGAAATATCACATCGAGCATCAAGAAATGAATCCGACCATATCTTGTAAAGGATTGGAAGAAATTACCACTCCTCAAACTCTAGAGATAGAAGGACATATAAAGAAGAAAAAGGTTCAAGCAGTGAAAGATCACATCGAGAATCAACAACAAGTTCTCCAACTTTTAAAGGATAACGCCACTTCGGTGCAAAATCAAACAAAACAATAGGTAGATCAACATCGTAGTGAAAAATGTTTTGATGTAGGTGATTGGGTATTTTTACTACTACATCTCAAGCAAGCTATTTATGAGAAGGAAATGTTGGCAATACTACACGCACTTAAAAAATGGCAACCTTACTGAATGGGAAGACTCTTCAAGGATGAGGATGTGGAAGAATTGTTTTGTGCTATTTATATTATCCAAACAGATTGGATAAACAAAGCAAGGGATGAATGAAAGAAGGACAAAGAAGTATGGACACTTATTCAAAAGTTGCAAAAGATCCCAATTCAAACAATATTGCCAGAAATTGAAGAGGAAGGAAAAACCATATTGGAACCTGGAGCAGTCACAGAAACAATAACCCGACAGCTACGAAATCGATCAATTTCAGAGTATCTCATCAAGTGGAAGAACTTACCCGCTGAACATTCCACATGGGAGGACAAGAATTTTATATAGAAGCATCAAGAACTACTCAAGCGTTGAGGACAATGCTTTTTGAAGGAGAGGGGCATGTTAGGCCCCTATACTACTAGTGTAACCCCTTATTGTTATTAGTATAACCCACTTATTATATTTATGTACCCATTTAGTGCCCATATTGTTACTATTGTGCCCCATAGAAGCCCACTATTGTTATTATTGTTATGTCGGCTCTGATTATGTTATGACCCCTTAGACTCCTATATAGAAAGGAGGTCTTTTCATTTGTATCATCAAAGAATTGTTCATTTATGTAATGTAAAGGAGGTTGCCCCCTCGAAGAGGCTGAATTCTAAGGCGTTGATTTATCTTTTCTATATTTTCTTGAGCTGGTTTCATAACAAATTTCCTCTAGGATTTCTACATTGAAGGTGTCCTCACTATGAAGGATTTCTTAGTAGTTCTTGGTTTATGATTGTAAGAAGAGAGTATATATATAATTTCTAGGTTGTCTCAAGGTGCATAGTATATAGGTGGTTTAGGCCCTAGATTCCCAACCTAGGCTTTGATAGCACAAGTGAGGCCCCATTTTCAAGGTCCCCCAAGCTTGTAACAAAATTTATCAACATAGAATATAAATTATTAGTACAAATACATAATCGATATTTCTCTATTCATTCCATTGTGCATTTATTATTTGAAAAATAATTTTAAAACATGTAAAATTTGATTCATGGGAAATTTCAAAAATTTGAAAAATAACATGAAAATACTTTGTTACATTGGTTCAATTGCAATGCTCCTCATGGGTCTACCTAACTAAATATCTTATCCTTCCAACTAGGAACAATCTATTTGGTTCCTAACCTAGTAAACCTCCATAGGTTCCATAACCCTCGTCTATTTGGGTTCCTAACTCAGGAAATTTCCATAGGTTCTATTGCCCTTTGAACCCAAGTGCACACAATAGTTGTAGTGTATATAAGTTCTCAATCCAAAAACCACCCAACCCCAAAATCCACATCACTATCCAAGTTTCCACTGTCCAAGTTTCCTCTCCTTTCACCCACCTCTCCCTTCCCCACTTCTTTGTGAAAATAAAATCCCCGACCTTCTCCATGAAAAACCCCCTATCTCCTACAATCATTTAATGCCCTCGTCGACACCATCCTCAAGTCACATCCCTCCCCCCATCCACCCTGTATATATCCACCTACTCCCATGTGTCTTAATTAATAGCTTGGGTGGTCTATTCACCCAACTATTCCTCATTAATGAATGATTAATAATATATTTTAATGTTAGTCAAACCTATGGATTCATAAGGATCCCAAAATATTAAATAAATCATGATAAAATAGAATTAGTTAATTTGATATAAGTTAGGATTAAGGGTTAATCGATTAATTAATCGCTAATTTATATCAACTAGTAATCGATCTTAAGGATAATCATATGATTTACAATTAATCAAGCTTAAGGTTTTTCATAGCTTATTCATTAATCAAGCTTAACAATTAATTAATCATCTAGCATAATAATCTATAAAATATAACAAAGTGTGGGTATGTAGCTAACACACACATACCTCGTATGTATACTAAGAACACTAATAGGTTCTACCACATCAAGAAATCTAACAATGGCTAGGTTAACAACCTAACATAGTACAATAAAATAAGGGAGTGAGAATTATATATATATATATATATATATATATATATATATATACATATATATATATATATGTATATATATATATATATATATATCTATATATATCTATATATATGTATATATATGTATATATATATATATATATACATATATATATATATATATATATATATATATATATCTACACACACACACACACACATATGGATTTTTCTCTCATTGCTACCGCACTATAAAATAGACTTATACTAATTATTTTTCTCATCAATATATACATATTATTTAAAAAAACGTTAATAATTAAATTATTTGTTATTATTATATTTTAACTAGACCACGAGGTTTTGAACCAAAAACCTTCACATAAGCCTTAACAATACACTCTTTTGTCAATTGTTATATTCCCCATGGAAAATTATTAATAACTAAATTTATTATCATCACCATTATTATTAAATCAATAATAATAATAATTTTAATATATACATTTTTCCCCAAGTGTGTCTGTAGTTTAAGGATCAATTTGTTATCTAAGAAACTATGACCCAAGGGTATCTAGGCCATCAAAATCACCCAAGGATTGCACTTTGCTTGGGACTCACCAACCCTTAATGTGGTTGGATTATCCACAAGTTTTGAACCCTGCTTTCCTAATAAAAAAACCATAAAAATCCAATTTTCCTAGTAAGGTTTGACATCATATTGCAATAATTAAATAATTAACTTAATAAGAATAATTAAACCATGATCATAATTACAATGAAACATTGACGCTAAAACAATACAATTTTTTTTATTCTAATAAAATTTGAGTTTGATACAATTTGGTTGAACAAAATTAATTGTGATGTAATAAAGTGACATTGTTTGATGTATATGTGATGCTAATGTGATAAAAACAACTCTACCATGATGAACAAACAATGCAAAAGTAATACAAGTTGGTACATTCGTGATGTTAAAATGACACATTCTCAGTGTGATATGACATTGATAACATGCAAATATGATGTGAAATGACCCAATAACTTTGTATTTCAACACTATCACAATGTTAGTAGAACATGCATCCAATACATTGACAATGGTCAATATGAAATATGAACACCCAGATTGATGAACTACAATGCTATTGACACACAAATCACACACATTTGACACAAAAGTGACTCTACAAGGTGTTTTTACAATGATATGTCACACAAGTTGATAATAATCTTGCATAGGAGAGATTTTTCTGTTTTTTCTTATCATAAATATGCCCCCTTATAGACTGTGCAAAAAACTTACAATGCATAAAAGAGTTGGTTGACATAAAGTTCACACAAAGCATAATGTCCCTTGGATTGTTGTCTTTCGCATAGCTTGAAATTGAAAGTTTTATGAAAAAATGCACTTGGTGATGGCACTAAGGATGATGTCAAGAATTGGTATCCATAGTAGCATTCACTCACTCAAGGTAATGCGAATACTTTATTTTTTCATAATTATGTTGTAATGTACAAGAATATCAAAACAATTACAATGACCATTTCAAATGGAGATGTTGAGGAGGTGAACAAGTTGTAGTATATTACTAAGTTAGGAACTACCCACTTTAGGAAATTATTTATGGAACCTCCAAGAGAAAACATAGTTCAAGTTTTGTAAATGTCTTCCTTTTTCCTATGTTTGTAAATTAAGAGAAAAAATTGGAATATATAGTTGAGATTTCTCTAGTAGAACTTGAAGGAGTGATTAAGTCTTTCCAAAAGGAAAAGAGTATTGGGCCAGATGGATGGCCCATAGATTTATATTATGGATTCATTGAGTTGTTGGGGAAATATCTATTGTTGGTTGTTGAATAATCGAGGAAAGCTAGGAAGGTCCAAGGCCCCTTAAACATTTTCCTATCCCTTATCCCTATTGGGGTGCATTACACTCAATAGTTTATTAGGACATCATCAGAAAATACACTTTGGCATCATTAGATCCTCTTCTAGACACTATTAGGGGATCATATGACCACTTTTGATTCACTAGTAGACATTCCATATCATTTGGAATATTTTATATTTTAAAGGTTTTGTAATTTTAGCAAGTCCATTTTTAGTGGGGTGCCACATAGGATGACATGTGGTGCTAACTAGATACTGGTTGGTTGGTGAAATTTCTAATTCCACTATGTTAATGCACATTCCCTCACTATTGTGAATATGCAATTCCTCTATAATTTTTAGAATTAGGCACCATTTTTCTATTTCCTCCTCTTATTAAACTACAACAGAACAAGCAAATAGCGTTGGAATTTAGTGTTTTTCAGTTCATGAATTATACACCTTTTTTGACACAAAAATGGACGTGACCAGGTATGTTTATCATAGTGCCAGATTTTGCGCCATAAATTTGTCCATAAATAACATCGTAAATAACACCTAGATTAGTGCTGGAAAAATAGTGCCAGAAATAGCGCCCAAAATCTTGCCAAGAGTTGCGTCGAAATTTGTGTTTGAAATAATGGCGTAAGTAGTACTAAGAATAACACCATGAATATCGCTTGGAATAATGTCGTAAAGACTACCATGAATAAATCTAGGAATAGTGTTGTTTTATTGCCAAAAATAACACTAGAATTTGGTTCCATTTTGGCTCTAGGTTTGGCTTCTATTTTAATGTCCAATTTTACTTCTCATTTTGCTTCCAATTTTGCTTCTATTGTGGCTTCAAATTTTGCTTCTAGTTTTGCTTTAGTGTGGCTTCCATTTTTTCTTCTAGTTTTGCTTCTAGTGTTTCTTCTAATTTTTCTTTTAGTGTGTCTTCCAATTTTGCTTCCAGTCTTGCTTCTAGTGTGGTTTCCAATTTTGCTTCTAGTGTGGCTTCCATTTTTGCTTCTATTGTTGCTTCTTTTTTTGCTTCCAAGTGTTGCAAATAGCACCAGGTGTAGCACTAGAAGATACATCCAGTTTGGATTTTGATTTGGGGTCCATTTTTGCTTCTAGCGTGGTTTCCAATTTTCCTTCCATTGTTGTTGTTGTTGTTGTTTATTTTTCCAAAAAATGATTGTTGTTTGGCATACAATTAAATTAATATGTTTTATTTCAATTTAACTAGTTAAATATATCATGTCACTTAAATAGGTTATATGAATATACATCATATGAATGCATTTGAAATAATTTATAGGATAACATATATAAATAATTTTTATGGAAACAAACGTCCATACAAATTAACAGCATCTTTATACTTATTAAATTTCCATCGAAATAGAATCTACAACATCCAGAATATATAAAATAACAAGATAATTATTGTAACATGATCATCATCTATAATTAAAACAAGTGAGTCAAATATCTATAATTTAAGTGAATTTGACAACATTCATCATGAACAGTAAATCAAAACCATCATATGTAATAAATATGCATCCAAATCATCAACCACTTTCAACATATAAAAATTGACGATTCAATACTGACAAGATCATCATCATATATAACTAAAACAAGTGAAATTCACATATACTAGTAGATCAATAACATGTGAAATTGATCTATGGGGAGAGGCAGGAATGGGAGGGGTTATCTTTTGCCTTGATGGAAAAGTTGAATTTGTGCTTGTGTGGGGTCTGGGATTCGCCTCGAATAATCAAACGAAATAATTAGGGCTATGGAAAGGGCTCAAGTTGGTCGCAGTTGAAGGAATCCTCCAATTAAGTGTCTTTGGAGACTCCATAATTACAAATAAAAAATGTATCAAATTGAATCATTACAAGGATCCAAATACAAGACGAACTGTACAAAGAATCCAATTGACCATGGATAAATTTGAAATTTTGGAGTTCTATCATATCAAGAGAGAACAACACTTTGGTGGAAAATGAAGTCAAGAAAGGAATCAATTTGGTTCAAGGTGAGGTGATGGAGGATGAAGAGAGAACAACTATATGCCACATACCATGATTTATCATAACCCGAGGATCTCAAAATGCTTAAGGGTAATTAACGAGGATAATCTTACTAAAAGGTTGCATAAATTTGGTATTCATTTCATGTTACAAAAGCTCATCAGTGATTGCTCCAGCAAAATGAAGTGTCATTCATCCAAGATATGGTTAAACATGAGGATAAATTCTAAGCATTTGGAAAGGTCAGATGTCATCGAAAAAGAATTAAGGCATGTTAGCAGTGAAGAATTTGATATTTATGTGGCCAAGGAAGAAATTATTAGCTTGACCATGTGTGTTTATGGTCCAGGCCAAGAAGTAATGAATTCACAATTTTTTGCATGGTGTGTAATGAAAGCAAACAACATTAAACTGAAAGGGACTCCCCACACCATAATTTTGGAGTTAAGTCTCGCTATAATAGGATGGTCGTGCAGAATCCATGCATAATGGATCTCTATACATTCTTTCTGAGCCGAAGAGATGGATTCCTCATTAGGCAATGGCGTTGGTGGCGACCCAGATGAGATTGACCATAGTGTTCAAGTAGGAAATCAAGGAGATGATCTCTAGGATAGGTGGGAAAATAATTTCTTAGGCTTGCTCTCATTTCAACATGGTAACGGGTTAGTTGGAAGGTCTGAAAAAGGATATTGAAATTGTGCAAGAAGCAGTGGAGGTAATGTTGGGACAGGGTCCCCTGGGGTCAATTTTGTAATAATTTTTGTTATCTTTGTAAAGTCTCCACATTTTGAGGAAGTAGAGCGCGAAGGTCATTATAAGTCAAAGGAGATTTAGGAAGGTAAAATCCCCTTAGTATGTTAGAAGTTAAGATGTTTTGTGACCACCCATGGTTCACGGACCATGGTATTGTAATTAAAGAATCTATATAAAGGAGTCATAGCGAGTCAGAGGAGGTAGTCAATCATTGAAGATCTATGTATGGGCAAGTAATCTAAGACAGAAGAGTATGTTTTCTATACTTAGGTGAAGGGTAAATCTCTTGCAGCTATGTGCGCAAAGACCTTGGTAAGTCCACAACTGAGTGCATGGGCCCCTGCAGTGGTGTGTGCAGGGAAGAAAGAGTATGTAACAGAAGGATTGAATATAACAAAGACTATTTTGGAGCAATATCTGCCTATCTATGACTTTAGGTTTACTTCTGCATTTTCTATGTATTCACTTTGATTTCTGCATTTATCATAAGAAACCTTTAATATATGCATGAAAGTAGTATATATGTTAGTTTACATGATGTTATGAATGTTTAAAGCAATCAACTTAGAGTTAGAATCTGTATTCTGTAAGTTACTGTAATTTCCACATTTTAAGGGTTAGGGTTTGCGAAGGTCAGAATAAAGCCCTAAGAATCACATAAACCCTTAACATAGACCTATGTATGCAAAAAACTGGTTCTTTCATCCCCCAACACTGCCTTGGGTGAGACTACAGCTTGCGCTATGCGGGATGTTGCCAAAAGGACCAATGGTGTAGGGTTTTGTTGGTTGATGTAACTAACTATGAACCTGGGTCCAGACCCCCTCAAGCCAACAAATGGTTTCGTTGCTGGGAACAGGATCTATCTAAAGAATGTGTGATGTCAAATAAATGGTTCCAAACTAAGAAGGAAATTGAGAAGTGGATAGATCAGAAGTTGCACGAATTTGCAGCCCAGTAAAACAAGAATCTGTGCCTGTCAAAGGAAGAGTGGTTGAATAGATATCTATATGTGGACGAACATGAAATTTTCTTCTACTCTTTTCCATGCGAATTACACGAGTGGCTATCTAAATTGGAGGATAGTCAAAGTACGTGGAAGTTGGACAACCCTATTACGTGGAATCCCAAATTAGTCAGGAACTTGGAAGCTTCAGAAAACAAGATCGTGAGGGCTATCAATTATTGGATCGATAGCATTTTGGGCAGTTTCATAATTGAGTTCGCAATCGATACATCTATCTGTTATAGTGAAGTTGAACGTTGGTTTTTAAAAGGACCAAAAGGTAAGTATTTGAAGCCCCTGAAGACTTGGATTAAAATGCTATTGTGCGAGAAAATGGTTATGCCATTGAATTAATGTTTAGAAGAGATTTGAAAAGAGCTAGGCGAAGTGGAAAAACATTTAGAATGGATCTAGATTCAGGTGCTCAGTATAGTCCTCTGTTGGGAGCATCTGATAGTGACGAAGAAAGTAGTGTTTTGAAGACACCTCTAGGTGCACTGCAAACAGTAAGGCAGGGTATCGCGGGGATACCACATCCATCCACTCCACCTCCACCATCACCTCCACCTCACAAACCTACACCTACACCTCTGCCTCCACCTCCACCTCCACTATTCAACATGACCAATGCTATGAGGATGCCCATATTTAGAGGGCTGGGGATAGAAGACCCTGAACAATTCTGGTTTGTAGCATACATAGTGTGGAAACCACAACAAATGATAATTTGAAGAAAGCACAACTGGTTACAACACTGCAAGATATAACACTAAGTTGTTATATTAAGTATTGTTTGGTTCATCCAAATGCAACACTAGAAGAAACAAAGAAAGAACTTAATAATGATTTCAAGAAGCCCATCTCACAAGCTTAGTTAGTAACAGAGGTCAAAGAGATCAGGTGGTACTTTGATCAGAGATTGAAATGTCTACAGTAACAGGGTAATATGCAGATCATGGATGACCAACGCAAGGATTGGTATATTTCTTTGCTATTGCCCCATTTGAGATTGCAACTGTCACAATAGAAGATTGGAATGCAGGCTGAAGCACTGGAGATTTCCATGAAATTGGAAGCCTCACCTATTAAGGATACAAATCTGGGAGTGCAATATATTTAGTCACAACTGGCTAGCCTGCATATGGAGTTGCAGAGCCTCAAGAAGGGAAAGGAAGTCCAGAGCAAGGTCCACGCAGAGGTATGGTGTTTGAAATGTAAGGGCCATGATCACGACAATGACCATTGCCTGATGTATCAGAATTACCTTATTGGGAGAGGACCTGTCCCTTGGAAGCCAAAAAATACCGCTGGGCCAAGTACGGGTGTGGTACTATGGCACGTTATTTTCCAGATTACAAGGAAAAATACGATAAACAATTGTCATTTGTTGTAGAAGTTTGTGCAGACTGCAAAACAACTGTTCTGTAATTTCTGTAACTCTGTGGGTCATGATGAGCATAATTGTCGAAGTTATGAATTGATGATGGAAAGAACACCAACGTATAGAGTACAGATGAAGGCTCATCCTCGGGATCAAGGCGCAATTTTGGCGTGCGAAGGGTTTCACGGACGAGGAAGAGGACAAGGAGAAGGAGTTGTAAGAGGTCATGGCAAGATCATTTGCTACAATTGTGGAGAACCAGGTCAATTTTCACAAGATTGTTAGAATCCAACGCACCCCTCATGTCAATATTGTCGCCAGTTTGATCATGTCATATAAGGTTGCCCCGTGCTCATCGTGAAGATGCAAGAAAATAAGAATCATACTCAATAGCCTACCCAAAACATCTAGATAATGAGATCTGAACCGTGTAAAGAGGGCCATATGTTAATATTTTCACGCGAAGTGGCATAACTACCGGGGAGGATAAAGGGAAGCAACCAGAGGAAAATGTATGGGTTTACAAGGCTACTGATAAGGAGACTAGATTCGATGTAAATAGAGTAAAGGAAATGTTTATGGAAGTGAAAATGGGCTTCATGGATGTAAGAGATTCTACGTTAAGGATGCAAAGTATGTTCGCTGAGAAACCTGAAGGAGTCAGGACTGTGCCAGAAACAGATCCCTCAGTGCTGGCATCTTTCTTACAAACCTGCATGAAGCTCCTAAGGGATAAGAATGTAGTAGAGTGATTGTAAGAATTGATAGATAAATACACTGGTAAGAATAATTCACTACCAAAACAATGCGCGGTACATAAGGTGGACAAAAGAAAGAAAAGGACTCGTTGCGAAATGATATTAACTTCCCATATTGGAGAATACAAAATGGACCAGGTAATTCTTGATTTAGGGTCCGATGCAAATGTTCTACCAAAGAAAACTTCGAAAAGAATAGGAAGACCAATGTTACAGTGGTCCTTGATCCAACTGAGGATGGCGAATCAACAAAAGATTATTCCTATGGGGCGCCTACATGGAGTGACTGTGGATATTGAAGGGGAATGCACCATAGCCAACTTCAAAGTGATCAAAATAGTGGACGATAGTAACCCATACCTAGTGTTGCTTGAAATTGATTGGGAATTTGATATGAATGTAGTCATCAACCTTAAGAAGCGTAGTTTGACATTTGAAAAGAAATAACTAAGGGTTATTGTGCCATTAGGTCCAGCCAAGGGTGTGTGATATACTGAACTAATTCGCGATTATGAGGAGGATGATGATATTGATCAGATATATAAGCTGACTACACGATATGAAGATTGGATCAACCCTATAGTGAATGGGCAAATTACGTGGGAGAAGGATAGTTCATGCAATTCAAATTCATATGAGGAGCTTGAACACTGGAAAAATAGGTTACATGAGGTATCATCGTTGTGATGCATCAGGATTACAATTTCACTCTGATGTATATCCATGGAGGTACACAACTTACCACATTATGATGTTCTAGAAGATGTCAATTTATTTTTGGATAGATTATAAAGGGATGTACTGGAGGAACATCAGTTCCAAGCACTATACACCGTGCTGAGAGATACCCCTGCCAGATAATGGGGTACGCATAAGAACATCTTTCCATATTTGAAGGATTATCGGTGGATGATGATGTTGTGATTTGGGTATGCCAATACCCGCATTACGTAGAAATATGCAGGGAAGGAAGATCCACGTGAACATCTGGCTCGATGGATGAAAGCATGGGGAGAAGCACCACAGCTAGAATGGGTTCATATATTCTACCATACTTTGGATACGATTTTGATGAACTGGTATTTGGAAACGGAGCTGTGACATGGAACCGCAGAATGGGATGTTCTGAAAGAAAGTTTTCTGTTAACCTTTAGCTTTGAAGAGGGATTTGGATGTATTGGTGAGGAGTTACAATAGATCAAATCTGCAATATTCAGAATGCCTGAGGAACATGTTGCTTGGTTACAACCAAATTGGAGCACGTAGTTGTGCCATGCACTCAAATGTTAGAATGTGACCACTCAGGAAGGAGAAGAAGATCCTAGGAACATCAATATTCATGAGTCAGAAGGACAACGCGAAGTCGCAGGGCCTGAGGCAGAAGTTCCTGATATTTCACAACCCTTGAATACCAATAATGTTAATATTAGATTGGAAGCGCAACCAAAGTTTGCAAACATAGGTGACTATTGGGACGAAGATACTGTGGAAAACGTTGCGGAGCTACTACAAGAATATCAAGACTTGTTTCCCACCAAGTTCTCTGATCTAAAAGGGATAGTAGGGGATCTAGGTGTCATGAAGATCACTTTGAAGCCAAATGTGAATCCAGTAAAGAAGTGCCCTAATTAATTGAATCCTAAGTACAAGGAAAAAGTGCGCGCTGAATTGGATAAAATGCTTGCAGCCAAGATTATTGATCCTGTCAAAGGATCAGACTGGGATAGTCCTATGGTGTTTTAAGAAAACAAAACGCAGGGTGAAATTTGGATATGCATAGAATTAAGGAAGTTGAATGATGCTTCTGTCCACGATCCATTTCCTACTTCATTCATAGACGAAGTACTAGAAAACATTGGAGGTCAGGAAGCTTATTTGTTTACTGATGGGTTCTCAGGGTACCATCAGATCAAGATTGCGCCGAAGGATAGAAGTAAGACTACCTTCGCTACTGAATGGGGGTGTTACCAATATATAGTTATGCCTTTTGGACTTAATAATGCCCTTGTAATATTTTCTAGGGTGGTAGTCACAGCCTTTAAGGATTTTATTCACAAGTTTATGGAAGTTTTCTTTGAAGATTGGACCGGGTTTGGGTTAGTTAAGAGACATGTTTCCAGTCTTCGCCTTATGTTGGAAACTTGTCGAAGGTATCTGATTTCCCTTAATTTGAAGAAATTTATATTCTGCATACCGTATGGGATACTGTTGGGTCATGTAGTCTATAAGAAGGGGTTGATGGTAGACCTTGCCAAAATTGTCGTAATTATTAACTTGGAGCCTCCAAAGAATGTCAAACAACTACACGTGGTGTTGGGCCACATAGGGTACTATAAGAAATTTATCAAGGCGTATGCACAGATCACTGCACCCATGGAAAGATTTCTAAAAAAAGGATGCAATATTTTGCTAGCACGATGACTGCAAGAAGAGTTTGGATGTTTTGAAGGAAAAATTGGTCACCATGCCTATTTTAGTGTTCCCTGACTAGAAGAAGGAGTTCCATATCCATGTAGATGCCTCCTACATAGCCCTAGGAGCTATCCCAACCCACCAGGTGAAGGTGATATCAATCATCTGATAGTTTTTGCAAGTAGAAATATATCAAAGGTAGAAAATAATTATTCCACCACAGAGTGCGAAGGCTTAGCAATGGTGTATTCACTGCAGAAATTCAGGCATTATTTGTTGGGTGCGCACTTTAAGATGTACATTGACCATTTTTCTTTAAAGTACCTGGTCAACAAGCTTGTGTTGGGGGGGGGATTTGTAGATGGTTGTTGCTCTTTCAAAAGTATGACTTTGAAGTAATTGTGAATCCATGATGATTGAATGCTAGAATAGATCACCTATTGTGGATTAAGAATGGTGACGAACCTACAAATTTGGATGAAGGATTACCTGATGTGTAACTCTTTGATGTGCATGTCATAGATGGCTATTTCACTGGCATAATCCAATTATTATCCACAGGCACAACCCTTGAAGGGTATTCCACGTAGCAAAAGAAAGAGTTGGTGGTCCGTGCTGTAGATTTCTCAGTTATCGCTGCACATTTATATAAAATGGGATCTGATGAAGTATTACAAAGGTATGTCCTAGAGTATGAACGACAAAGTATCCTTGTTGAAGCACATGGAGGGGTTGTGGGAGGACATTGTGTGGGAAGATCTTGTACAGAGAAGATCCTATGATGAGGACTATGGTGGCTAACTGGGCATAAGGATTCCAAGGCTTATTGCAGGGCATGTGATGTTTGTCAAAGATGGGAAGACCTTTGTGAAGAGATGAATTGACCTTGAATCTGCAAGTGTCATTACAAGCCTTTGATAAATGGGTGATAGACTTCATAGGGCTAATTCAACCATTGGGAAAGAAGGAAGGTGCTAGATATATCATTACAGTGACTGAATATTTAACAAGGTAGGTTGAGGCGTATCTTGTGAAGGATTGTAGTGCATCGACAACTGCAAAGTTCGTCTTCGAGTATATTTTATCTTGGTTTGGCTGCCCGAAGATGTTGATGAGCGATAGAGGTTCACACTTCTTAAATGAGACAATAGCTGCTTTGCTTGAAGAGTTCCAGATGTATCACCAGAAGAGTATGCCATATCATCGTCAAGCACACGACATAGTAGAAGCATTTAACAAAATCTTGGAGAATGCTTTAACGAAAATTTGCAATGTGAAGCGGAATGTTTGGGATGTGCACATACCAGTTGTTCTATGGCCATATAGAACTACCTGCAAGAAATTGACTAGACAAATACCATTCAGATTGGTTTATGGACAAGAAGGTGTAATGCCAATGGTGTACATCGTACCAAGTTTGCGGATTTCTGCAATTATATATATACCGTTTGAGATACCATGAAAGAACACCTTGCACAACTCTTTGACTTGGAGGAAGATTACTTCTTAGTGAGTTTTCACCAGCAGGTAGAGAAGGATCATGAAAAGGCATGGCATGACCGCCATATCAAACAACGCACCTTCAAGAATGACGATTTGGTATTACTATATGACAACATTTTCACAAAGTTCCCATGGAAGTTCGAAATCCATTGGCTAGGGCCGTATATTATTAAGGAGATTACGGAGGGACGCGCACTTCAGCTCACAAAGCTGAATGGGGAATTATTTCCGTGAAAAGTCAATGGGAGTCGATTGAAGATGTATAGGGGTGATCCCGCCCCTGCGCAATGAATATATGATTGTGGGATAGTATTAGCCTCTAGGAAGTTGTAAGGGAACGCGGGACTATAAACTACACTTCCAAAAGGAATATTGGGCAAGGTGATTGATCTGCACAACAAATCAAGGCAAACCGCAGAGGAGAGTTGCGATGAAGGAGCTGCGCTAGGAAGGTGGGACCCATGCAACCTAGCCAAAAAGTGACCATTGGAAGCACCGTAGCTGATTGGATGATGATTTTCCTCTTAAAAGGAGAAGGGGGGGCATTTAAGATGCATATCTTTTGAAATATACTGCCAAAAACGCCTTAATGATAGGAAATTGGATGGAACAAACAAATTTGAATTCAAATTGAGCTATAAATATGACATCCCACACCAAATTCGAACACTTTGCTTCTAGAGAATTTTCCTTAAGCTTTTCCATTTTCAATTATGTCTAGAGGAGTGTTGTATGTATGATAAGCATTGGGAGAGAATTACTTCACAGTCGAGATTTGAAAATTTGCCTAATTAGCAGCGCGAGATATTCCTTAAGAGAATGACAGCAACAAAACTTGAGACAGATCCAACCCAACTTGTACCTATAGGGTTTCCTACTACTGTGCCTAGGTTGCCAAGGCCTAATCCATATGCTTCCACGATGGGAGATAAGAAGTAGAAGAAGCCTCGACAAGCACTGGTGTGGCAATCGTCAAGGAAAAACTCGATCGAAATTCACGAGAAGGGAAAGACGGATAGGTCCAAACAACCGACGGAGCCCTTGGACCTGGATGAGGAAGAACTACACAGAGGAGTAGAGGAAATTGACACAGATGAGGTTGAGCCGATAACTCGCTACCACCGTATATACCCCCAAGAAAATCCATGACTAAATTACCCAAAGACCCGGATTCCACAAAGTTTATGGTCTCCAAACCTTTGTTGTTGGAGAATGTGTTGTTTGAGGGCAATTTGCTGGCCCATATACCAAACTTGAAAATGGAGGATTGGGACATGGGGGACCATGAGATATTTTCATATTTGGCACTGAGAAAGTACCTGAAAAAGGTTTACTATGAAGAGTAAGATGTCACGCGGCTTGAATCGATGAAATGGATGACTGGAGTTGGGGGCGTGGGGCTCCTAAACATGTTGTGGGTGCCTCATTTTAGTTGCACCACTGATAATATAGTCTGCATGCGCAAATTATTGACACTGGTGTAGAATGGGTGCCTCTAGTTGGGAGTGCCCATCCTGATCACTAACATGTTGATCCAGAGAACAGCGTTGCTGCCATACCAAGGCATTGACCCTGCAGAGACATTTGTAGGAAAATCACAGGAGAAGAAGTTGGCAGACCAAATGAAGAGTGATTTTGTTCTGGTAAAGAAGTCACACAGTATTCCATTCAATCAATCTCAGATGGTGTGGTGCAGTTTTCTGCACAAATCTTGGCTGGCAAGATCATGAGGAAGTGTCGCGTTGATGAAGTGTCGGTGCTAGTCATCTCTTTGGCTGCACAATGCACCAAAGGAGTCAAGTATAACTAGGCTCAATATTTATGTCATGAATTTTTGGAGGACTGTAGAGAGGCCTAGGATGAGGGAAATGAATTCCACTACGCGTAGTTGTTGTTATTGACCACGTTGGTGGCCTAGAGGATGCCCAAAGAAAGATAATTCCTTAAGTCGGAGTTGGACCTACCTGAGGCTGTGAAGTTCGCTTTGCTATGGGTTACCAAAGACCCCACACAAGTGATGGAGATGAAGATATTTTGGGTCTTGTTTGAGTCAGAGCTAAGGATGGTAATTAACCAATGGCCAAGGTTATCACCAAGTTTGCACGAGCAATACGTCAATGTTGCAGATTTCAAGGTAGATTTCCATAATCTACACATCTACACAAAGAAAGATGCCAAGGACATATGGCACAAGTTGCCTTACTTAGTCACTGAGGATGATATTTTAGGGGTTGTTAGTAAGTGGCCAAGTGACTGGCTCATCCCCTCTAACGTTGGCATAGGTACCAGTAAGGTTGTTGAAGGTGCAACAGTGAAGACCACCGCACAGACCACAACCACCATAGCAGTAGAAAAGAAGAAGGAAGCACAGAAGGCTTCCACTAAAGAAAAGGTTGCGGTAAGAGAAAAGGTCACGTAGTAGAAATAAGCTGCTGCAAAGGAGAAAGAAGAGGCAATATAAAATGTCATGCAGTAGAAAGAAGTTGCTATAAAGGAGAAAGAAGTGGTTGCCGAGGAAAAAGAAGCAATAAAGGAAAAGACTATGTCATAGGTCACCATTGACCTCGGAAAGTCAAACACCAAGTTCATGGATGTGGAGGAAGAGATAGAGGAAGAAGAGGAAGGGGGCTCAGGCTTGGAGTCCCACTTCATTGTCAAGAAGAGGTAGAAAAGGAGTTCGGTCAGGCCGCGCAATAAGTAAAAATCAAATAAATTGGCGAGCGTGAAGGGTTTGGTCCTCACGGAGGGGGACAAAGATGAAATTGGAGATGTGGTTTGTGATGTAACAACAAAACTTTAGGGAAAATTTGAACAGAAGTACCAACAAAGGCTAGGTAAGGTACAATAGGGCTTGCGGGAATTGCAGGTCCAAGAAGGTCTCATTCAAGTGAGCGTGGGACAGGCGAGCATGAAGCAATCAAGCTTGAAACAAGTGAGCGGGTTGGTCTTAGAAGAAAAAATCACGTTGGATCTCCGCACAGTACAACTATTGGAGGGGCCCTTGTAGGCTGATTTAGCAGTAGTCAGGGTGCACCTACTACACATGATGGATATTAGTCTAAATATGGCCGCGATTCCCATTCAGAATCTCCACGAGCTACACCAAGGGGTGTCAGACAATCTCAAGATTCAGGATGAACACACACTGTTGATCATCAAAGAGGTAAAAACCAATAATCAACAGATCTTTGAGGAAAAGGCACAGGCCCTTAAGGAAAAGGGGGAGGTCATGATGCAAATTCAGTAGTTGGAGGCAGCTATTGTACAGGCCTATAGTGAGCTTCCCGAGCTCTAGATTCCGGCTGATGCGACCTCTTCAGAAAAGATTTAGAACATGGTTGTTGTAGTAAAGGAGTCATAAGTAGAAATTGACAAAGTCAGGTTTGAGTTGTAGCTGCAAATCTCAGAGCTACAACTTAAGTTGTAGCCCACCACCCCTCTAGATGTCTGAGAGCAACACGAAGCTATTATTAAAGAATAAATGGCCACCTTAGAAGATGTAGTCAAGGGCTACACTCAGTTGTTTGAACATGCCATGGAATTATGGACATCGCTGCAGGAGGATCCAACTCTACAGAAGATTGAATCGGACACTAGAGAGGAGCAGAGACAGTTTGATGAAATTAGGTAGACAAGATGAGTCTTAGAAACAGTGAAAAGGTTCACCAGATTATAGGAAGGCAAGCTCATTGTCTAGTCAA
Organism: Pinus tabuliformis; assembly: GCA_031772625.1. Taxonomy (NCBI): domain Eukaryota; kingdom Viridiplantae; phylum Streptophyta; class Pinopsida; order Pinales; family Pinaceae; genus Pinus; species Pinus tabuliformis. The sequence goes on along the minus strand of CM062808.1, from coordinate 847,550,551 downwards.
TTTAACGTCTTAAATTTCTCTACATAAATTATCAAATCCGGGTATCGTAAACTGATGAAGTGTGGTGCAACATATGTGCTTAGTTAACCTTTTTCTTACTTCGTTGTTTTATAGATTTTATTTTGTTTTTGGGTTTTGTTTTTGTTGGTTTCATAAAGTGTCTAATGCAAATGGAAATCCTATTCTAAGGTCTTAAGAATACTTTTAAAGGACAAGTATGGATAGAGATTTCAAGACAAGGCCTATGTCCCTAATGGTAACTTCCAAAACTTAGCACTTCAAAAGATCTTAAAACATGTTATTGATGGAATTAGTACTTAAACAAAAGTGTAAATATGTAGCTACTTCAATCAAAATAGAATGCAACAACCAAACAATGAGCTAGTGACTATGAAACCCAGTATCCTTGTTGTTGTATAAAAAGAAAACTGAACTTAAAGCAATTCAAAAACTGTAAGCAAAGTAAACTAAATCATATTACATCAACCCATATTCTGACCCCTCACCTTTCGACTCGCTCTGGCTATAGGAGGCAATCATAAACAAATTGAGTAATCTGATATCTAAATTGCATAAAATGAAATTGCATAAAATGGAACTAAGATAAAACTACGCATTCATACTTCAATCCCGCACCATTCGACTCGCTCTGGCTATAGGAGGTAACCGAAAATGACATGAGTAATCTAATCACTAACTTGCAGAAAAGTAAACTAAATCATATTACATCAAATAATATTTTGATTCCTCACTATTTGAGTCGCTTGGCTATAGGAAGGTAATCATAAACAAATGGAGTAATATGATATCTAAATTGCATGAAATGAAATTGCATAAAATGAAACTAAGATTAAACTACTCATTCATACTTCAATCCCTGAAAATGACATAAGTAATCTAATCACTAACTTGCAGGTAAGTAAACTAATCATACTACATCAAATAATATTCTAATTCCTCACTATTTGAGTCGCTTGGCTATAGGAAGGTAATCATAAACAAATGGAGTAATATGATATCTAAACTGCATGAAAGTAAATGAGCAAAAAAAAACTGAAAGAAATAACAATGCTGGAATTAGAACTCAGAAAATAAATCAGTAGAAGGACATCATGATTCCATCATGTCATTAGTCATTAGAAAGCTATGTGCATTACTAATCTACAATCAACCGGTTGAACACACTTGCATGAATTAAAATTGCATGAATGAAAAAACTAATCTGTCAAACTTGAAAGCAATCAAATGACATAATGAAATCAAAGCAAAATTTACAAAATGAAATCTACTCTACCTTACATTCTAATATCCTCCATGAAATCTACTTCACATCTCCTTCCATGTTGAGACCATCAAAGCTTTATTCAAATTCTTCAAAATTACAAAGTACAACAAAGTTCTCCAAAGCTTTCAAAAGCCATCAAGGAAGAACTACAAACTCCAAGCTAAAGAACTCACAAGATAAAAATACTTAAGAACTCCAAACTCTAAGCTAACAAATGAAGGAGAGAGATCTCCTATTTATGCAAAAATATGAGAAGCTATCTCATTAATGAGAGTCCATGAATCTCTCCCTCTACCTCTAGAGTCCTATTCAAAATAGGAACTGATAAGTCATATGTCTTTTTAGAGTTACAATACAATTAAGAAATGTGACACATATCCTCATGATCCCATGATTCTTTCCACTCAAATTCGAATTTTCCCTTAGAGTGCCACATAAGGGTCTTCTAGAAGCCTCCTTTCAACCTACACATGTCAAAAATCTCAACCCATTTGTTAGGGATAAGCATATGCACATTATTTTCTAATTTTTAACCACAAATTCACTTAAAAGGCTTAGAATTAATAAAGATTGGAAAAACATAAATGTGGCCCAATGATAATGAAAGTGGGATGAATGTGGTGACATAGTAGTGAAATGGAGGTGAAATGGAGGCAATATAATGGACATAATAGTGAAAGTGTAATGGAAATGAATGACATTTTCAAGACTCAACACTCATCTAGAGTGAAATTGATGAACTGCGTCACAAGGAAGCCATAATATCTTCAAGGATGAAACTCTGGGTGGATGAGGCAAGTAAGCGGACACTCTCAGTGAAAAGTAAGCTGAAGGAAATGTAGCGGACACAGAGAACCATGGGCCTTGTAGTTGAAGGCCCCACCACTGAAAAATTGGTTGAAGAAGTCCATTGGGCCGTTGTGTAGGGGACAATAGACCTGTAGGTGTTAAAGATTGAATTTAGTACTCTATAGGCAAAGATCATGGTGCCACCAATAGAGTGAATTGAGGACGAGTCATGAGTTTGTGTTGGGGGCCTGTTGGGATAGGGTCCCTTGGGGTCAATTTTGTAATAATTTTTGTTATCTTTGTAAAGTATCTACATTTTGAGGAAGCAGAGCGTGAAGGTCATTAGAAGTCAAAGGGGCTTTAGGAAGGTCAAATCCCCTTAGTATGTTAGAAGTTAAGATGTTTTGTGACCTGCCCATGGTTCATGAACCATGGTATTGTAATGAAAGAAGCTATATAAAGGAGTCATATCGAGTCATAGGAAGTAGTTAATCATTGAAGATCTATGTATGGGAAAGTAATATAAGGCATAAGAGTTTGTTTTCTGTACTTACACGAAGGGGAAGGCTCCTATAGTTGTGTGTGCGGAGACCTTGGTAAGTATGCAGTTGAGTGTGCGAGCCCCTGCAACTGTGTGCATAGGGAAGAAAAAGTCTATAATAGAAGGATTGAATATAATAATGACTATTTTTGAGCAATATCTGTGTATCTGTGACATTAGGTTTACTTTTTCATTTTTTGTGTATTCACTCAGATTTCTGTATTTATCATAAGAAACCTTTAATATATGCGTGGAAGTAGTAGATATGTTATTTTACATGATGTTATGAATGTTTAAAGAAATTGATGTAGAGTTAGAATCTGTCTTTTGTAAGTTACTGTAATTTCCGCATTTTAAGGGCTATGGTTTGCGAAGGTCAGAACAAATCCCTAGGAATCACATAAATGCATCACACACACCTTTGAATGCAGAAACCTGGTTTTTTCATCCCCCAACACTACCCTAGGTGAAACTGTAGCCTACACTACGTGGGTTGTTATCGAAAGGGACGACAGTGTAGGGTTTTGTTGGTTGGCATAGCTAACTCTGAACCTGGGTCCAGACCCCATCAATCCAATAGGTAACCATATCTAAGATAGAAAATATTGATTACAGGGTGGATAAACTTGAGGTCAAGGTATAGACTACAATTTTTTCAGTGTTAAAATAAATATTTGGCCTTAGTGACAGTGCTGAACGAGATATGGAAATTGGTGAGGGAGGGGCTCTCCCTTTGGTGTTTCCCTATTAACAAGAGTTGTAGCGAGAAACAAAACCATTCCAACAGAAGGAAGTGGCCAAGGATTATATGGAGGAACTCAGACAGAACAATGTGGAGGGAACTAGGTAGTTAATTTCATAGTAATAAGTAGATTATGTTATGTAGGTATGTATGTATTACTGGGGTATTTTGGAGAAATTACAAGAAGAGTGATGCCGTAAATCTAGAAAAAACATTACTGCATACTCAAAGATACTGGTCAGAGAAATTTTGGAGGACTCTAAATTTTTTTATGCTTTTGAATGTAATGGCACTAGCTAGATTCCATTTTTATTAATAGAAATATACGTGTTCCTTAAAGAACAATTACATGTGAAAATGATTCATGTCCAACAATCGACATATGTTAAAAATTATACACCATGTACAAATGATATAAGTCAAATGATACATGTCAATAAGATACTACTCAATAATATGGTACATGGGGCCACAAAAATGATACATGTGATAGTAACCATGAAAACCAACATCATAACAATATATAAAAAATGATCCATGATGTAGTCTATATGATCATGAATGTCATTAGCTACTACCAACAACTACCTCATGATCATCATCACCATCCTGATCATGATCATCTTCTGTATCAACATCGACCTCATTGTCATTTGTATCGGTGTCATCATGAGCATCTTCTGCCATTTTAGCATCAAACCCAGCGTGATTAGCATTTATGTGATGAGGATCATTTGGAAGATTCTTGTTCTGCAAGAAAAAACAATTAGAATGGAATTATCTATTTCATGAAATAATTAATTTCTTTGTTATATATCTAATATTACAACATATGAAATGAAACAATAATCATATTACATTACATTAAAGTGCACATACGATAATAAAATTTCAAATAAGTTTCAACTAAGATTTCGTAACAATGGATGTTGTAACAACAAGCAATTTCATCTTGCTTGTCAGAATTTGAAAGTGGCCAGTGAAAGAGGTGTTTCTACCATGTAACACTACACCAACACTTGGGGGATCAAGAAAAAAAATTGAGAAGCACAAACATAGGTAACAATGGAATGAGAAGAAGATGTTGTAACAACGTATGCTGTAACAATAAATTTTGTAACAACAAATGACATAATAACATGTCAATATTAAATCTACTGAAATGTTGTAACAACTGATGTTGTAACACCCATTAGTATTAAAAATGTTGAAATTGTTGTAAAGATGATGCTATAACAACTGCTACCATTGAAACTACTGAAACAATGACCATTATAATGGATGTTGTAACAACAAATGCTATAACAACAGATGTAACAATAGATGTTTTAATAGTAGATGTAGTAACAATAGAGGGGTAGAAATCCATTTCATCTTGCTTTTCAAAGCTTGAAAATGGGCATCCAAAGAGGTATTTCTACCACCCAACACTACACCAACACTTGGGGATTAAGAAAACAAATTGAGAAGCACAAACATAGGTAACAAAGAATTGAGAAGTAGATGTTATAACAATGGACATTGTAACAACAAATGCTATAACAAAATTTTTTATAACAACAGATGCCATAACAAATGTTGTAACAACAAGCCATTTCATCTTTCTTGTCAAAGCTTGAAAGTGGGCAACCATAGAGGTGTTTTTGCCACCCAACACTTTGAGGATCAAGAAAACAAATTGAGAAGTAGATGTTGTAACAACAGATGTGTAAAGTCACCCAACCCCTCATACTGTTAGAGGAATGTTGTAAAACATATTTATTCATTTTTTTCCTACAAACTCTGCTTGACTTCCCATATATTAGTCCCTACTGAATGTAATGGCCTCCCCTCACCACATCAAATCGTAGCCAGCCTATCAAGAGGGTCCACCTCTGACCAATTGTAGGACTTTATAGCTTGTGTGTCAGCCAGCTCATCCTGAATGACATCATCCTAATCAATCCCATAGCTGCACCACATAATCCTTCAGGTAATCTTCTAGGTTTGTACCTCCAGGCCACATCATCACTTCCTCATCCAATTGCATTAGAGGAAAAATTAGGCCGCGCCAATGAAGAGTATCCATGGCTAGGGTTTGGATAATTGCAAGGTTTTGCCAAATTTTTGTTTTAAGTTTAAGGCTTTCCCTCCTGTGCTACATCAAGCTTTCCTTTAATCTCTTCCATGGCTCGACTGAGGTATCTTGACCCTGCCTTAAGAAATTCATCAGATAGGGACCTTTACGACCCTCATAAGAGAAAGTCTCAACCTGACCATAATTTCCCTGAGCTAGTTATTTCGATGATGGCTCTATCTCAAAGTTTGTACAAACCTCCAGGTCAATGCCAGTACTCGGTGCCAATGTCGATGGGTTATTAAGATGCCTTATAGTGCTACCCATATTGAGCTTGAGCCAATCCAAATCCAAGGATTTCTTGAACCTTTTTCATTCCCCGTTCTCAGATGGGGAATCCCACGTGTGTTGTCATAGGCACTCTTGCAACCCTTACCTACCACCTGCTGCGTGTGAACTCCTAAGAGGTATCCACCTCGCTCTCCACACACCAAAGGTTTCATGGTTCAAATAAATCCTGTAAGAAGCTCTATGGTGAAATGCAAATACTTTCAAGGCTAAGCTAGCTACACCTTGATGCAAGCAAAATATATGTAGGTTACTTATAATACAAGGCTGGCGCAGCCTGCCCTCATGGGATTCAACTATTCGTACATGTAAAGGGAGGATAAAACTTCTATTGTTGACTCAATTCCTTTTGCACAGGTTCAAGAGCTTATAGCCCGGTGAAGGAACATCGATGTATACGTACAAACCCTAGCAAGAAAGTGGTCTCTTATGTACTTATTTTATGTTAATAAAAAGGGTCTTTGTTCCCAATGTTCCAAGTTTTATTCTAGGTCCTTATGAATCCTTCCGTTTCCTGTGGCATTTCATGACATCTTTGTATTACTTAGATATGTGTTGTTAATAAGTATGAATGAGCATTTACCCCAAGACATGATTTTGGTTCAGGAACATGACTCAATTTAGTTTACATAAAACATTACACATTTTTCTACAAAGTATATGTTATGAATTGCGGTAATGAGCATTCAACACAACACTTCATTCTATTTCAGATGCATACACTAGTTCAACTTGTTTATCAACACTGTTTATTTCAAAGGTGTGACATATGTGTTTGTGTATGCATTTATTTATTATAACTATAAATCTATTTCTGCATAAAGAGGAATCCACATGCTCACCACATTAGCAATGCTATTATAGTCCAAAAAAAATTCCAAACCATTTCAACCAAAAATGCATCATAAGTTCATTAATATTTAAGCAACACAAATAGATATGTGTCTTTAAAATTTCATGTAAATTGAGTCTGGGACAAGGACTCTCCACCCAACCTAAACATCTACCACCACACTTACTTGTAGTTGTCACCCCCGAGCCAGATTCCAAATTTTGAGGGGGGTGCTTGCTTAAGGGATTAGAACACCAATTGCCAATAGAAACAAATAATCCATATGGCCTCTTTGTCAATCCCACTAGTTGATGTTTCCATCTTCTCAACACAATGAGTCTAGCAGTACTTTCCTCACCCCAAGTGCATACATAATGATTAACTCCCTTCCAGGGATTCCATGATCCACTATAACATTAATGTAATAACCAAGGTATTTAATCAAGTATTCTTTTGATGTTGTTGTAGGATTACCCTCTTCCCAAGCTGTTAAGGTCTCCAGAGCCTACTATCTCAACCCACAGCCTCCAGGTACCCAAGCTATTATAGGGTTCTAGAGACTTTGTCTAAACCCATAACCTCCAGTTACCTAAGCTATTACGAGGCTCTAGGGATCCTATCTCAACCCACAGCCACCAGGGAACCCCAAACTATTACAGGGCTCTAGAGACTAGAAACTCAACCCACAACCTCCAGGGAAACTGAGAGCTAATCCCATTCTCTTCTCTCTTCTTCTGTGTTTCCTGCTGATCGAACCATATTTCTCTATTTTTCTATTTCTCAAATTGTGTCTCCTCTCTAATTCAGAATGAATTTGAATACCATGCCTTGCCTTATTTTCCTAGCTCACATTTACTGCTTCATCCTTGCTTTCTTGCACTACGCAGTTTCCCTCTTGGTTTCTTGTCCCTTTTACTTGTGAAGGTTTCCAAGGGCATGGGCATGTGTACCTTCCTTGTATTCCATTCAATTTTAAGATCCAGTTCATTAATTCATGCACCAACGAACTTTTAATGGTTGTCCCAAATGTAGGTTTTAACCTCGTATAGAAATTACCTGCATACAAATTCTAAAAATAGAAAATAAACAATGATGAAAGCATAACACATAAAAAAAATATACATAGAGATTTTCCCCTGGATCCCAAATCCGAGACTACTAGATTGATTTTTCATTATGTTCCTTTCAATGTTACAATACATATATATACATGTTGAAGCATCCTTAAACCTCAATCCATTAACCTTAGATTAGAACATAATCCTAGTTCCCTTGACCAAATCTACAAAATACCATGGATCAAAAACCATCGTGCCCAAAACCATGTGTGAAATCCATGCACAAAACCATAGGTAGGTTCGCTCACCTAATATAGGGTCCAATTTTTATTTTCCCAGACCCCCTGATGGAGGGGATGCTACCCCCCATGATCCCCCCGTTGCGCCCAATGCAACTAACAGGGTGTTACCCACCCCCCCACTAACCCCCTAGCTTCACTAATGGGGCTAGTCATGGAATGAATATGACACAACCCAACACCAAACATTTCCGATTTTCTCCATAATGAAACCTCAACCTCGAAAGCAAGCAATCCTCCTCCCCTTCTCTGCAATCCATGTCACTTTGACTCAATTTCCCTTTTCTTATTTTCAAAAAAATGTAAAAATACATTTACAATGCATTTTATGATAGAACCATGAGTGGGGATGTGACGGGATGTTGTAACAACTAATGTTCTAACACCCATTACTATTGAAAATGTTGAAACTACTGTAAAAATTGATGCTATAACAATTTCTATTATTTAAACTAATGAAACAATGACCATTAAAATGAATGTTGTAATAGTAGATGTTGTAAAAATAAATTCCATAACAATTGTCAATGTTAAATCTGCAAAAAATGTTGTAATAGTTGATTCTATAACACCCATTCAAATCCCTTCAACCTAGTAGTATCACCACTTTTCAACAATTTTAATAAGTCTTTCTTAAAATATGGTGTTGTAGCTATTTTATCATTGTCTTTAAAAAGATAAAATAAAATATATATATATATATATATATATATATTATTTTATTTTATTTTTTAAAGACAATGATAAAATAGCTACAACACCATATTTTAAGAAAGACTTCTTAAAATTGTTGAAAAGTGGTGATACTACCGGGTTGAAGGGATTTGAATGGGTGTTACTGAATCAACTATATATATACGCACACACACACACACACAAATTAAAAGGGAGATATAGGGACTCTTTGAGACAAGCTTTTGTAAAATTTTGTGCTATATACACGCTACATTTCCACACTCAAGTGAAGGGATGGTCAATGTTTCCTTTTGATGTTGAGTAGCTAGATGTATTAAAGGTGTTAAAGATGAAATGGTTATGGGGAATGAGACTAGAGTCAACTCCAGGTGGAGCAGAAGGATCATCAAGAATGACACAAGTACAATTTCAACTGGTAGCGCTGACTCTCTAGTTGCAAGAAGTGGTGAAAGAGAGATTCCCTTTGTCTATGTCACTTCCTAGAGAAATAGTTGTGTTTGAAGGTCACATGTAGAATAGTTAAGAGATAGAGGGATCGTTCCACCCTACTCTTAAGCTTAGAGGTCAAAACAAGTCAATGACTTGTGGGACGACAAAAATACTTGAATTTAGTCTAAGAATGAAGGAAAGGAAGGTAAAGTAGAGGTGACATAGGACTTTCCTAAAGGGATTCTACAAGCCTGCACTAAAAATATAAGTTGATTTTTCATTACAACTTATGTAGGGTAAACACTTTCTATATAGATGATTGTTGCAAATTATTTGTGCTTATCTAAGAGTTTGAGAACATATTCAAGGTAGAGTTTTCTAGGGCTAGGAATTAGGGGTCAAAGTCAAAATCAAGATAATCCATGGAATCTATGAATTAGCATCAATCACTTCACAGATTAGCATGATGAATCTCTATTCACTGGTGAACCTATGGATTTTAGATGTTGCAACAATTTCAACTAAATAAATTGAACTTCCTTATGAAATAACCTCTTATTGATGAGTTATAATGTTGGAATCCATTTGTAATTAGGCTTGAAACCTAATGCAAACATATTAGATTATTCCCTTTGTCGATCAAGAGCATTGATCCTAACAAATGTTTCTTTTGGTTAATTGTATACTAGCATAGATCCATCTTAACCATGGATCTAGCAAGAGTCGAGAGGCATCAAATATCTTGAGGTGAAAACTTATTTTAGAGTGAAAAAATTGAAAAAATGTTTGCACATAGACAAATTTGATCCTCAAAGAGAGAGAGAGAGAGAGAGAGAGAGAGAGAGAGAGACCACTTTTAAATTTTTCATTGTTTATGTTGCATTTTGAATGTATAAAACGAATCAAATTTACTTGGGCATAAAACAATGAGACTGTTTAAAATGTTTTAACTATTAAATTTTTTTATTTTTATTTTCAATTGCTTTATATAATGTATATATAGTTGCTTTTTAACTCTCTATAAAGTTCATATACAATTATGTTGTTTCATTTGGACAATGAAATATTTTATTTATGGTTGAGAGTGAGAGTGAAATATTTTTACTGCTTTTGCTTAGTATGGACATTGAGAGTGAGATTATTGATGTTTTATTAGATTTTTAATTAAAAAATTCAAACATGTATATTTATTTTTGTTTGTTTATTATATTTTTTATTTATGGTTGAGAGTGAGTGAAACATTTTTACAACTTCTCCTTAGTATGGCCAGTGAGAGTGAGAATATTGGAATTGGGCTTGAGCAATTTCCAATTTTTTAATTATGAATGAGCAATATTTGATAATATCATAATATTATTCATCTAATACATGATCCAATAGATAATATATAAATTATGTGAATCACTTTTCAGTTTCTTTGGTCTCCTCCTATGTTTAATTTATTAAAAAATAATTCATGAAATGCTCGCGTTTTAATTTATTAAAAAATTATTTATCAAACATTGCTTTCACAATTCAACATATTTATAAGACGTTTTATTTTAGGTTTTATGTTTTATATTACTTTAATATTAACAATATTTAATGAATAATATTAATATTATTAATGACATTAATGTTTTTAATATAAATAATATTAATATTAATATTAATAAATAATATTAAATTATGTTGATTGGTCTCATTTACAAATGATGTCTTCAACTTATATCAACCACATTTACTAATACTTTGATTAACATATATTCATTTCCCCCTATGATCCAAAGATACATTACAACAGATCTATCAAGTTCATCCCTGAACTTACTAGATTTTATTCTGCCAAGCAGTTTTGTGAAAATGTCGGAGATCTAATCTTCAAAAGGACAATAAACTGGCTTGAAGACATCTTTGGCAATGAGAGATTTGATATGATGATACTTGGTGTCCACATGCCTTGTCTTTGAATGAACAACTGGGTTCTTGGCAAGTTTGATGGTTGACTGGTTGTCAATGAATAATGATGTAGCTTCTGCCTAAGAAATGCCCAAGTCCTGCAAAATTCGGAGCAACCAAACAATTTCACATGTTGCTTCCCATGTTGAAATGTACTCTGCTTCTGCAGAAGAAGTGGCCACTATAGCTTGTTTCTTACAACTCCAAGATACTGCTGCTGACCCCATGTTCATTAAATAACCTGATGTTGATGCTCGATCATCAATACTCCCAGCAAAGTCGGCATCGGAATATCCACCAAGTACAAAATATTTAGTCTTTGTGTAAAGAAGACCAAAATCTTTTGTTCCTGGATATATCGAAGAACTCTTTTAGCTGAATTCCAGTGGCTGTCTCGTGGTTCTTGCATAAAATGTGAAAGAATATTGACTACATAAGATAGATTATGACGAGTATTTGTCAAATAAATCAAGCTTCCAATCAACTGTCTGTAAGTTGTATTGTCCACCTTTTCCCCCCCTTCAAATTTTGAAAGTTTCAAGTTTTGCTCCATGGGGGTGAGAACGGGCTTGCAATCCTGCATGCCAAATCACTGAAGAACCTCTGTGGCATACTTACTCTGAGAAATGAAAATATGATGTGGACATTGGAAGACTTCAACTCTAAGATAGTAGTGAAGTAATCCCAAATCTGTCATCTTAAAACCTGCATGTAACTCCTTTTTCACCTGTGCAATATGATAATCATGGTTGCCAATAATGATCAAATCATCTACATACATAACAAGAATTACCAGACATTTTCCTTGTTGTCACACATACAAAGTATCATCAGATTCACTTCGTTGAAAACCAACTTTTTTAAGGTATTCATCCATCTTTGAATACCAAGCTCGGGGAGCTTGTTTTAATCCATATAAAGCCTTAATCAATTTTCATACTTTATGTTCTTGTCCTTCAATTTCAAAACCTGGAAGTTGGGTCATATACACTTCCTCCTATAAATCCCCGTTGAGAAAAGCACTTTTCACATCCATTTGGTGAACTTTCCATCCTTTCTGAGCGGCCAATGCAAGAGTTAATCGGATGGTGTTCCATTTAGCTGTAGGAGAAAAAGTTTCCTCATAATCAATGCCTTCTTGTTGCGCAAAACCTTTTGCGACAAGTCATGATTTATACTTTTCAAGTTCTCCCTTTTTATTATACTTAATTCTGTAAACACATTTGCATCCTATCGGTTTAACATTTGATGGACAATCAACAAGTTTCCAAGTGTTGTTATCAATTACTGCTTGATATTCTTCAACCATAGCCTATTGCCATTCTTTATGTTTTACTGCTTCTTTGTATGTGGAAGGTTTAGTAAAATCATTTGATATTAAGGAAAAATTTCCTTCACTTCTATGTGCCCTTCTGGTGCCTGTTTTATTTTGCTCATCTGGCTTTACATCTTTCAAAAGTTGAACTGCCCATTTTGGTACTTGGTGCTCACTTGTTTGCGCTTCTGTAAAATCTCCATTATTGTAAAGAGGATTAATATAAACTGATGTTCTTCGTTCAGGTGAAGAGTGTGGAGAATCACAGTCAGAAGAACTGCTACTGCTTGGAGATGCGGATGAACTACTAGAACACCCAGACGATGTTGTTGATGTAGATGGACTGGATGACTCATCTTCAGAGGAAGGAAAATCAAGTTCATACCAATTTGGTGAAGTTGGTTGACTTTGCATTTTTCCATTTCTTTTACTTCCCTTAGTTTCTAACTTGTGAAGAAGATTTTCAATTTCTTCAGCACTCTTACTCTCAGTTTCATTGAAAATGACATCCCTGCTCACAATGAATTTTCCATTGGTCAAAAGACAATACCCTTTCTTCTCATCGGAATAACCAATCATTGTGCATTTTAAACTTCTTGAGTCAAGCCTAGTTCGTTTTTATTTCAGAACTAAGTCATAGCATACTAACCCAGAAACTCTAAGATGTTTAACTCGAGGTTTGAAACCAAACCAAGTTTCATAAGGTGTGATTCCATCTAAAGAAGCAGTTGGAGATCTGTTTCTTAAGTAGACAGTTGTATGTACTGCTTCTGCCCAATATGTTGGACTTAACCTCTTGAAAGTTAACATGGATCTCACCATTCCAAGCAAGGTGTGATTCATTCTTTCAGCTACTCCATTTTGCTATGGAGTGTAAACATTAGTAAGATGTCATTTTATGCCATTTTCACTACAATAAGTTTTGAATTAATTTGAAGTGAATTCTCCCCCATTATCCGTCCTGAGAGTACCTATCTTTTCTTTGACTTCATTTTCAACAAGTTGGCGAAAAATTTTAAACTTCTCAAATGCTTCTAACTTGTTCTTCAAAAAGTAAACCCAAGTCATTCTACTGAAATCATAAATGAAAAGTAAGAAATATTTTCAACCACCAAATGAAGTTTGTAGTGGTCCAAAAACATCACTATGAACTAGTTGTAGCCACCTTTTAGCACACCATGAACTTGTTGGAAAACTTTCTCGACTTTGTTTGCCATAAATGCAAGCTTCACGTTTTGCATTTTCCCTTTTGAAAGTGGGAAGTCCTTTAACCATTCCTTGTTTCTGCAACTAAGAAAGACTCTCAAAATTTAAATTTCCATATCTTACATGCCATAGTCTTATAAGTGAAATACCTGTAGTCACTGCCCCTGCAAAATCAGAATTCCTTGGAATAACTGTCCCTTTAATTCGTAACAGTTTTCCATCTTCATAACATGTCATGATTGTTTTCAAGTTCTATTTGACTGAATTAATATTGACTAAACCATCTTCCATAATCACTTGATGTCCTAATTGTCGAATCATGACTAAAGAGAGAAAACTTTTCTTAAAACTTGGTACATACCATACATTGGAAATCATTTTTTCTCCAATTCCAGGGAGAAAAACTTTAACTACTCCTTTTCCATAAGGAGTATGTTTTGTATCATCAGCAAGAAAAATGGCATTAAGTTGGCAATCTTAAAAATTCCAAAAGAAATCACGTCGACAAGTCATGTGCTGAGTTTCCCCTGAATCCAAGATCCAGGCATCTTCATAGTCACTTCTAGGATGGGATGAAAGTTGTGATGTTGGCAAGGAAGTAAAAACATATTCTGAGATATCATCATCTTGATCATTTGCAAATTGCACTGAATGCTGCTGAAACTTGGTAATTTTATTAAGTGAAGTTCGACAATCTTCAGCATAATGGCCAACTTTGTTACATCTTCAACACACAATTTGACTTAAGTCTCTTCCTGTTCCTGAAGATTGTCCTCTGCCTCTGCTTTGACTTCTATGTTGAGATTGTCCTCTACCTTGATTATTGTTTCCTTGTCCTTGAAAATTGCCTCTTCCTTGGTTGTTTCCTCTACCTTGAAAATTATTCCTTCCTAAACTGTTGCCTCTGTTAAAGTTGTTTCCTCTGCTTTAGCTTTGACCTTGACTTTGTGCTACTTGATTCTGATTGCCTCTGCCTCTGCCTCGAGAACTATCTGCTGATGATTTACTAGTGTTGCCCTCTGTGAGAAAAACAACTTCGCCAACTTTCTTCTTCTTCCCAAAGGTTTTATCATGTTGAGTGAACATTTCACAAAGCTCATCAAACTTTAGTTTCTCTAATTTCCCAGTTAATTGTAGAGTCTCCATAAAATGTGTGTAGGAAGAAGGAAGTCCAGAAATTACAATTGTTACCATAAAACTATCATCTATTGTAGGAAAACTAGCATTAATGATTTCCTGCCTAATATTCTTAAGTCTTGAGATATATTCAAATACATCACCTCCTTTAGTCAATTTTTGTTGTAACAATTTTAATTGTAGATCTACTTTCTTTGATTCAGGCTGAGTATCAAAGAGGTCTTTAAAAGTTTTCAAAGCAGACCATGCATCTGTAGCATTTTCTATATGGATATACATTTCATCATTCATAGAAGATTTAATAAGAGCTAAGGCTTTGGCATTCTTAACTTCCCATTTTGATAATGCAGCTGCATCTGTGGGTTTATTCGGCTTAACATCTTCATCACATATACCCTACCATAATTCATTGTAAATGAAAGTGCTTTCGATGAGACTGTGCCATGTTTTATAATATTTTGTGCCTTCAAGTTTGTCAGAATCAGAAAACAAATTAATCAACTTAGAGACTTTAGCGTTGAATCTTCGCACCAAGAATCAGAAAAGAAATAAAAATATGGACAACACAACACACCACGCAAAAAACAAGATCTAAGAAGTGTCCTCAGACACGTAATTTTATTAATCAGAAAAAATACTTACATAATTTGATTTTGCGGGAGTTTACACCTGAACATCCAAACACTCTTGCAATGAGCTATTTATAAGCTCCATGTCCTAACTACCTCTAATTATGGATCACTTATTACATAACAAGTGCCCATTTACAATAAATGTTATTCAAACCAACTAGCTAACAAATCTCCTAAAATAGAGCCTAAGATACGACACATTTGGAGAGTCATATCTAGTTACAACAAAATACTAATTCTAAATAATTAAACATTATAGAATAATAATTATTAATTTAATATCTTAAATTAATAATTATTTTATTCTAAATTTATAACCTATGATAAGATTGTATTTTTGGATCATCTAACATTCATTTTTGTTTTTTATTATATAGAACATGTTTTTTAATAGTTTTGTTTTAGTTTTAGAAGGGACACGTGTCAACTCCAAGTTGAACACATACATACTTACACATCTCTCTCATACTGGGCTATAGAATGAGCCTCTTGGCTCAACAAGTTGAAGTTTGAGCATTGGTAACGTGAATTAAAATAATGCATCATGGGTGGGATCCTTTAACTCGCTTGGACTAACAAAGGATCCCTGAACTCAACTTGACAAAGTTCTGGTTTTGTAAATGAATTGCATTGACAACTGCTTAATGAATTGCATTGGAAACAACCATTGCATTTTAGAGACATCATGTTTTTATTTTATATTTATTTTCACAATGATCCATGTTGATGAGATAAACAGGCCATATGCCTATTGTTTATGGATCATATGTTATTAAAGCAGTTTAACTTGTAGCCTTGAAAGAAATGTAGCACCGTGAGGAGAAAATTGAGGGGGTAGAAATCCATTTCAACTTGATTGTCAAAGCTTTAAAGTGGGAAACCAAAGAAGTGTTTCGGCCACCCAAAACTACATCAACACTTGGGGGATCAAGAAAACAAATTGAGAAGCACAAACATAGGTAACAATGGATTGGGAAGAAGATGTTGTAACAACAAGCCATTTCATATTGCCTATCAAAGCTTGAAAGTGGGTAACCAAAGAGGTGTTTCTTCCACCAAACACTTCACTAGAACTTAGGGGATCATGAAAACAAATTGAGAAGAAAAAACATATTTAAAAATGGATAGAAAAACAAATGTTAGCACAGAGGTTGTAACAACAGATGTTGTAACAACATATTCCATAACAACATGTCAATGTTAAATATGCTAAAATTGTTTTATCACCTAATGCTGTAACACCCATTATTGTTGAAAATGTTGAACTTGTTGTAAAAGATAATGCTATAACAACTGCTACTATTGAAACTATTGAAACAATGACCATTACAGTGGATGCTATAGCAACATATGTTGTAACAACGGATGTTGTAACAGTTGAGGGGGTAGAAAGCCATTTCATCTTGCTTGCCAAAGATTGAAAGTGAGTAGCCAAAGAGGTGTTTCTTCCACCCAACATCACACCATAAATTGGGGTTTAGTAACATTTTCTTATTACATTGAAAATTTCAAAATTTTGATTAAAATTTCAATTTTTTGTGTTTTTATTGCACTTTGTAATACTTTATGTGCAAATATATAATGTCGCACTATATTTTTTATTATTTTATTTTAGTAAATAAAATTTCAAATCACTTCACATTAACTATCGTGCATTTTATATTATCGGTGATTGAAGCTTTGGTGATCAATGGATCTTGTTCTATTGTTCCCCCCCACTTGCTCGACATTTAACGAGGGGGAGGGGGGTGCAAAAATTTATTTTTCCAAAACAAATTTTGTAATGTGGCAATGATATATGAATTTCACAACTCCCCCCCCACCCCCCTCACTCATTACCACTTAACACCTACCCCCTGCAAAAAAACCATTCTCGGTTTTTGGTAATAAATATATCCTGCTACCATTTTATTAACCACTTTCCATTTAATTTCGAATACAGTTTTCTTTTTAATTCTAAATATGCCCCTTATTTGAACGTTCACTAGATTCTCACTCCCATTCATAATTTAATAGCTCCCCTCTCACCTTTCCTTCAATTGCTAGACAAATAATAAAAGTGAAAAGTTACAAAAAACCCTCAGCGACAACTCATAAATACAATGGGCGATACATTTTACAGGTAAGTTTTCTCCTTGCTACAAGTTGATAGTTCAAAATGAGTTCAACTAAAGGAAAAGAGTCTCAGGTTTAATCTAAAACCCTCTCAAAAATTGATGAATTTCCTTTAGTTGATAGGGAAAGTAGAATAAAAGATACAAACTAAGATTTTGACCTATATGAATTGAAAAATTGGGCTTCCCAAATGTTTCAAGATAATAGTGATGATTTTTCTCACTGGGATTCCTTTTTACCATAGTTTATATTTCCTCAAACTCATCCTTTTCTGGAATTTGTAGTATGGTGTTTAGATGTAACAACCCCACCTAAGGGTCTTGTATGAGCCGCATTCTAAATCTGATATAAATAATTTGCAATATTGAAATTAAAAGGATAAAATGGGGACTGAGTCAAGGGACATAGATTCCAGAGTTGGGGAAGGAGAATTGCTGCTTAGGATGTGATGGTTTCTTATGGAAAGATGAAACCTTAGTTTGAGGATATCCATTGAAGGATGGCTAGTGTAGGAAGTTAATGAACTATTTCCTACAATTAAATGAGATGAGAAAAGTTCCCAGGCCCATGCTTGCTTGACGAAGCACAACAAGCAAGAGGGCAGTAATTTATGAAGGCAGAATAAATGGTGAGGATGTAGTAGTAATTGAGGTGGAAAAAAATGCAGACCAACAAGAAAGAGAAGCATTTAAGCAATGAAAGGGGGCATAATTCGAGAAGCATTGGAATAGGAGTAGATGCCATCAGAACCAATGATAGCATTCAAATAAGGGAGGAAAACAAGAAAGAGTTTGAATAATAAGGGAATCCATTCGAACGATAGGAAGAATTCGAGGAGAGAGAATTTGTCCCTTGAGAAGGAGATCCATTTGGATTCTTGTGGCAAGGGAAAATACCTTACTTTGGAGGTAGACCAAGAAGAGACTGAGATCAGGGCTCCAAAAAAAGCTTTTAGCGAGTAGCTTGAAGAGAAGAGAAGAGAAGAGAAGAGAAGGGGAAGGTTTCTCTATCCCTGGAGGCTGTAGGTTGAGTGCTAGTCTCTAGATCCATGTAATAAATTTGGGTCCATGGAGGCTGTGGGTTGAGATAGGATCCTTGGAGCCGTATATCAGCTTCGGTCCTTGGAGGCTACAGGTTGAGACAAAGGTCCTGGGAGCCTTGAAACAAGCTGGGTCCCTGGAGGCTATGGGTTGAGATGGAATCTATAGAGCTCTGTAACATCTTGGGTCCCCTAGAGGTTGTGGGTTGAGATAGCTACTCTAGAGACTTGTAACAGCTTGGGAATTTGCCTTCCTAAAGCAAAAGTAGTGAAGGAGTGCAGCGAAGACAATTGGAAAGTGGCATATTAATACAGTGGATTCTGGACTCCTTAGGAGGGGGTGAATCACTTTGAATGCACTTGGGGTGAGGTGGGGTACCTCTAGACTCCCTGTGATGGAAAATAAAGAAGTCATTGGCTGGTGGGGTTGAGGAAGAGGTGCTTTGGTGTTCGTATTTCAGCTAAACATTGGTGTGCAGTTCCAAAAGCAAGAATACTGCCCTCGAGCTCTAGAATCTCGCTCAGGGGCAATAGATGCAAGCGAAAGTGGTTATAGTTGTCTACAGTTGGGTGGAGAGTCATAGTCCCAGAATCAGTTTCCTTGTAATATTAAAGATGAGTAATCTATGCGTGCTTGTTTAATTCCTTTAATGAATCACATTGTATTGTTTATGGTTCTATATTAAGGACTGCGTTTTGTGCCATTGTTTCTCACATCTGTAATGAATCTCTATGGAAACATGTTACTTATGTATACATGCCAAATATATGATAGTATGTGTGTTGGATATAAAGCAAATGTGAGTGATAGATTCTGATAGTAGTCTCAGTGCACCTAATGTAAGGAAAATATATATGTAAATTACAACCACATAATGCTTAGGGCTAAGTCATATTGTTAAAATGAGTCATAATATGCATATATGTTTAACAGTGTAGGAAGCATCACATACATAGCTTATTAAGAGAAATATCAAGCCTCGTCACAAGTTGTGGCCAAAGTCATGGTAAATCAGAAATAAACATAAAAAGGATGGTGGGTCCAGAGACCCTTTTTTATCGCTACAAAGAATGTATGGGAGTGCCCCTGAATAGCGAGGTCTACATTTGTTTACATCCATTATTTGTTGGGTTATAAGCTATTGTGCCATAGGGAAATATTGATTTCAATGTGGTGGAGGATTACCACTAGGCGAGAGCACCCAGAAGCCTTACCTATGTGGCCTCCAACCTTGCACTTGTAGCAGCCACCATTCTTGCCATAGGGACTTTGGTGATGAGGACTACATGTCCCTATGAATAGCTGAATTCCTAAGAAATTGATGAGTGGGTTTAAGGAGCTGCTTGCAAAGTCCACGTAGACTCTGAAACTATTGGTGTGTTGTAGGAGAGGTGGAAGCCTCTCAGAAGCTCACACTGAGCCTCTAGTAGGTGATGGGCACTAGAGCACCTATGTCTCCATGTGAGGAATTCCCTACCCAGAGGTAGGGAAGGCCCATAGGCTAGAAACCGGTTGATGAAACTATCACCCAAGCGCAAGAGGGGTAGCACCCTTGACCATGCTAGTAAAACCCTCATTTTCAGCATCAAAACTCAACCTTGATATGGAGTTCTTGCAGACCTCTTAAGCAGAGCCATAGTTGGAAAAATCGGCTCGGAGGAGTATGTGTAGCAGTTGATCTTATCCTTGGGGAAATAAAGAAGGTCCCCTCTACTTCATTGCTTGAGGAAAAGCCGAAGTCCCTTGACTGAGCCATAGCAGACTGGTAAGGGACATCAATATGTTTTGACATAGAGGAGTGAAGCTCCAACCTTATATAATAGATTGGATAAGCTCAATCCCATGTGGATTGGAACCTTAGGTGGAATGGCTCCCTATTAGAGGAGACATATTCTCCTTGAACGTGATTGGTCAGGAGGTGTGTTGACATGGCCCAAACAGTTTAACCTAGAGAGGCATTGAAGGGACTGGTGAGAAACAACTTGGGGAAAATACTCAGGATAAGTTGGTGGCCACACTAGCCCGAAAGCTACGTGATTGGTCAAAGGTGGCCCCATTGATAGGTCATCCCATTAGCTCCAAGCTAGAGCATTCACTAAGGTGCAGAGGCTGATAGGAGTGGGATGAGCAGGGAGGGATGAAACGGCATACTATGTGTGACTAGTGGTGTTACCATTGGTGGGTGGATTGGACCACAACCCATGTAAGCCTGGGACATCACTAATGATGCAAACAAAGGAGACATGGATGATGCCATCCTGGTGGGTACATCCTAAAATATTTCAAATGAGGCACAGGTGGTAAGCACCAGGAAGGAACAAAGTAGCTGGAGCCCACCCGACTGTGATACCCCAAAGGCAATCGCCCAACATGATGAAAGGAGTGCACATGGTTAAACATTTGGATGTGAGTGCCAGACCATGTAGGAAAGAAAGCGTTAAACTGAGTCAAGGTGAAAACACTAGGAGATGGGTGTCAAGCCAAGCGATCACATTTCAATGAGCCTTGACTTGGTAGCTGTGTTAGGCCTTGGGGTCCCAAAAGCGGTTCTCTTGCACCATTGATCGCGTAGATCGATGACTTGGAGATATTTCAAGGGTCACACCTCTAAACTCAAAAACTAGTTAAGGGTGGTACTAGAGCCATTTTCAGAATTCAGTGTTACAAATAATAAAGGGAATCAATGCAAAGAAAATTCTCAAAGGACCTTTCTCTCTATTCCAGAGGGACACATAGAAACTTTTGAATGGCTCAAAGGAGTAGACGTCATCTCACTAGCCTGAACCTAGAATAATTCAACACTACACCGAAAGGATCATCGAGATGACATGGGAGCTTTCAGAGACATCTCACCCTAGAAGGAAGTTAACTATTTGGTGAGCGTAGTGGGTGGCCCACTTTACTACCTATCCTGATAAGAATTCTCTGACAGAGGTAAGTGGGCACAACTAAGGAATGCATTGGAAGATGAGGCATTGAGACACAGAGGATTGATGGGAAACCATGTGGCAGGGATGTGACCAATGAAGGTGAGGATGGGTAGTCCCCATGGGACACATCGACTCGACGATATAACCCTGATGGGAATGTATGGGGCACAAGTTTATTTCACCATGATAAAAGGCTATGGGATAAGTTCTAACCCTATGCCACTTTGCGTAGAAGTAGACCTATGGCATAAAGAAGTATGAGGAGGCGAGGAGGTTTAGGGATTAGCCCTAGTCTTTACTAGTTTCACAAAGAACAAGACCAATGGTGTCGAGCCAGTCACAAAGGAAATTAAACCCGCAAAGGGCTTAACAGGCTAAGTGCCTATGGGCTAAGCCGATAGTTGCTAGTGACTCTAGGAAACCGCTAGTATTGATTCCAATGGTGGTAAAAAGTGCCAAACCAAAGACAGTTCCAACAAGGAGAGTAAAGAAAATTTTTTACACCCCATTCCTTTGACCAAAGAAAAGGGGCTAGGTGCATTACAACTGGTACTTACTCTGTGAGAAAACCATTATTGCTCAAAATGGTGAAAACTTTTTTTCTGTAACTTCTCAGCCCATTTTAAAAGCCCTATGCATATATTTTCCCAACACTTTGCACCCATTCTCTAGTGAAACTCTCTTGGAAATATATCAAAAGTTAACTTTTGAAAAAGAGCAGCTATTTTTAAATTATTCTTGCCTGAAGGGACTGGTATTTCCACTCACAGTCTGCCTTACCCTTCGTTAATGTTTCAAGAATTTTGAAGACAAATCATATCCATTTTATGTTTTATTTTAGGGTATCATAATGATGAGAAAGTGGATGAAGCAGTTCTATATTTTCTATCAACCTTTTTTCCAGATAAGAAAACACAAACCTTATTCAATTTCAACCTGTTTTTATCTGAGGCCATTCATGACCAATATCTCAAATTTGGAGTTGAATTTTTTTTTAAATATCAATCAGTCATGGAGCATTTGTTTTGAATTATCAGTCAAAAATATTCCCAATACAATTGCAAAAGAAGGATCTTCAAGGGAATCAAAGGTTTGTGATTCATTGGACATCCTTTGTCAGAAGTAATTCTGAAGAATTTTACTTCACTAATATTGTGAACAAATTTCTTCATATATGCTACAGTCTATTGATTAGTGATATTCCTCCCATAATTTCATTTGAAATCAAAAGGATTATGCAACTTAGTGAACAAACAAGGCTTAGTGATTGGTATTTGTACCAACATTTTATAGAAATTAGATTGTATGGATGTGAACTTCCACCCTATCAATTACCAATTTTTTTGCCTATGTATATTTTTTCATTTGAATTCATTAGACAAAGCCTCAATGCAGATCAAGTGATTTTTTTACCAAGAAGGAAATAAACCTTGTTTAAATTGAAGGCACCAGGTAAGGTCATTTGTAGTGAATCAGAGGTCAATAGATAAAGACATGGAATAATTATTGGCACAAATGAAGTTTAAAATGGGGGTTACTTGGCCATTTGACCCAATTGGGAGAATTTCAGCCATCAGAGTTTAGAAGAAGTACACCCCTTATTTTCATGTGTCCAATCCTAAGATATAGAAGTTTACTAATAAGGACACCTAGGAGGAAAACACTTTGTAGGAAGTGATATAAGAACAAATTGTGGAGCAGCCAGTAGGAAAAAAAAATTGGTTACACCTACAATAAAAGAAAAATAACTTAAGAGGATAGATCAAAGCTTATTAGAGTCATAAATGGAATAGTTCAGAGTATACAAGAGAAAGAAGACAAACAATATGGAGGGAGCAATATCAGAAACTATCTCATCCAGAATTTCTTCACCAGATACTATTATTGCTTCATGTGAGCCTATTTTCAGAATGCAAGAATTGTATCTAGAGACATAACAATATTTTCCCTCTTCTTCTTCTAACCATAACATATTTTCCAATTTTTTGGAAATGAATAAAAAGAATGAGGCTTTGAAGGCATTAACTTATATTGAGTTCTGGAAGAAAACTTATTCCACTAAAAAAAGGTTGGTTTCAACTATTGATACTGAAAAAAGAGAATTTAAGTTAGCTTTTTTTGAACCTAAAGTTTCTGCGCCTAAAGCTACTGGAGATTATAAGACTTCCATTTTATCTTTCAATACTAAACATATACATCCTATAGATCAGATTGATCTACATAAACAAACTGGTGATATGATCTATTCCTCCATCACTAGTTCTGCTTCAAATATATCAAAATTGTAGAATTATTTGAATAATACTATTATAGAACTTAAAATGGAAACAAGTTCTTCTCTAGTGAAGGATGTTAGGATCAAATCATTGGAAGACCTTGTAATTAAATTAGGTTTGGATCCCAAAAATGTGGATGAAACTCAAGATATTGTTAAGAAGAAAAATGAAGATATTAAAGCACTCTGAAGATAGTTGAAGTTGCCCACAATAGAGCATCCCCAAACATAAGAAGTTGGGGAATTAGAGAAGGAGAATGGAACTCTATTATCCTATCTAATTGAACAAAACCTACATATTCAAAAAATGCAATAAATGTTGGAAGAGTTGTTAAAAGAGATGGTCCAAACTGACAGTGTAGTAATTCCAACAACCAAAACAGGTTCCACAGAAGATATTACTACATAAATTTTATCATAGGAATTATCTTCTCTTAAACTAAAGGATGCTGAGTTTGCATATTGAGATAAAAAGTGGACAAATATGGGATGAACAAAATGAATCAAATAATGCCTTAGTCGAGGAAATAAAGAAAAATGCAAATTTACAAAAGAAATTAGAACAATATTTGAGCAGTTCTAACAATATTCAATGTTTATCATAGGCCAAATAACAAATTTGGATAGAAATTGCATCATCTGCATATGATATTTGGTAGTTTATGGAGATTATTATAGAATAGGAGTTGATTGAATGAGCCAAATAAGCTATTAATGACATCAAAATACAATTGGGAAATAAACATGGAAAAGAAAGTCAAATAATAAAATATCTAAAAAAAGGGTCTAGAGAATAACTTGAAGAACTAAGAATTATAGATAGAACATAATCAACTATTTAGACTAGAAAAGTTTTCATGAAAAAATATCTGATGCCCAAGACAATGGAAAAGTGTAAAAATATTTTCTATAGAAAATTTTCTATTCTGCAAGAGAGAGGTCTTCCATATTTTAAGGTTCATATGTCTATATGGTAATAGAACACCAATATGAAATTTAAATTTTGGTATCTAGTGAATAATAAATTAGAGGGAGGGCTAAGAAGGTGATCTGGTGCCCTGCGATTTAGCGGGCTTCATTTTGAGCTTGCTTTCCTTCCATGGTGTCTGTGGAGGGGGTTTCCCCCCCTCTGGATGTTGTTTCAGCCTTCCAATATATGGTGGCCTCCCTTCGGAAGTGTCCCTACCCTACAACTTCCACCCCCTCTAAATTCGTTAAGAAGAACATTAAAGTTACGGAAGTCTCCCTCTTGAATGGTGCCAGGAAAACCTCCTTGGTGCATTCTGAAAAAGATCTTATCGAGAAATTTACTGATACATGGCCTTCTCCCAAGTCTATGGAGACTTATATAAAGAAAACTTGGACTCCTATGATGACTGGTGAAATCTCTCTCTGTTGTTGGAAATGGATGTTTTATCTTTTAAGGAGGTTGTCTTCCGCAACGGACCTTACTGCTTTGGCTCCAAACGAATGTACCTTAATAAATGGACTTTGGATTTCAATCCAGATGAGGACATTCCTATTGCCATCCATGTTTGGGTCAATCTCCCTTGTCTCACCATCTCTTGCTGAAGCGATGATTACCTTTGGGCTATTGGAAATGGCATTAGGAAATATCTAGATAAGGCTGGACCAAAAGGCTCCCAGTTTTCCCTCTCTAAAATTTGTGTGGAAGTGGACTTGGAAAAAGGACTTCTAGTTGAAATCAACCCAAAATTGGGAGAATTGAAGCATAGACAAGTATTATATTATGAACAAATATCATTCAAATGCATAAATTTCCACGAATATGGTCACTTTGCCAAAGACTATCCTAAACATGGAAACAAAAAAAGTGTGGAAGCTCAGGCTACACAGGAGGAATAGTGGAAACAACCCAAGAAAGCCTTGAAAGGTAAAGGAACACTGCCAAAAGTTTGGAATGCCCCAATCCCCATAGTGGCTCCTTCCTCTTGAAATCCATTCAAAGTCATTAGTGAAGAGGAAGTGGAAGAAGAAGCATCTCCCTATAATATCGAGGAGGAGATGTAGGAAAGAGAAGAAGGAGAAGTAGCGGAAAATACCCTGAAATAAGAAGGTGATGAAGCTCCAAAGTCATAACCTATTCCCAAATCTCCTTCAAGCATTATGCATAAAGGCGAGGATTGAGTGTTAACACGAAACTTGTCCCAAACTCTAAAATGGGCTTATGAGAGCAGTAGTGAAAATAGACTCCAACAAGAAAGCGAGACGGCCAAATAAATGGACTTAGAGAGAAAGGAAGCAAAAATAAACAAGAAGCTGAGGAATCAAATAGTTATCTCAGACTTTATTAAAGGGAAAAAATATCACAGGGATGGTAAGGATGGTGGCCACTCTTCCCCCACCCTTAATTTATGAAATTTATATCTTGGAACATAAGGGGACTAAGAAACCCCACAAAAATCCTAACAGTCAAGGATTTAATCAAACAAGTTTCTCTAGGAGACCAAGTTAGATGAAGTGGAAACCATGAACGTTGCAAAATGATTTTTGGAGAGATAGCTCTGGATCATCTCAACCTTCAAGGGGTGCTTCAGGAGGGATCAAAATATTTTGGTTGAAAAAATAAATTCACCCGGACAAAGGAAATTAAGACACAATCCTGGATAATGGTTCTTTTGGAAGAAAAGGAGTCTGGGAACAAAATTCCTCTCATAAAAATTTATGGGCTAGTTCTCCATTGCGACAAGGCGGACTATTGGACCTCTTTAGAGATATTAAAGGAAAGGAAATTTCGCATTTATAGTGTAATGGAAGGGTACTTTAACATGGTTCTGAATGCCTCAGGAAAAAGAGGTGGTTCTTCAATCAGGGACCACTTCTGAGATAGAATGGAGGAAGTCCTATCTCATTGGGATCTAATCGATATCAAGCCCAAGTCTGGGAATTACACTTGGTCAAACAGAAGGGTTGGTGTCCATTTCATCGCTGCTCGATTAGATAGATTATTGTTGCATAGCAATTGGCTCCTTAGTGGCCTTGACTGCTCCTCGACTATTGAATCCCTTGGAGACTTTGATCATTGCCCCATTATGATCTCCATGGAAAAGGTTGAAAATCTTGGGCTGCTACCATTTAAATTTAATGCATATTGGTGCTTAGATGAAAAAGTTGGGAAAATGATAAAACAAACCTGGACTCAGAAAATCCAAGGCTCTCCCAACTATGTTTGGGAATCCAAACTGAAAAACTTCAAGACCAAACTAAGGAAATGGCTCAAAGAAAACTATCAGCCTCAAGGAAAAAAAAGGAAAGAAAAAGTTCAAGAGCTAGAAGAACACTACAATATGATGGAGAAAAGTCATATTGAAGAGTCACACATTCAAAAATAAAAATACCTCTCCTCTTAGATCTTCATTCTAAGTAGGCAGGAGGAAAATCGGTGGAGGCTCAAATCCCATAGTTTATGGTTGAAAGCTGGAGATTCAAATACCATTTACTTCCACAAACAAGATATGGCTCGATAGAATGGGAACCGTATCAAGGAGATAAAGGTGGTGGGTGGGTTAACAGTTAGCCTTGCATATAAAATTAAAGAGGAGGCACTCGTGACTCAATCATTTCAACTCTTTACTGAATCCAGAGTGCCCTTCTTCTGTTGGGGCATATGAATTCCTCTAGGACCTTCCCTGGGATGTCTCTCCACTCTCTAATTTGTCTCTTTCTAATGTTATTCTTGAATATGAAGTTCTTAATGCTATTTGGCACCTGGAACCTAAGAAGGCCCCAGGACCAGATGGTTTCTCTATCATATTTTATCGTTTATTTTGGAATTTCATTAAAAAATATCTTATTAGAATGATGAACTACAACAGGGTCAAAAATAAGTTGGGGGTTAGCACCAATTCTGCCTTCCTTTCTCTAATTCCAAAAGAAGCCAATCCTACCACATTTTCCAGATTTCGTCCCATCTCTCTCTACAACTCTTCCTTTAAAATTTTGACGAAAATCATTGCCAATAGAATCAAACCCTTACTACCCTCCATTATCTCTAAGAAATAGGGTGGGTTTATGCAACATCAAAATATTCTGGACAATATCATTTTGGTTCAGGAAGCAATGCATTCAAGTAACGAAGAGGGAGAAGCTAGAATGGTCATCAAACTTGACATTGTAAATGCACGTGATTGGGTAAATCACTCTTTCCTTTTTCTTGTTTTGGAGAAATTAGGATTTAATATTGACTTTATATCTTGGATCAAAGCTTGCATTGGTTCTCCTTGGATCTCTCCTCTCATCAATGGGCATCTTGGGGCCTTCTTTGCAGCCTCAAGTGTATTGCGTCAATGATGACCCCTTTCTCCCCTTCTTTACATCATCATGGCAGAATCTCTCAGTTGCAACCTTGAGGTTGGGTGGCTTAATGGATCCCTTCCAGGGCTCAGTATCACAAGAAACATCAGAGAAATCAATCACTCCCAGTTTGTTGATGATACCCTCCTAATTGGTGGAGCTTCCTTAGTGATTGCTTCACGATTCAAAAAAATCCTAGATGGGTTCCTTCTTCATTCTAGGTGTATGATCAATAATTTAAAATTTTAGTTAATTGGATGGAATTTCCAAAGGAACTTGTTGAATGAATTTCCGATTGTTGGGAATTATGGTGGATATTCATTGCTCTTATTTTAAATACCTTGGGATTCCAATCTCCCTAAAACAATCATGATTGGAAGAATGGGGGAATTTTCATCAAAAATTTAGGAATAGAGTGCAATATTGGGGTGTTAGATGGCTCAACCTAGTAGGAAGAGTCACCCTCATCAAATTTACGCTTTATTCTCTTCCCGTTTATATTGGGGCTAGCCTCTTAGCTCCAAGATACATCAACCAACAAATAAGTAAGCTTAACAGGAAATTCCCATGACAAGGAGGAAAGGGTAACGAGCATAAATTTCATCTGTAAATTGGAATTTGGTTAAACAACCTAAGAAATTTGGAGGTCTGGCAATAAAAGATATTGAACTAATGAATCTGGCGTTGGGGTAAAAATTAGTCTAAAGGCTCCTCTCGGATTCTGATGAGTGGTGGAAAAAAGCATTCATTAGAAAATACTTTCATAAAAACCATCTCACTAGATCAGAGGTTGAATCCTAGGAAAATAAAGGATAAAAAATATGGAGATTATGCAAAGCCTCAGCCTCTTTCATTCTGAACCACCTAGACTGGTTCCATAAAAATGGGAAGCACATTTAAGTTGGATCCGACTGTGCGAATGGTATAGACCCTGTTCTCTTTGGATGGCTGATTGAATATGGGTTCTCTCATCTTACAGACATCTCTTGTTAGGATGGTCTTGACATGTGGAGTGGGTATCTCTCTTCGGAAATCCCCAATCATATCCAACTTTGGTGGGATATGTGGATTGAAAGCCTTTATGGGTTGGATCCAATAATATTGAGCAAGCTGGATAGACGTATTTGGTTGGGGGGGAATTAAAAAAAAAAATTGTGTCAAGGATGGCTACACTCTTTTATCTAATCCTGCACCCTCCTGTCTCCCCTCCCCTCTATGGGGGAAAATTTGGAATGGTGATGGTCTCCCTAAAGTTAACAGTTTCTGTTGGGAGTGGGTCCACAAGAAAATCCTAACAGCTAAGAACTTAAAAAAGAGGAAAATTAGTGGTCCATCTTGATCCATTTTGTGTGGCTTGTTGGGTTGTGTTATATTCTTTCCACGACTAGCTGACATAGTTAACCGGGGGGTTAGAAGGGGGGTGGAGGGGTCATAAGGGGTTTGAGGGGTGTAGGTAACCCCACTCTATGGGGTCTGGGGCAGCGCCCCAGGAATTTTTCTTTTGGACCCTATGTTAGGTTTAGCGGACCTACCTAAGGTTTTGTGCATGATTTTCGCACATGGTTTTGGACGCGATGGTTTTTGGTCCATGGTTTTGGATGCAATGGTTTCCAGTCCATGGCATTGGATGCTTCAGCATGTATAAATATGTATTGTAACATTGAAAGTAAAATAATGAAAAATCAAGCTGGTAGTCCCGGTTTTGGGATCCAGGGGAAAATCACTGGGTATATTTTTTTTATGTGTTATGCTCTCACATTGTTTATTTTCTATGTTTTAGAATTCATATGCAGGTAATTTCTATACGGGGTTAAAACCTACATGGCCAAGTGTTGGAATCAATCAAGCATTTGTTTTGTTTCTGCCCCTTCTTACTGGAAGTTTGGAACCATGGCCTTGCTCCTTTGGCTCAGATTTCCCACCTTGCAGATGTCTGGAGTGACATGTTTATCCATTGGAGAAATAAAACACCTCACTCTTTAAATCCCTTGCTTTGGCGTTACTGGATGGCATTTCCTAAATATATGTTTTGGTCGATATGGCTATGTAGTAATCAAGCTATCTTCCCAGACCTTCATCAAATCTTAGAAACAATTGCAATTAAAAGAGTGTCATTTCTTTTCGAGGTCATCTCTTCTCAAAGAAACGATTCTTTGGATATGAAAGAAATGATGAACTTCAAAAAACGTTGGCTCAGGGTTTCCCTTCCCTACCCAAAATCCGCTTGTTTAAGATCCACTGAAATCCCACATTAGACTGAAAGGAGACGATTTTTCTGAATGGAAAAGGAAATTCGAGAACATCCAGTTGTATTTTGATGGTGCGTCGAAAGGTAACCCTGGGGAGGCTAGAGTGGGAGGGGTAATAATCAACCTTGAAGAAAAAACATAAGTCAATTATGCTTGGGGACTTGGGGTCACCTCTAACAACCAGGCGGAAGCATTAGCATTATGGAAAGGATTAAAAATATGTTTGGACAATGGTGTCAACTCCTTGAACATAGTGGGTGATTCCAAGCTAATCATTCAAAAATGCATTAGGCTTCTCGGGAATGGCTCCCATCTAGTAGATGAAACTTATTCAATCATGGTAAGAATAATATATATGTTAAAAATATTTGATAAATTTAATTTATTCCACGTGCTTTGAGACAACAACCAAATGACAGGCATTCACACAAATGCAGGGGTTATATTAGGTCTGGGTATAGTATGCATAAATCACCAAATAAAATTATGTCCCATCCCTTAGCCAATGGCTTAAGGTTGATGTTGTACATTGGGGGTATGGGTCATCAGAAATTTATGGAATCAGTTAAGGAGGCTTGCTTCCCTAGGCGCCTCTGTGTGGTGGTAGTTATGTTGGAAGGCTACCCGAGGTAGCTTCACATCTTGGATTTTGGGATGGTAGGTGGTATTTTAACTCACAACCGTGGTGTATTTAGAAGACAGGTCATGTGTGATGAAAGGTGTGTGAGGAGGCATCACATTCTTGTCAGTTTGTATAATATAATTGATTCATTAGGGGAAGATTGCACTATTGCTGCGAGATTTTGGTCTTGGATGGGGAGAAACATTGAAGGTATATTAATTGATAAGGCCCTACATTGTTCCACATTTATGAAGGACGGGCTAGAGAGGAATTTCAGGGTGGCTCAAGTCAATATATACCTCAACTGGTTCTATTCAGTAAATCACAAGTTCTTCGCCGTGTAGAAGTGGATTGCTACAAAAGTGTCATCAGCAAGGAATGTAAGCGGGGCTGGTTCTCGTTCTGGGATCTCGGCGTTAGGAAATGGTGTGGGGAACAGTGGTATGGAGAGCTTGATTGAGGGCTTCTACAAACATGTGATAAAGGAAATTGCCAAAGAATTAAACGAGAATATGGTGGTCTTCTATGCACAATTGCTCGGATTGGGTAAAGACAGGGAGTTTATGTAGAAAATAGTGGAAGGTTTGTGAATGGACGTTCTGAACATTCAGAAGAAGGTTGAAAATATATAAATCAAAGTGGAGATGGATACCATGGGAGTCTTAAAGGAGGTGTTTGGGGTTGGAAATCCCTCGGCCACCAATGCTGATTGTGGCAAGGATGTTGTTGTGAAGGTTCTGGTTGGTGATGATGATGAAGTTGATCTTGCAGCTACGAAGATTTAGGGAGAGGAAGAGAATGAACCAAAGAATTTGAACATGTATGTGGGCGAGCCTACTGGCGATGATGCCGAGATAGAAAGCAGCTGAAAGTACTTTTATTTTATATATGTGAAATAAAGTTGTATAGTCTATAATGGCACATTTTGGAGAATCTATAGTTATATCTTTATAAAGAGAACACATGTAAATAATAGGGGTAGAAAGAAGGTCCATACTCATTGTAATGAAAGGAGAGATATAGATAGATCAAGTCTGCTTTTGTAAGGGACCTGGCTCGTTTCCAGACAGTTTAGTGAAAATGCTATCTGTTCCTTTAAAAAAATAAAAATAAAAAAATACCAATATGAAATATTGCTGAATAGAGAGGCAGGGGGTAAGACAAAGTTTGTTGGAATCACGGGAGAAATTAGCGGTCATAATCTACTTCAAATGTTAGTTGATGAAATTTTCATTTGCTACAAAATCAAACACTTGTTCATAGTAAAAACTTATTTTTAGAAGTACACTGATGTAGATGAATCATACTAACCGATGATGGATCTCAGATGAAGAATGCGAGTAGTTGGTTAAATTTGTTCAATAAATTTAGGTTATCAATGCAGCATATTACCAACAAATCATAACTATTAATAATTTTGAGCAACAAGAAGACAGAAGTATCAAAAACATTGAACCTGAACGCAGAAATCAAGCGCAGTTGCAGAAATTTTTGGATTAGTTTCCTAAGAAGTTTTCTATTTTTAGTTAAAAGCAGTGCAGTGAACATCTCGATAACATCTCGATTTTATCTCAAAATCAAGAATTTTTGGCCTAGCTGATGTTTTTGGAATTTTACCGATATTTTGATGGTATCTTGATTTTTCCAATGTTTTCTATTTTTTACCAATATTTTCTTGATTTTTACTATTTTTTGGTTTTCTAGACCCTTGCTGATTTTATCCCTATGCCAATGTTCACACATTGGAACTTAAAAGTTGTTTAAACATTATCCAAATATTTGGATAAAAAATACTTTGAATGTAAATATTTTGAGGGATAGGATATTTTATAAAGTGCTCTATATATACCTTATTTTTTAACAAAAAAAGGTTGATACCTGGAGCAATTTTTTGTAATATTTTTGTAATACTTTCAACCTAGATATAATCAAAGGCTCCTGGTTTTTGTTCATGATAGAAATTTTTTACTTGTGAGTTCTTCTTGTAATTTCATAATTTATTTCCATGTATATTCGAGAATAGTATAGGAAATTTGGAAGGGCTATATTGAGTATCAATCTCCCCGACGTCCCTTTGCAAAGTTATGTTCACAACTGAGTTAGAAATTGAACAATCTGTTTAATTTACTACCCATAAATCTTTAGATTTTTCTTCTATGCTATACTTGGATATATTTGTGTTGAATACAGAGGTTCATATATATATATATATATATATATATTAGATCATTAAATGTTTAGGGAGAATTTTTAGCCTTCTAAATTCCTCTCAATTCTTCTCAATTCCTCACATTGATGCTTTGGCTCGATTCTTTAGCCAAGGAATGTCTACAAAGATACAACATGGGGGATCAGGAAAATAAATTGAGAGGAATAAACATAGGTAACAATGGATTGAGAAGCAAACGTTGTAACAACAAATGCCATAACAACATGTCAATGTTAAATGTACTGAAAATGTTGTAACAAATGATGTTGTAACACATGAAAATGTTAAAACTGTTGCAAAAGTTGAGGCTATAACAACTGCTACAATTGAAACTATTGAAACAATGACCATTACAACAGATGTTGTAACAACATATGTTGTAACAACATATGTTGTAATAATATATGTTATAACAACAAATGTTGTTGGCTTAGTGGGGCCTGACCAGGTTCAAAGGCGATTTAGCCAAGCAAATCCTGGTACTATTGGCCCTTTCGGCAATAGTTCGCAGAGCACAGACTGAAGTCTCACCCGAAGTAGTATGGGAGGGTGCTAGAACCAGGTTTCCACACCCTGGGGATGTCTAATATAGGGGTGATTTTAGCGGCGAATGTTTGCCCTTTGGCGAAATTAAGTGGTTTTAAATTTTTAGTGGGCGAATATTTTGTGTTATACTACATTTTTACAAATCACCTCAAATAGCCCACCTTAATTTAAGGGAGAGAGTAAAAAAGGTAAATTTAGCCCTTGAAATTAGGAGTTACAACCTTCCATTCACCCATTTTCAAGAACAGGTTTTATTTAAGTGAATCCATTCGCCCATTTTCAAGAATACGTTTTATTTAAGTGAATCCTATGGGCCAAAGGCCCAAATACCATATTTATAAAAGAGGTATGGTAAATAAATAAAGCATTTTTTATATTTACTCCATAAGTCGCCTTATATACATGAAAAGGTGTAAACAAATAAAAATATAAGTAAAGTGGAGGTATGGTAAATAAATAAAACGTCTTTTTATACTTACTCAAAAGGTATGGTAAATAAATAAAAATATAAATAAACTAGATGCATGGTAAATAAATAAAACCTCTTTTTATATTTAGTCCATAACCCTCATTCTATTTATGAAGGCTCAAGAAAGAGGTTTTATTTAAGTGAACCCTATGGGCCAAATACCATATTTGTAAAAGAGATATGGTAAATTAATAAAAATATAAATAAGCTAGAGGTATGGTAAACAAATAAAACATTTTTTTATATTCACTCCATAAGTCACCTTGTATTTATGAATGGTATGGTAAATTAATAAAAATATAAATAAACGAGAGGTATGGTAAACAAATAAAACATTTTTTTATATTTACTCCATAAATCACCTTATATTTATATTATGAGACAAATACCATGGACTAGATTGTTACTAATACCATGCAAAAAAATGTTATTAACCCTAATATTAGTATTAATAAAAATAAAAATGGCA
Source organism: Pinus tabuliformis (assembly GCA_031772625.1). NCBI lineage: Eukaryota > Viridiplantae > Streptophyta > Pinopsida > Pinales > Pinaceae > Pinus > Pinus tabuliformis. Next base: position 847,516,010 of record CM062808.1, on the reverse strand, counting down.
CATGGTATTGACCCATGGTATTGACCAAAATGGCACATGGTATTGACCCATGGTATTCACTTGGAATGTAGCCTATTTAAATGGGGGAATTAAACCAACATAGATCCATCTTTACTCTGGATCTACTAACCCCGAGAAGTATCAAGTATCGTGATATGCAAACTAGCATAGAGTGAAAAAATATTTTATCTGATCAAGAGTAAAAATGGATGTTGTAATTTAATGTATGTTAAACATTTTAGCTTGGTTAAAATAAAAATAAAAATAAAAATCAACTATTAATTTTATTAATTTTTATAAATTACTAATAGTAATTTTGAAGCTCTAGGTTTATGATAACCCATGGTATTGACCCATGGTATTCATGTGAGCATAGACTATTTAAAGGGGAAATTCTATCTTAGATCCATCTTAATTCTGGGTCTACCAAGTGCTCAGAGGGATAAATAGATTTCATCCCCCTAAGAGTGGTAGACGTGGAGTTAAGATGGATATAGGTTGGTTTTTATGATAATGAAGATATTAAATAGACTTAGGAAATTATATTGTAAAAACATCTTAAGGTGAATGGTTAAAGCATAGACATTGGACAAGTATATTTGTATACTTCTGTTTTAAACTGAAACAAATCCAGGGCTAAAAGGAATGGATTGATTGCACTAGTCATCCTTCTATAACTTTCCAACATATGCTGGAGTAAACAGATTGTAATTTGGGTAATTTTTCTATTTGCAAACGGGAACATACTTGTGTATTGGCAGGGTGGTTACGAGGTCCCTAGAAGTGGAGTAAATAAATTGCAATTTGGGTAATTTTTCTAATTGAAAACAGGAACATACTTGCGTATTGGCAGGGTGGTTACGAGGTCCCTAGAAGTGATGAATTTGAATTTTTCTTGGTTTTATATATAGTATTAGGTGTTTTCTCATGCTTTATGTGAATGGCACGGGTGAATTTTATCCTACACCCACTAGGTTATCGATATGTAATTTCGGTAATTTTGATTTCAAAAGATATTTTAAAGAAATGCAATGATTTCATTTGTGTATTAAATAAACACAATATTTTATAATTCAGTAAAATATTCGCCATGCCTGGTGAGAGATTCGCCAAAAAATTATATATACATATCATATTATTGATAAAATCGCCTTCCATTTTTCCTATATACCATGGAGCTTCGCCCATTTATTATACATGTAAATTTGGGGGGGTTCTTAAAATTTTCCCTGGTCTAATATGTTGGGTTTGGTACACGGTCCAACCTTCACACTCATTGTGCTACGTGCACCAGTGGGCACCTCGCGGCCTGTGATGTTGTCTTCGCGCAGTCCTATTCGTAGCATGATCCTTGTTATTTACCCAAGTATTTCTTAATTATGCACTATTAGCTGATTACTTAGATTCTTTTCATATATAATTATTCTGAACCATACAAGCATTTACTCAACTACGCTCAAGAAATAAACAGAGTAAAGTAACACATAACAACAGAATAACGATTCAAGACTAGATGCATAGAGTTAGGATAAACTTCTCTTTATTAGCTTTCCGTCCCGATTACAGACTCAACTCCACCCTGCGCACTCAGCTACAGGGTTCTGCGCACTCAGTTGCAGACTCTATTAGGCCTCTGTGCACTCTGCTGCAGAGCCTCTACCTACTACTATGACCCAAGACACTTAGGATTCTACTTTAAGCTTGAACCATTCCTTTGCTACTCTCTCTATCATCTACTATCTTTACAACTTAGAGCCGCACCCTATTTATACAATCTCATGGTCCGCAAACCATGGGCAAGCCGACATGACTTTACATTACAATACATTACTTTAGGGTGGACAACCCTATGACTTAACCTCTACTTCGCGCTCCGCGCCCACAATTCACAGAGTCTTTCAAAACCTTTGACCAAAACTTGGGCTTTGAGACCCAAAACCTATTGTGGGGGGATTCCATGCCCAACAAGCCCCCAACACAATCATTGTGACTTGTCCCAAGTCACTCTACTAGTGCAGCGATCTTGGCACAAAGGCCTTCCAACCGATCATGCATTGTGTGGAGGTCCACATCGCACTATTCTACAGTTTGCTGGATCTGCTCCACTCTTTCAGCTGAAGTCTCGCAGTCATGGCCAAATCCCTGTCTTAAGGCATGCATCACTTTCATCTGTGTGAGATTTCCTTCAATGTATGTAGTGATGAGGAAGGCCTCATCAATCCAAGGCTAGATGCACGCTTTAAGGACTACCTCTTTTTGCCACGCGACACCCACCTGTTCCTTGAATGCCTTTGCCTATTGTACCTTCGCAAGCCATTGGGTTAGGACAATTGTCTACGTCGTTCCATGCACATTGTCATATTGCACTTGAAGCTCCCATGCCTCCATTTCTAGGCGCTGTATGTTGGGGTCCTCTTGTAATGAAGTGAGGACCGCGAAGGATTCTTCCAACATAGCGGTGCGGTTCTGTACTACCTATATTATTTCCTCCAACCCTTTTTGAATAGCGCTAACGTGATGTTCTCTAACTTCTGGGGGTGTAGAGGATTTTTCCTTTAATTATAGCTTGGAAATCTGAAGGTTGAGATCTAGTTGTACCCTTGTTGCTTCCTCCTTTGCCTCGCAGAATCCACTGGCTAATTTGTGGATTTGCACTCCAACTAGTAGGTATGTCGCGATTTCTAGCTCTGGAATGTGGCAACTTGCTTCCTCTACCATTTGCTCTAGCTGCTGATTCTATGCAAGCACTTCATCGCGCTATAGACTAAGCTGCTCAATGTTGATTCTTTGTTTGCTGAGCATCTGTATTGTGCATCCTTCCCTAGCATGGAGTTCTGTTGTCGCTTCATCCTGCAGCTGATATAATGTATCTCACGGAAGGGCAACCAAGTTTAGGCCAAGTCCCTTGATCTTTCCCACCGCAACTCTGTCCTCCTCACTTTCCGCATTTAGCGCTCCTTCCGACAGCACTATGGTGTCGGCCATTTTTGCGCGTAGTAGCTAGTTTTCTGCTAATGTACCTGCGACACCGTAGGCAGCTACTGTTCCTTCTTGTGGGGCCTGCACCTAAAGTTCTTGTAACTGTGCTTTTAGCGCCCCCAACACAATGTTCTGCTCCATCATCACCTATTGGAGCGCATCCTTAGTGACATCGTGAACCATTTTGTTGATGTCAAAAAGATCACCTTCAGTAAGCGTGATCGGGTCGATGGACATCTTTGTTGCCTTAACCTTTTTTTCTGGGGACCAGTCTTTCAGGGACGCGTGACCGTTTCAACTATTGCGAGGTGGTTTTTGGGTCCACAGGCTCTTCGGTCAGGTCTATGTCGTCAGCCCCCTGCCCTGTGGACATATGATGGCCCTCCTCAGCCTCTTATGTTGGCGTTGTTGTTGTTTCTGTTGTCTAAGCTGCTATCGCTGCATCGACCATCTTCTGCTGTGTGACTGCCTCTACTGTTGCTTTTTGTTGGTGCCTCTTTTTGGCCAGCTACTTTTCCTTTGTTGAGTTGTATCCCTTTCCATTCCTGCCAATTCCGAGGCGCGCCACTCTGGAGGCCATGTTTCCAACACCATGAAGATGGCATCATTAGTAACAATGAATGGGAGCTTCGTCCATTCCTTTGTCAGATATTTCTGTGCCTAGACATAAATGTTGTGCATGGTGGTAGATCATCCCAAATCTAGCTCTTAATTTGTGTCTTAATTTCCCACCGCCCTGTCCCTTTTACCTTAAATTGGACATCTAGTCATGAACAATGATGCCAATGGTTACTTCCCTATTTACCCATGCGGTAGTGCAGCCCCTGTGCGTGGGCGTGAACCTTGTACCATGTTGATTCTGCTCAAACCTCCTTCAGCACGCAGTTCCCAAATAGACTCATTTAGAGTCCTGCACTCTCTTTCAACTGTTTGGAGTGTTGAGATTGTGCTCCCTATGGCTAGTCAGGTGGTCGCACCATCTGTGCAAGACTTAAATTCACCTTCCAGTATAGTCCATGGACACCCGTTAATTACCCTCGCAATAGCCGACGCCACGCGTTTTATCTTATGTGGTGTGCTCCCCTTGTTACTTTGTTTGGTAAGGTGCGGTCTCAGCCATGGTAGTAGAGTCATAAATTCTCAGCGACAATCTTCTAATGTAGTGGTATGACCATCTGTATCTTGCCTTTTCATCCTTGGTTTATTGACGAGACATGCTTGCGTGACCTCGTTTTCCAGTCTTTTGATCTCAACGTACATCAACATGATTTTCTTCCTCAATCGTACCTAATCTTCTTCAAGTTTTCGAAGTCTAAGGTTCCCTCATTGAATGGCTTCTCAAATCCTTATATGGTTATCCTCATGTAGCTATGTGATTCCTTTGTCCTGGTCTTCGCCCTACAGGAGCTATTATGTATGGATTCCTTTTGGTACTCCCTTTAGAAATTTCGGTTTCTACTCTGTTTCGCACCTTTGGAATCACCTCTGCGCTCAAGTTTTTACACATGGTCCTATAGGCCCATCGAACCACTGGCACGTGCAGGTCCCAATCTGTTCGTCTCGCCTAGTGAACCTTGTTCAATTCTCCACACACCCTATGGAATGCCTCGTCATGGAGAATTGGTAATTCGCATTGCCTCTCCTTTTGCTGTGGTTTGTTCTGATTCTCTAGGCTGGCGGTGGTGTGCACTTGTCCAGACTGTACAACATATGTCTGTACCCATTGGGAAAGATGGGCACGCAAGTTGTTCTACCCTAGCTGATTGGCTTTTGTTTGATGCTGGGGTTTTCCAAAACATAGGCACATCATCCTTTTGCATCTGTGTCAGTCTTCAAAAGTTCCTTGATGCGTACCCCACCATTGTGTGGGTGTTGCCCGCAGTGCCCACTTCAGTGCATCGAATCGTTGTTGTTCTGGTACTGCACTTTCAAATTTGCTCAAAAATTCATCCACCACTAACAATCCATCATATGTCAGCAACTCCCTTGCCTTTGTTGTTATGCACTGCATTGACTTGATCATCATGTTGCAATTCAGTATTGTTACTTTGTGTAGCCGACTTTGCCATCGCTCTATCTCTTCGTTTGAATCTGAAGTGCGGGAGCTTTCGTGCTCCCACGAAATCCTTCCATCTACAGTCGGATTCACCCAATCCTTTCCTTGTGTATTTATTTTGTAGATATATTCAATATCATCATCTTTATTGTCATCGTGCATCGGTTCAGTGTATCATGCTCCTTTGGTTGGGTCTAGCAGTACTACTATGTGTAGTGACTTTTTCTCAAAGGTCATTTTGCGCTTCTTCAGATTTATGACTCCATCCATATTAGTAGCCCAGTCTATTAATAGTAGCCTGGGATAGGGGTTTCCATCATCGACAATCTCTATCACTTCGAAATTCGCCTGCGCGCTCGCGCCTTCAATATCGACTATCACCGCTTGCAATATTCTTATGGGCAAAATATTTTGCTGGTTCACCATTCATAATTGAATAGGGGACCATTGTAACACAGGTCTGCCCATGCATTCCCATGTTTGCTTTGGTAGTACATTCGTGTCCAAACCAAAATCTAGGATTACCTGATCCATTTCGTACTCATCTATTTGCATAGTCAACCTCATCTCCCTTCCTATGTGCAATGCATGCTTTCCAAGTTTTCAGACCATGCACGGTTCTCCTGACCCCATGCACCTAGTGATAAGTTCTTGTAGCCCTTTGACTACCTTGTTGTTGAGAAATAGTTTCATGCATGCCTCCAGAAAGGTAGTGAGCATTGAAGGGTCCATCCCTGGTTCTAGTTGATCCTTACTACCCAAAGTGGAGGCCTCCATGAAGCTCTTCTTAGCTTCCATGAATGTCTCCTTTGCGTGTTCTAAGTCAAAATCAGGTTCCTTTGTAGGAGCCTTGTGAACCCACGTGTTATCTTCTGGTTGCTTCCCTTTGTCATCTCCCGTGGCCATACTGTTCCTGAGCATCATGTTTACATTTGGTTATTCTTCGTGCGGTTCAGACCTCATCATTTGTAAATTTTTGGTTGGAGGGGGCTGGAGTACCCTGTTTTCATGCATCTTCGCTATTAGTGAACGGAAATCTTCTGCCTCATGATCAAACTGATTACAGTACCAACATGGTATCCTAGTCGGGTTCGTACAGTCGTGGGCATAATGCCTTGGCCCTCTGCAATTGTAACAAATTATCTATCCGCGACCCCTTCCTGGTCCCATTTCACCTCGACCCTAACCGCGCCCCTGAAACCCTGCGCATGCCATCCCTGCATTTGGGTTGAGGGCTCGCATTTTGGTCTACACCCTGTAGGCAGGAGTTCGATCCATCATTAATTCATAGCTTTGGCATGTGTATTCTTCATGGCCTACCAACCTGCAAAAGTTACAAAATAATTGCTGGGACGTTTGCGTATACTTCTGCAACAGATGACAATTATCCGTGCTATGTTTTCCTCCTATCCGACAGATCACACACCATAATGCAGATGTCGTGCTCGGCCCCACCTGTGCCTCCTGTCTTAATGGCATTGGCCCTCCCCCTGCCAAGTAGTTCGTGAACACTGTACAGTGGTCCTTGTCGTGGCCCTGGCCTTTGCATTTTATGCACCATACTTCCTTCCATGCCTCTGGCCGAGGTGCCCTATCCTGTTTAAAAATCTACATCTCTAGACACAGATTTTGTAGTTGCTTATGGATTTGTTGGACTCCCAACACAGGGTCTTGTATATGGGTCTCATGCAACCTCATTGCCATCTCTAGCACTTCGGCCAGGGTGGAAAGTTTTTACTGTGACAGCGACGTCGTTAAGTGTGGCGTAAGTGAGGCCACAAACCATGCACAATGATGTGCATTTGTTAACATAATACTGGCTTCGCGGATTGTACTCTTCATTCTTTGGTCCAGATCCCAGGGGGTCTCGCCTGGGAGCATCACGATCTCCTTAAACCCGATGATTGATTGTGTCTTTGATTTTGGCCTGCTAAATTCCCTGTTCAGCGCGGTCTGGATCTTTGCAATTCCTGCGTTCTGGTGGTCATTAGAATGCTTGATATACCAAGTTAATGCACGATCCTGCAGCGCCCTCACCAATGTAACCTTTTTAATATTATCATCCATGATGCCCTATGCTTCCTATGGTGTTCTTACCACGAACCAGAATTGGTCTGGATCTTCATTTCCTACTCCTCTTAACACTAACAGTTTGATTGCACTCGCCATACTCAACTGTGGTGGTGGCGGAGGTGGAGTCGGTGGAGATGGAGGTGAGGAGGGTGAAACGAGTTGCGATGTGGGTGGAGGTGGTAAACACGGAACTCGCTACCTTATCAAACTGACCGTGCTTCTCGGAGAAACCTTCGCGAGCTCGTCCTCGCTCTCCCGCGAGGGTGAAATTAAGGGACTGTTTTCTAATTCTTCACTACTTCCACTTTTGTAGATCTTCCCACTCTGCGTAGTCCCAAACATTAATTTATTCGCATAACCCGCTTTTCACACAATAGCATCTTAATCCAAGTGTTCAAAGATTTAATATACTTACCTCGCGGTCCCTTGAGAAAATGTCGTTCTGCCTCACTGTAGCTAACGGTCGTGTCTACCGCAAACTCAGTGATAAATCCTCCTATTATCCAGTCGAGCCAATGGTCCACAACTCGTGTGATCTTATCTTCTGACGCTTCTAGTCTGCGCACTAATTCCGTAGTCCACACTATTGGTTTGTCGAGCCTACACCTTCCCTGGTTGTTTGCTAACTTCACGATCCACTCATACATCTCAGAAGGAAAGGATGCAAAGAAAATTTCATGGATTTTCATATATAAGTAGCACTCCAACCACTGTTCCTTACATACTCGTAGAGTTTTATTTTCCTGTGTCGTGAACTCGTGAATCTTCTTTTCCAACCACTCTTCAATTTCTTTCTTTGTTGGGTTCCATTGGCACAACATCAGACATCCCTTATGCAAATCCCAATCCCGGCAACGGAACCATTTTTTGGCTTAGTGGGGCCTAACCCAGGTTCAGAGGTGATTTAGCCAAGCAAATCCCGGTACTACTGGCCCTTTCGGCAACAATCCATGGAGAGTGGACTGAGGTCACACCCGAAGTAGTATGGGAGGGTGATAGAACCAGGTTTCTGCACCTTGGGGATGTCTGATATGTTTGGATCGGTATGCGGTCCAACCTTCGCGCTCACTGTGCTATGCGCACCAGTGGGCACCCCATGGCCTGCGATGTTGTCTTCACGTAGTCTTATTCATAATGCGATCCTTGTTATTTACCCAAGTCTTTCCTAATTATGCATTGTTAGCTGACTACTTAGATTATTTTCATATATAAATATTCTGAACCATACAAGCATTTACTCAACTGCAAACAGGAAATAAACAAAGTAAAAGTAATGCATAACAATAGAATAACGATTCAAGACTAGATGCACAGAATTAGGATAAAATTCTCTTTATTAGCTTTCTGTCCCGATTACAAACTTGACTTCGCCCTGCACACTCAGCTGCAGGGGTCCGCGCACTCAGCTGCAGACTCTACTAGGCCTCTACACACTCAGTTGCAGAGCCTCTACCTACTACTACAACCGAAGACACTTAGAATTCTACTATATTCTTGAACCATTCCTTTGCTACTCTCTCTATCATCTACTATCTTTACAACTTAGAGCCTCGCTCTATTTATATAATCTCATGGTCTGCGGACCATGGGTAGGCCAACATGACTTTACATTACATTACATTACATTACTTTAGGGTAGACAACCCTATGAATTAACCTCTACTTCGCACTCTGCACCCGCAATTCGCAGAGTCTTTCAAATCCTTTGACCAAAACTTGGGCTTTGAGTCCCAAAACCTACTGTGGGGGGATTCCATGCCCAACAAATGTTGTAACAATTGAGGGGGTAGAAATCCATTTCATCTAGGTTTTCGAAGCTTGAAAGTGGGCAGTCAAAGAGGTGTTTCTACCACCCAACACTACACTAACACTTTGGGGATCGGGAAAACAAAATTATAAGGACAAACATAGGTAATAGCGGGTTGAGAAACAAATGTTGTAATAACAAATGATGTAACAACAGATGATATAACAATGGGTGTTGTAACAAAAATCTATTTCATCTTGCTTGTTAGAGCTTGAAAGTGAGCAACCAAAGAGGTGTTTCTTAGTAACTTTGGATTTGTGTTATTCTTCTTTTGAGACTTGTTTAATAAAACTGCTAGTTTCTTTCATTAACAAATTTATCAATGTTGTGTGAATAATTGAGATAACTGTGACTTTTATCTAAGAAACCTTAATGAAGCACTCCACAATCTTTACATCTTATTTTCTTTCATTTTATGCTCTCTGTTATAGATCTAATGAATAGGATTTTGTTTATCCCTATGCTTTAAAACTCAAATTTATGTATGTTCTTCTCTGCATCATACAACATCAATTTTAAAGTTTGTAATCATGTTAAGTAGGCCAGTTGAATTTATTTGATAATTTCTCTAAAAACTAGTTTAGATTAAATCTAAAGGTCTCTCATCACCTACCCCACTTGTTTGATTGTTTTAGGATTAATAAGGGCTCGATAGAGCTGTAGTAGTGAGTAGACTTGTGATGTTGTCTAGAATGTATGAAGAATTATGTTTTGAAAAATCACCAAGTTGTCTGCTAACCATACTCTCATAGGAATAGAAAGGGAATTGTTCTGTATAGTTTCAAGTCCTTTCCTTCAAACCAGGCCTTCAAAGTTCAAATAGGGTCCAACACGGACCTACATCATAAATGTTCCTATTCTAATAGGAATGTCCCTACATATTTTCTTAATTCATTCAATATGTGTATCACTACAAAACCAATTTTTTTGACCTCAATACATCCTTCATCCTACCATATGGAAAATAATTGCTAAGACAAGTGCTAAGACTCAATATCCTCCCTAGTGCTAGCATTCATCTTCATTTTTTCTCTAGGGTTTATGTCACAAACTCTAGGTCTTCCTATATTGCTTCACACAAGCACTAGGAACTCTCCATGACAATTATATAGATGGAATAATGAGTATAGTTTAGAAAAAGGCATTCTCTTACCTCTATAGAGAGTATGTGAGGAAGGCCAACATTGGTAAAGTGGACTAATTACACAAGAAATTTAATTTAATGCACAAGATAAGGTCTCCAAGTGAAGTTCTTTTTCTCTCTCTCCCCAAGGTATACACGTCCAGAGACCAACCCTCAATTGGTGCACTCTCTAAGCATGGGTTGCAAGTATTAAGTGCTCTTCATCAAAAGGCTTCTTTCTTTCCAAGACAATCATCCCATGCCCCTCAACACATGTATCTTGGGTCCATAGTCAATCCCATGTAATGTGCCCTCAAACCAAGCATCTATAATCAATCCCATGTAATATTTTTTGTTGTCTACATGTTATGTATTACATTGTCTTGCATCCCTCCTTTGGCCTAGGTTTTTGGAAAACAACTTGATAAAGGCATGATTGGATATTGATTTCTAAGAAATTGATTATACTGAAAGGTTAGTGATTTATAAGTGTGTTATGACCGATGGGAGCACAAAAGAACTCAAGCTACAAATAAATAAACAACTCAACACAAGAAATGAAAATTGACGTATTAACATAAAAACATCCAACTAAGTTATTGAAAGTCAACGAATGATACCTTCGCTGGCATTATGATACAGGTGTTGTCCTTGATGGCAACTCACACAGATGATAGTTCATAGTGCAACAGGTTAACAACAAAGGATTGCAGATCAGACTCCAGAGATTGAAGAAAGAGAGTGGTTTAAGAAGTATATGTTGGTTCACTTTGTCCAAGCAGCGTATACATGCGGGTTAACATAACAAAAAGAGCGTATACATATACATGCACTTTCACAAAAGGAAAAGCATGTATGGGATGGGAAATCAAGATTTTGGTCCAAGGTATTGGTCCGAGGTATTTGGTCCAAGGTATTTGGTCCGAGGTATTTAGTCCAAGGTATTGGTCCTAAGTGGTTTTGGTCTAAGGTATTGAGAAAGGCCTAAAACTATATAAGTAGGAGAAGATCATTAGGCCAAGGAGCCAAGAATTGAATATGGTTTTTGATGCTTTGCTTGATCTGAACTAAGGATGCACCTATGTGGTTGATGATGGATGATGGATCGGGATCATAAGACCTAAAATGAATTATCATTATGTGGTTTGAACATGGATAGTCTAGATATGAATACTGATGCATGTTTTATTCTGTAAATTTTATCATCTGGGTATGATTGAAGTCTGGAATAGCTGTGAAGTTTTCAAGTTAGTATTTGCAGATATGTATGTTGGTTCGCTTTGATAAAATCATGTATACACATAGGTTCGACATATGAAAAATGATGTTTGAAGTTGCAGATTGGTTCGGGTGATTGATGTAGAGCTCTGGGTTCCGCATTGTGTTCTAGTGACTGTGTTCTGGTTAAAGCGTTCTGAAAGTTCAGATTTATTGATTGTGGTTTGCTTCAGTGATGATGGGTTTTCAGTGATTGATTGAGTTGTGTTTGATTCAAAGATTTATGATTGAGTTTAAGTGATTGGTTGATGTAGATGTATTTGATGGTTGTATTGCAGTAGTGATTTATTTTGAGCTTCAATGTTGCTAATAGGTCTAGTATGCAAATTTAATGAAACGAGGTCTTCAGATTGTGGTGTTGTATTCAGGAGTATCTAGTCTAAAAATTTATGAAACGTGGTCCCTGGAGGAAGAGAGAAGGTTGTAGCCTTCTGTAGGCCAGTGCATATGTACTGATAAACATATCGGCCAATACAAGAGCCAGGGGGTTCGAGCTCCCTTCTAGGAGAAGCTGGAAAATGAATGAAGGTTGGAGCCTTTTGTAGGCAGGCGCCTATGTACTAGTAAATGGATCGACTAGTACAAGTGCCATGGGGCTAGAGCTCCCTTCCAGTAGTCACTGGAAAATGAGTGAAGTTTGAAGCCTTCTGTAGGTTGGCGCCTACGTACTAGTAAACGAATCAACTAGTACAAGAGCTGGGGGGTTGTAGCTCCCTTCCAATAGAAGTTGGGGAATGAGAGAAGGTTGTAGCCTTTTGCAGGTGGGTGCCTATGTATTGGTATGAGTCTGCACTAGTACAAGATTGTAAACAAGTTTTTCTTACATTAAAAGACGACAACAATAGGTGGTTTTTGTGCCACATTGGGTTTCCACCTTAAATCTTGGTGTTCATTTGTGTTGCTTATGTGTCATGGTTTATTATGTTATTATTTCACATGGTTACTTTTTATATGGTTAATGAAGTACTGATGCACTAATTAAAGATCAATATATGATGAATTAAATGAATCATAAGTTTTCTAGAAATATGCTGGTTTCCTTAAGAACAATTGTGTGCACACGTGAGTTCCTTACTCAAAAGTAGTGTATATAAATCTGATTATGGAAATGAAAAATTTATTGATTTGTAAATACTGATTCACCCCCCCCCCCCCCCCCCCCTTAGTTTCCAACAATTCGTATCATAGGAGGTCCTTTGGCAGAAGCTTGATCACTTGAAGGAGATTTGTAGAATCAATGGGAAAGAAGTTGAAGAAGAAATCACCTCAAAAGAAGAAGACATCTCAAAGGAATAGTGACCGCAGGAAAGATAATTGGCCATTAGGTGGAAGCAAGTATTCAAATTTAGAATCACCTCAGATTGAAGATGAGTAAGTAAAAGAATTATCAGATAAAATCAGAGATCAACAAGATCTATTTAACAAAATGGAGTACGCCTTCAGAGAAGAAGTTACCAGATTAAAAGCTCAGTTGGAGGAAGGAAACAAAGTAAGGAAGCAATACAAGAAAAAGCAAGATCAATGTCAAAAGTTGTAGGATGAAGTGACATCATTGAGAAATGAAGTAAATGAAAAGAGTACAACAATCAGGAGACTTAAAGATAGATCCAGTTACTATGAAAGTATTGAAGCTAAGATCCTCTCTCTAAAAGAAGATCTTGAAAAATCAAATAAGCAGAATGAATAACTACCTCAAGCAGATGAAGAACAAGAAAATGAGATTCTAAAATTAAGGTAAAAAGTGGAAGAAGGAAGAAAAGTTGAAGAAAATCATGAAGAAGCAATATCTTGAAAAGGAAGAAAAATATCAGGATGAGGTAAATATCTTAAAATGTAAATTACAAGAAAAGGATAAACTATTATGAGTTCAAGATAGTATTAAGATATCAGATAATATTCTTAGTAGTCAAAGGTCTCCTACCATCAAAACTGGTCTTGGTTTTCATGAATTTGTTGGAGGTGAATCTAGCTCACAAGATGAGGCAAGGAACTCTAATGAAAATTTTGAAATGATCAATAAGGAGATAAGAGGTCAACCCCATCAACAGCTAAGGAAAGAAATTCTTCAAAGAAAATAATTTACTCCTAATTATGGAAGTGATAGTCAGTTATTTCCTCTAATGAATAATGTTGAATGTTTTGTATGTCATAATTTTGGACATGTTGCACCCAGATGCAGAAGTTGTTTGGTTCAAGCTAATAAACGTCACGCAGAAAGATCATCAGCTTCCAGGTAATTTAAGGGATATTGTTTTTCTTGCAATATGTTTGGTCACAAATCCATTGACTACTATAGAGGGAATAAGAAACATATAAGATGTTATGCATGTAACAAGTTTGGACATATAGAAAAGGAATGCAGGAGCAAATTTCGGCCACCATACCAAAAGGAGAAAACATCATCACACTCGAAGTTATGGAAGAAGAAGGAAGTACAGTAAAAAATATGTGGCATAGCACAGTACACAGACATAACAGACTCAGGGGGAGTTGAAAGTCTGAAAATTCAGTACTCTAAATATCATACACAGTTATCATGAATACAAGTTGCATATATACGCAAGTTCAAAGCTGCATTGTCGTGTATATGTTGGTTAGAGGAAAAAGCAGTGGGAAAGACTCATAAAAGTGATCTAATATGGTTCAGTCAATTATCAATTATCTGTTATGTTTTAATTGATGCAGTCTGTTGATGATATGTGTAAGTATTTTTGGCCCTTATAAGTTGTTAATAAGTTGATGAATAACTGGTTCATGGTGATTCCTTGATGATTCTTACTGATATTTGCAATGATCAGATCTGACAATAAACAGTTGGCATAGGTTTAGGGGGAGCATATGTTTCTAATAATGCATTGTTGGCATTATATTAGAAGACCTTAGTACATGATGATAATTACATTGCTTGATCCACATAGTTGTTTGATTCAGGTGACTTTTTTGATGATGGACATATACAGGCTGTTGAACTTGATGTTTATGATAGATGCTGATGGTGCAAATCATATATGGTGTATGATAGTTGTTATTGACTATCATGGTCTTGTTTATATTGGTTGTCCTTGTTATAAATTTCATGTATATCATTTGATGTAAAGGTCATGAAAAGACCAAATTTGTAACCCCACTATGCATGGGAAGGATGATGTAATAATTTCTATTTCAGTCATGTATAAACATTTGGTGTATCCCCACTTGGTTGGGTGGATGAGTCAAAATTGGTGTATCCCCACTTGATTGGGAGATTAATGTATGTATGAGTCATTGGTGATAGGAAGGTCATACTCACTTAGTTGAGTTATAGAGTCATGTTATTCTTTTTGGAAAATATTTTTGCAGACTCTGCATGTGCTCAGGGGGAGCATGGATGTTTAGTGCATCTCAACATGTACAAAGGGGGAGCTTAATCATATATTTCAGCATGTACTCAGGGGGGGCATGTACAACATAATGTATATCAAAGGGGAAGAATATCTTGGTCTTCCCTTTGCCCTTGATGTCAAAGTGGGAGAGTGTCATGGTGTTGTTCTTTTGTTGCCATCAATTCCAAAGGGGGATATTGTTGGCATTATGATACAGGTGTTGTCCTTGATGGCAACTCACATAGATGACAGTTCATAGTGCAATAGGTTAACAACAAAGGATTACATATCAAACTCCAAAGATTGAATAAAGAGAGTGGTTTAATAAGTATGCACTAGTTCACTTTTTCCAAGCAGCGTATACACGTGGATTAACAGAACAAAAGGAGTGTATACGTATACACACACTTTCACAGAAGGAAAAGCACGTATGGGATGGAAAATAAAGGTTTTGGTCCAAGGTTTTGGTTTGAGACATTTGGTCCAAGGTATTTGGTCTAAGGTATTAGTCCAAGGTATTGGTCCAAGGTATTTGGTCCATGGTATTGGTACAAGGTATTTGGTCCAAGGTAATGGTCCTAAGTGGTTTTGGTCGGAGGTATTGAGAAAGGCCTAAAACTATATAAGGAGGAGAAGATCATTAGGCCAAGGGGGAAAGAATTGAGTATCTTATGAAATGTTAGATCAAATATGCAGGTTATGGGTTTCTGATGCTTTGCTTGATCTAAACTAAGGATGCACCTATGTGGTTGATGATGGATTTGATGAAACGAGGCCTTCAGATTGTGGTGTTGTATTCCTGGAGTATCCAGTCTGAAAATTTATGAAACATGGTCCTTGGAGGAAGAGATAATGTCATAGCCTTCTGTAGGTTGGTGCCTATGTACTGGTAAACATATCGACTAGTACAAGAGCCATGGGGTTGGAGCTACTTTCCAGTAGCAGCTGGAAAACGAGTGAAGGTTGGAGCTTTCTATAGGCCGGTGCCTATTAACTAGTAGATAAATCGGCTAGTACAATAGCCAGGGGGTTGGAGCTCCCTTCGAGTACCAACTGGAAAACGAATGAAGGTTGAAGCTTTCTGTAGGTCAGCGCCTACGTACTAGTAAATGGATCAACTAGTACAAGTGCTAGGGGGTTGCAGCTCCCTTGTAGTAGAAGCTGGAGAACGAGAGAAGGTTGTAGCCTTCTGCAGGTGGGTGCCTGCATACTGGTATGAGTCTGCACCAGTACAAGATGGTAAATAGGTTTTTCTTATGTTAAAAGAAGACAACAACAGGTGGTTTTTATCCCATATTGGGTTTCCACCTTAAATATTGGTGTTCATGTGTGTTGCTTGTGTGTTATGGTTTATTCTATTATTACTGCACATGGTTACTATTTATATGGTTAATGAAGTATTGATGCATTAATTAAAGATCAACATATGATGAATTAACTAAATCATAAGTTTGTTGGATATACGTTGGTTGCCTTAAGAACAGTTGCATGCACATGCAAGTTCCCTTCTCAAAAGTAGCATATATAAATATGATTATGGAAATGAAAAAGTTATTGATCTGTAAATACTGATTCAACCCCCCTCTCATTATTATTTCTAGCAACATTAGTCTCCATCAATATAACAAAAGCGTACCAATTTTCTCTTGTATCATATCAAATTCCAATTGTGATGGATAATGGCCATATTGTGGCTCCTCTCAAAACATGTTATGGCCATATAGTGATGGACAAGTTAAAGTAATTAATATCTAACCATTTAATTTCTTTTACAAAATTAAAAAAATATTTAATTTTCGATATTAAATATACTTACAAATTTGCATGCTAAGGATTCTAAACTTGTTTGGCCACTGTGATGTGTGGCACGATATTTGGCAAGTTTGGCCATCGAGGCCTTGTCTTGAAACATACACTAATTAAATTTATTTATGCACCAGAAAAATATAAAAATCATTTAATGAATTTGAAATAATCTTATGACCAAATTTAAATACTTGTATTCTCTCCTTGTCGAACTTCCTTTGTGCAACTTCTCTATCATATGCTTTCATGAGCTTTTTCCATACTTTCATGCTTACATGAATTGGCCTTCTTTTGGTCCTTAGTGTGGGAATATTTTTTTTAATCTTTTTTGTTTGGTTGTAATGGAATCTCTTACAGTTTTGAGTCATTTGTTTTTTTACTTGCTTTACTGACCAACCTGTCCCAAATTTAGTCTGCATGTCATGGATGACTGCCTTTTGAAGGTGCATGGGTATCTTCGATAATGGAAGATGTAGATGCTCTTTGAAGCGTTGAAGGCATGATTCCTTCAACCTATGATTGAACACTTTCCCAGCATCTTTCATTCTGATTTCCCCAGAGACAACATCATATTCCATCCTTTTTCACAATATTATTAGAATTTATAATGTAATATCCAATATTGAAATAAACTAATGCATGTTTTTGATATTTTAGCTGGATATTGGAATAAGTGCACAACCTAACCTTTCAACTAGAAAAAGAAAAAAAAACATATGTACGTGAGCGTGGACCTAAAATTGTTAAATCATGAAGAACATAGTTGGTGGAAGAGGATATGACAATGTATACTTTAGACACAACAAATAGTTACATTAACGAAGAGGTTAGTCAAGATTATAGTACATGGGATGGAATTTGTTAACTGGCATTTGATTATATTTCTTTGAAATTGATACATTAATTATGATTTATCCAATTCTTTCCAAACATTAAATAATGGTTTCATTTGTCGATAGGTAGAAGATGATGATGAAAGAATGACTAATAATATCCATGTTGATCCAATTAGGCTATTAAAATTTGGATAGGATGATCCAAACCATCATTTAAACCATACCATGGTGAAAAGAGCATATTTAAAGAGAACACTACCACCTAAGAAATTTGAACAACTAACAAGATTTTCATACATTGATGACATTCTACCTAGTTTCCTTAATGATGATGATCATAACAGTGAAAATAGAGTGAATGAAGAAGGATTGAATGAAATTCTTAGAGGTTTATTTGGGGATGGAAACAACAATGACAATAATGATCATATGGTTGACAGTAATGATGACAATAGGAGTAATTACCACCAACGTAATGTTGATGATAACAACCTGCTAAAAGTCTCCATCAAGAAAGTATCAAAGACACCCATGTTCAAATCAAGTGCAAGTACAACCAAAGAACTAACATGTAAATTAATATTATTAGAAATCAAGTCATTATTTGGTTGGCCACACAAATGATTCACCACCTTGGTGAATTGAGTTGAAATCTATTTCTCACAATGCATTGTCAATTGGTGTACGTAATTCGTAAACCTTCATCAAATTCGTTTATATTTCTTTAAGGAGATTTCAAAACCATATATTCTATATGAATATTCATAATATAGATTGACATATCAAGCATGTTCATCATAAGTCAAACATTCAATTGATCTTATCTTTGGCAATATTATAGGGCACTAGAAACTAAAAAATTTCTCCAAGAGAATGTGTTGCCATCAACTTGTAGGGAGTGTTAGCGCTCGAATCTGCCTCAGGCTAAGGAAGGCAAAACTCGAGGCAACATCAAACCATGCTCAGCCTCGTAGCTAGCCCTACGAGGATAGGAGAGGGCTCTCTCCAGGTCAATCTCAGAAAAGGTAATCAATGAGGCTCGAGATGACTAAATTGCAACTGATCTTAGACTAGGTATTAAGTGCAGAGGTTTTGATTTGGTTGTTTTTAGGGTTTTGTTGAAACAATGGGAAAGGCAATTTTGGGCTCGGGGATGAGACACAGTTTCTGTAGAGGTCTGAATGGAGCAAGGTAGGCAATTGTTTGATGCCTTAAAAGCAATGAGGTGAATAGATCAGACAGGTGAGGATCTAAGGAGAGCAAGAAAACCTCAAGGATTCTCCTTAAACAGATGAAAACATAGGATATTAAACAAATTTAAAGGTAGAGCATTACAGATTATGAATTCTACCTTAACACTTCATTTGTTCAATTGCAGAAGATGAGAGAAGGAAAATGATACACATAACAAACTTACAAGTACCGAAAGAAGCACACCATCAAGACATAAAGCCACAAGAATTCCAAACAGTGCTGCAAAACCCTGGTCTTTCCTTTGCCAAAATGCTGAAGTAAAATATACAATAAAGTCTCAAAGCCTCTTCCCCAAGAGTCCAACCCTGAAAATGACTAAGAAAATACATAATATAGGCAAGCTAACACATTCCCTTGCCTCTAGGGGTCGAGCTCATCATCCTAGGAGCTGTTTCAACCAATTCTAAACAAAGCACTACAAACTAGGCAGTCAAAACAACTTGCCTCTATAAGCTAGGAAACCAATTCATTCATTAGATTTTTTGCTATTTTATGAATGAATCATCTAGAATAGGTAAATAAGTGTCAAGTCAACATAAAGTTCCATTAATTACATCAAGAAGGGTGAAAAATCCCATCACAAGTCAAAACCGATCAAAACTGGCCGAATTCTTGAGCTGGAAGGTGAAAAATTGGCCAAAATCCTCAACGCGTAGCGCCCTGATCTCTACGCGCAACGCACTTTTCAGGCTGATTTTGAGGGACTTTCCGGCATCCAAATTGAGCTCAGGTTGGCTTGTTGGAAAGACCTGGATGTCTGATTTCCAACCCAAGTGGAATTTTCCCATTTGGAGGTCATTTTCCCCCTCAAAACTGCATTCTCCCAGAGGTACTTCCTGCTATGGCAAAAGGTGGCAGCAAGGTGGTTTTCATGGTGTTTTTGAGCCTTTTGACCATCCAGATCTCGATGAAATGCTTCGGCAATAGCTGAGCAGGTACATTTCATTATGAAAAATCCAAAAATGCAAACCATTTGTGATTTGGACCTCCCAATCTTAGGGGTAGCGCGCTGCGCGTTGAACCAAAAAACCTGTTTTTAGGACAAAATTTTCAAAAATGACAAAAATTTCTCCGAATTTGCCCAAATTTGGAGTAATGACCCTCTATCATGTATTGTGCCCCGCCAATGAAGCCTCGGCCAAAATTTGGAGTGGATCGGGCTTTTTCCGCCGTTTAAGTGCCTTGCTCAATCGCCTCTTAAGGATCTTCATTTTCGCTTTGCAAACATCCATGCGGGCCCAATAATGATTCTTCATGTGACAAAGCAAGTCCTTGTCTCTATTGGCCTTCACCAACACCCCCTCCAAGTGTCGGTTGACCTTCTCAAGCACAAATTTCCACGCAACAGGTGTCAAATCACCCGGTCTTTTACGGGCCAACCTACGGTCTTCACGGATTCGTTGCAGCTCTATAAGTGTGTGCTCGTCCTCTAACTATTTATTGCGCTGCTCCAAGTATTTGATCTGACATTCTGCCTTCAGCAACTTCTCATTCAATCTATCAATTTCGGTCTTTTCCACATCACTCAATGCAACATGAATATCATGACCACCTGAATGGCCCTCCTCGTAAATTGGCTCCTTTCCTCTGTCATGAACCTGTACCTGTACCGAAGAAGAAGGCGAGACCCCTTCCATAACATGTGGAGATAATACTCGCCATGCTGATGAAGTCAACGAGACCCCTTCCACCCCAGGTGGAGATAGTACTCGTCGTGTATATGCAAATAAGGCCCTATGTCCTCGCTGATATGTCACACATGCTAGAGCGCTGACATGCTCTATCTCAGGAATGTCAAACTGATGTGAAGGCCATCCCTCATCATGAACAACCTCAGGAGGTGGCTGTGGCACTATGAAAAGGTCTCGAGAAATAAAATCCTCCCAAGTGATGCCTTGCTGTGCCAACTGATGAACCACTACAATCTTGATCAACGCGTAATGATAAATACTATTATGCTGCTGTGCTGGGGTCTTCCTTTGTACCAGAGGCACCATCTTCTCTATGTTGTGAAACATGAAGTATGGAATGTTCATTATACGTACCCTTGTAAAATGCATCAACAAACGGACATGGTACGCATAAAGACGGGAGAATCTTCCCTCGCAACTGAAATACCGAATGATGAGTTTCATCAAAGGTGCAAACTGATCATTCAGGTATTGAAAAGGAAAAATGTTGGTCAAGTGCCTCATATACCCAGGTTTGATGTATGGCTGATAGTAAGATTTCTCTAACTGCTGACGTTTATTCCATTGCTCTCCAACATTTGGTATCCCAGTGGCCTCTGCAATAGTTTCTGGTGACAAAATGAAATCAACTCCTGTGAGGTTTACATGGCCATCATGTAAATGTAGAATGAATAAACGAGCTAATTCACGATGATGCTGAATTTGTGAAATTAGCTCGCAATAGTGATAGCATGACTGACGACGAAAACAATCCATTGCAAGTGGGCAAGCCTGCAATTTATCCAAAGAAGTAGGCTCTTCCCTACGAGGCTTACCACCTTTGCCACCTCTGCGAGACCTTCGTGGCACATTACCCTCTACTGTAGAATCACTGTCATACCCCTGCTCATAAGATGAATCTGTGTTTGACATAGCTCTGAAAACACAATGTCTGCAAAATGTATGTTGTCTGCAATAGTAGGTTGTAGGTGTGGTGAAATTACTTTTTCAATACATGCTCAAAAACCAACCGAAATATCATGAGACTTATGCCACAATGAACATTCTGTTTTAGTGTATTGGGCATAAAACAGTCATAAGGACAGTTTGAAAAATGGACCAAAATATGAAGTGTTGTTTGGCTCAAAGCTTTCACATGGGCATGGAACTATGTTTCACCAAGGAAGGGCAGAAAAGTCTTCACCACTACCCATATGTCCTTTCATACCCTTAAAAAAGATTTTGCTAATGGCTTAGGGTTTCATTTGATTTCTTACACCCAACACATCATCTCCTCTCTTCAAACACACTATAAACAATATCAAATTGATTAAATCAATTATAGAACACCTACTTGCAGCTTTGGATGTGTTTAGACACGATCTGGGCACATAGACAAGTTTTTTCTTTGGTTGTGATTCAACGCGCAGCGCGCCACCCCAACGCGCAGCGCACGCTCCAACACACAGCGCCTGTGTAATTTTACACTGGCTCAAATCACCCAACGCGCAGCACACTGCCCAATGCGCAGCGTACCACCCCAACGCACAACGCACACCTGTAAACGGCCCGATTTGCTCACAAACTCACAAAATCGCCTGAGAACAATGCTCTTTGCTCTTGGAATGTGGAATGGGTTGCAAATGAGGAGAAATATCTTCATATAGACTCCTTGTTGATTTTTGCTTAATCCAAAACCCCTTTTCTTATGTTTGGTTGTTGACACTTTTTCAAATTTAATAGGCTCTGACCTTTTTGGTTTCCCCTTTAAAATTGGTTGAAATAATGATTTTCTCTGATAATTTTTTGCAGGGATAGCCCCTGATATGCTCTGGCAAAGGAGACCAAGGCTGCGCTTGAACGATTGAAGAATTAAAAATTTTGAAATTTTTTACAAAAATGAGATGGCGACTTATCTTCAAAATAGAGTTTTGAAGAAGTCCTAATTCAGCTGTACAATGATGAAAATTATTGAAGTGATTATCTATCAAAGACATTCCTCTGGCCTGCTGGTATTCTAAGACTTTTCAAGACAAAATTGGCTCAACCCTAGACCTAAGACCTCAAAATTTAAAACATGATTGTAAATGACCTTTGAAGACTTATTTTAATAAACAGGCCTGAACCAGCAGTGCCAAGCACGACGGGAATGAATGACACAAACCGCTCCATCAGAGTTATGGCATGCCTAACGAAATGCAACTGACCAAAACTGATGGGACACCTAATCATGAAATGCAAAAGAGCTTTGATCTCTGATGGAGGGACAACTAGACCGACTCTAACAGGGAGGCATGCCATTTATTAGTTGAGTTGGGGATTGAATATGGGAAAATTAATTCATGAAAAAATGATTTCATTTTATATAAAGATGAATACCAAGACAAGGTAGAATGCATTGTATGCAAAGAGAAGAGATATTGTACAAATGTACAAGGTCCTATAGTTCCAAAGAATGTTTTATGTCACATGCCAATTATACCTAGACTTCAACGAATGCTTCATTGCAAGACACTTGCACAATTGATGGATTAGCATGTAAAGAATATGAGTAAAGATGGAATCATGTGAATTTCATCCAACTCCAAAGCATTTAAACACATAGAGGAAAAATGGGCAACAAAATTCAAAGATGAACCTCGTAGTATTAGTTTTGGTCTTACAATAATTGATGGAGTGTGCCCATTCTCTTCCATGAGCTCAAATTGTAGTGTTTGTCTAGTTGGATTGATAGTATAAAATATTCCCCCATGGATGAGTGTTAGAATGGAGAACCTTATGTTAAGTCTCATTGCTCCAAGAAAACATCAAGTTAAAAACATGTATGTTTATCTCACACCTTTTATTGATTAGATGAAACTGCTATTGAAAGGAATAAGAATGTACGAAATATCACACCCTCCATCAAATAGGTCCTTCATGTTGAATGGTGTGCTATGTTGTAATATTCATGATTTCCTAGGACTTGGTTTCTGTTTTGGTAAGATAATTTTTTTTACCTATTTACACTCATAATTTATTGTCATCCTAACTTTCATACTTAGTTTTATACTATTCTTTTGATGTTATTAAGCTTATTGAATTACAAGGATTCAAAAAGAGGGCATATTTGCATGTCCAAGATGTGCAAAATAATTTCAAGGGTGGTATTCTAAAGATCTTCATAAATTTATTTATGCAAACAACAAGGCTTTTATACCAACAAATCATAGGTTTAGAAACCGCCATAAGAATCAAATTGATGGAAAAGTTGAGATAGAGGCCCTCCCATGATTATAGGTCGAACTGATTAGGTTAATAAGTATGAAGATGTTTGAGTTGAAAGCTTGGTAGGATTTTTTTGATGGGGGTGATTCTATTAAAGAACTAGAACAAGTTCTAATTAAGATGCAAGAAGGGATGAAAAGGAAATCTATATTTTATGAGCTCCCATATTCAAAGGATCTATTAATATCTCACCTATTAGATCCTATGCACTCTTAGAAAATCTTCCAAATTCAATTTTTCGACTTATAACAAGAAAAGAGAAGGACACCTTGTCTTCGAGGAGAGATATTTCTCTTTCATGTACCAAATTTGAAAGAAAACATTTGTGGCCAAACAAGGAAAATGAAAAATATGTAGAATCTCCATGGATTTTGAAAAATAAAGAGCTAGACCAACTAAAAATTGCATACATTCAATAAGGACACTTAATGCTATGGTTCATGATTCAATAAATCTTTTACAATTGATGGACATATCGCAGGATTTAAAACACATGATTTTCATAATTTTATGAAGGTATTATATATAAAAAATATTTAATATTTATTGGTAAAATTTATTAGGTATTAAAAATATTTTGGTATTCTATTGTGTGACAAAAATAACTAATGATGAATGTCATAATTCGATTGTTAGCATTTACAAGGTATGTGGTTTTTATGTAACCAACTCACAAAATAGATGAAAAGATAGATCAACAACTGTTGGCATTATGGTTCAAGTGTTGTCCTTGATGGCAACTCACTCAGTGGATGGTACAGGTGCTCAAAGGTTAGTACAGGTGATGGCAACTTAATCAGAAGACAAATCTCAGTACAGCATGGCAAGAAAGCTCATACACGCTCTTTCGTTAAGACCAAGTCGCGTGTACACGCAAGTTAGATTCAGAAAAAGCGCGTGTATGTGGAAAGGTTCCTTTGGTTCATGGTGGTTAGACCTTGGAAGTTGTGCCTATGATTTCGGACCATTATGTCTCGACGGGCGTGTCGATCCCTAGTTTTAAAGTTGATGGTATTGTGTTACTATGGTTTTGGCTCTTGGTATTGAGAAAGGCCTAAGGCTATATAAGGAGAAGAAGATCATTAGGCAAACATCATCTTTCGACAAGGCATGAATATCTAAGAGAGGAAGAGATCTGATATGCAGGTTCTGAGTTGGTTGATCTGAGCTAAGGAGAGATCTCATCGGTTGATGGAGAACTAGATCTAAGGAGAGATCGGGATCAAATGGTTTGAAATGCACTATCATGATATGGTTGATTATGCGTATTTCTAGATCTGCATATTGTCGCAATGTTACGTTCTGAGTCTAACTAATATCTGGTACAGCTGCAAATTGAGAAAGTTTATTTTTAGATCTGTACGCAGGTTGGATTCGGTAAAAGCGCGTGTATACGCGGTTTCTGCTCATTAAAGTAGCGTATATCTTTTGAAGCTTGATTTGAGTTTACAGTGGGGTCTGACTGTTATTACAGAGTTCTGTAGTCTGCTCTGTGTTCTGGTAACTGGTGATTGACAGGGTTCAGTGGTTCAGTGATTCAAAGTTGGGTTGTTTTATGCTTCAATGATCTGTTGTGAAAATTGAATGAATTGTGGTCGTCAGATTGTAATGTTGTGCTTCAGGAATATCCAAGTCTGAAAATGTATGAAAAGTGATACCTGGAAGAAGGAAGATTGTAGGTCAGCACCTACGTACTAGTATCTTGGCTAGTACAAAAGAAAAGGGGGTTGGAGCTCCCTTCCAAGGAAGTTTGGAGAACGAGAGAAGGTTGAAGCCTTCTGCAGGTTGTAGCCTGCGTACTGGTATAAGGCTGCACCAGTACAAAAGATTGTAAACTGAAGTTTCATATTAAGAAAGATAGAGACAACTTGCAGCAGGTGGTTTTCACCCACATTGGGTTTCCACCTTATATCTTGGTGTTCATGTGTGTGGCTTTTTATCTGTTCTGTTATACTGCACATGTTTACTGTTAATATGATGAATAATGTCCTGATGCACTTAATTGAAGAATAAGCCAACTAAATTGTGAGTTTTCTGCTTATACGCTGTTTTACTTCGTCACAGTAGCGTGTACACGCTGGTTCACTTAACTGAAGTAGCGTATATGTTTTTGGGCATTTGAAAAGTTTGATTAATCTGATAATACTGATTCACCCCCCCTCTCAGTATTATTTCCAACAATTGGTATCAGAGCAGGTCCTTCAGAGAAGCTTGATCGCTTGAAGGAAGATCATTCATCATGAGCAACTACGAGAAAGAAGCATCAATCAGGCCACCGGTTTTTGATGGAACAAATTTCAATTATTGGAAGGTAAGAGTTACTGCATATCTTCAATCTCTTGGTACAGAAGTTTGGGACATTGTAGAAACAGGCTATGCTTTTCCTTCAGCTACTCCTACAGATCCAGCTGAGAAAAAGGCATATGAAACAAATGCAAAAGCAGTCAGTACTCTATTAGGAAGTATATCTCAAACAGAATTCATGAAGGTCATGCACTTCAAATCAGCAAAAGAAATATGGGACAAAATGATCACTAGCTATGAAGGAGATGAACAGGTAAAGCAAGCTAAACTTCAAACACTCAGGATTCAATATGAGACTCTCAAGATGTATAATGATGAAAGTGTGGCTAATTATTTTCTTCGGGTAGATGAGATTGTTAATTGTATGAAAAATTTGGGTGAAGAAATAAGAGAAACTATAGTAGTTCAAAAGATTCTAAGATCTTTATCTCCCAAGTTTGAATCTAAAGTATCTGCAATAGAAGAAAAAGAAAATCTCCGTGTTCTCACTATGTCTCAGCTACATGGAATTCTAACCGCTTATGAAATGAGAAAGGGAGGTCCATCTGACAGAAGGGAAGCTGCTTTTAAGGCATCAGGAAAAGAAGATTACTATGAAGCAAGCCATGTTCCAGAAGAAGAGGAAGAGGAATCAAATTTTGTCAGAAATCTTCAAAGGGGTTCTGGAAGGTTCAGAGGTAAGCTACCTTTCAAATGCTTTGCTTGTGGGAAAGTAGGTCATTATGCTGCAAAATGTCCTTATAAGGATAAAGGAAAAGAACCTGCTAGATGGAACAAGAAACAAAGTGCAAATAGGAAAAGCTACTACACCCATGAAGATAGTGATGGCTTATCAAACAGTGATGAAGATGAACAAGGTAATAAATATAAGCTGTTAATGGCATTTGAAGATGATGATTATGAGGATGCTATAGATGTGGATAATCTCTATAATGAAATCACTAGACTCAAGAGAGGCATAGAAGAAAAGAATGTGATCATTGATACTTTGCAATTTCAAATTGATGAAAAGGAAAAACATCTTGAAAAACTAGAAGGTGAAATTGTTGGTCTCAGAAAAGAAATTGAGAAAACAAAAGCTATTAATCTTAAATTTGTCAAAGGATCTGAAACTTTGGATGAGATTATCAGTGTGCAGCGGTCTCCTCTAAACAAGACAGGTTTGGGCTATAATGGAGAAACCTCTCAAGCATCCACCTCAAAAAGTTATCTTGATGCAGCAAGAGGAAATGAGCGGAAGAACAATGAAGATAATCAGGTAAAGCAGGGACGAGTTACAAACAGAAACTATCAGGGACAATCCTCCTTAAGGATGAACAAAAGCTACAACCAACCACAGGTAAAATCTTCTCAGTTTGGCTCAAGAATAGATGAAAATAGAAATTACAATCAGTTGGCTGGTAGATTCAATAACCGCAGAAGCTTCTTCAATGGACAATGCTTTTCTTGCCACAACTTTGGTCACAGAGCAGCTCAATGTGTTGCATATAAAACAATCATGACTAGGGAAGCTCAAAAACAAAGAAGTATGACAGGGATTACAAAAAGGACCTATAACAACTTTTCGGTGCTTGAAAATGAAGTTGAATGTTCTATTTGCAATAATTTTGGTCATAAAGACTCTGAATGCAGGAGCAGGTTTCAGGAGAAAAAGGAACAAGCCACAAGCACCAAAACATGGAGAATAAAGGAACCTCAAACAGAAAGATGTGGGATAGCATTTTATGCAGAAGGACAGGAAAATCTATGGTACATTGACAGTGGATGTTCGAAACATATGACAGGTGATAAAGAAAAACTTGAATCTTATTCTACTTTAGAAAAGGGAAAGAAAGTTTCTTTTGGAAATGATACTCCTGCAACTATAAAAGGAAAAGGTATTGCTCCTTTGAAAGAAAAGGTCAAGGCTGGAAATGTTTTGTATGTTGATGGATTGAAGCATAATCTTCTAAGTGTCAGCCAGATGTGTGATCAAAAAACAGAGGTTATTTTCAGATCGAATGGATGTCTTGTTCGTGATCTTGATACAGGTAAAACAGTTCTCAAAGGCAAAAGAACTCCAAATAATCTGTACATATTTGAAGAAGGACAACAACAATGCTATCTTAGCAAGGATGAAGAGCACTGGTTATGGCATCGAAGGTTGGGACATCTAAGCTTCTCACAAATAAGGAAAGCATGCAAATATCAGGCAGTTCGCGATCTTCCAGATATCAAAATTCCAGACAACACCATATGCAAATCTTGTCAGTTTGGAAAGCAGACCAGAACTAACTTTCCAGAGAAGGAAGGATCAGCTAGCTTGCCTCTTGAGCTAGTCCATACAGATGTATGTGGTCCATTTAGGAAAAGGACACCTCGAGGAGAAGAATATCTGATATTATTCATTGATGATTTCTCAAGGTTTGTTTGGTTAGGGCTTATGAAGCACAAAGATGAAGCATTCGAAAAATTCAAATCCTTCAAAGCATTGGCTGAAAATGAATCAGGACACAAAATCAAGTGCCTCAGATCTGACAGAGGTGGGGAGTTCACATCAAATGAATTTTTTGATTTCTGCGATGAACATGGGATAAGAAGAGAATTCTCTACAGCTAGAACTCCTCAGCAAAATGGGGTTGTGGAAAGAATGAACAGAACTATCCAACAAATGGCTCGTGCTATGCTCGATGAATCAGGTACTCCTGCAACCTTCTGGGGAGAAGCCGCACATGCTGCTGTTATCATTCTTAACAAAACAAATGTTCGAGTAAACAGCACTCAAACACCTCATGAGCTTTGGAGTGGTAAAACTCCTTCCGTGAAGCATTTCAAAATCTTTGGGAGCAAATGTTATATTAAGAATACTGATGAGCAACTTGGCAAACTTGAACCTAGAGCAGATGAGGGCATTCTTCTTGGTTATTCTCCACATAGCAAAGCATACAAGTGCTACAATAAAAGACTTGGCAGAATTGTTGACAGTATTGATATAGTGGTTGATGAGAAGGGATATATTCCTAGGCAAGTTCATCATGAAGAAGATGAAGGTTACTCTCAAAGGCGAAATGATGAAGAAGAAGAACCTCAAGAAGAAGAAGAATCTCAAGAAGAACCAGAGGAGCAGACAAGAATAGAAGAGAAGACTCCATCCAGATATGTCCAAAAGAATCATCCAGAAACTCAGATTGTGGGGCAGAAAGAAGCAGGAGTACAAACAAGAAGGACACTTGCAGAAGCTTCAAGCTACTTGGCTCTACTCTCCTCCATTGAACCACAAAATGTGAAAGAAGCATGCAAAGATGAATGTTGGGTCAAAGCAATGGATGAAGAACTTGAGCAAATCGAAAGGAACAACACTTGGGAATTAGTTCCTAGACCAAAAGATAAGAATGTAATAGGAACAAAATGGGTCTTCAAGAATAAGTTAAATGAAAATGGAGAAGTAATTAGAAACAAGGCCAGACTTGTTTGTAAAGGGTATGCACAGCAAGAAGGAATAGATTTTGAAGAGACCTTTGCTCCTGTGGCAAGACTAGAGGCCATCCGAATGTTCCTTGCTCTCTCAAGCTTTCAAAACTTCAAGGTATTTCAAATGGACGTGAAATCAGCCTTCCTGAATGGAGACTTAGAAGAAGAAGTATATATTGAGCAGCCAGATGGGTTCATTCTTGGGAATGATCCAAACCTTGTATGCAGATTGAAAAAGGCTCTCTATGGGCTCAAACAAGCTCCAAGGGCTTGGTACTATCGGTTGGACAAATATCTTCACCAACAAGGCTTTTCAAAAGGATCAGCAGATAGCAATCTCTATATAAAAGTTGAAAATAACAAATTGCTAATTCTTGTTGTTTATGTAGATGATATTATTTTTGGCAGCAATGAAGAAACTATGAGTCAAAACTTTGCCTTGGTTATGCAGAAAGAATTCGAAATGTCACTTCTTGGAGAATTGACATATTTTCTTGGATTGCAAATCCAACAAAATGAAGGAGGTATCTTCTTGTCTCAAACCAAATACCTCAAGCAGATCTTGAAGAAGTATGGCATGGAAGAGTCAAAACCAGTATGTACACCCATGGTTACAGGATGCAGCCTCAGTGCAAATGATGAATCAGCAGCAGTCCACCAACCCACTTATAGATCCATGATTGGGAGTTTGCTTTATTTGACAGGTACTCGACCAGATATTACACATGCAGTAGGAATGGTTGGAAGATTTCAAGCCAACCCAAAGGAAACTCATCTTCAGGCAGTCAAAAGAATCTTCAAATATCTTCAAGGGACCCAAAACTATGGCTTATGGTATCCTAGAAATACTGATCTCACTCTTCATGCTTACACAGATGCAGATTGGGCTGGAAGTGTGGATGATAGGAAAAGCACAAGTGGAGGTGCTTTCTTCATGGGTTCCAGATTAGTATCTTGGTTCAGCAAGAAACAAAGTTCGATTGCCTTATCTACAGCTGAAGCAGAATATGTGGCTGCAGCATCTTGTTGCACACAACTTCTTTGGATGATGCAGACCTTGCAGGACTTTCAAATCACTTGCACTCCACCTGTCTCTATCTTATGTGATAATACAAGTGCAATCAGCATTTCAAAGAATCCAGTCATGCACTCAAAGACCAAGCACATACCAATCAAGTACCATTTTCTTCGGGAACAAGTGCTTGAACAGAAGGTCAAGTTGGAGTATGTTCCTTCTAAGGAGCAAGTTGCTGATATTCTCACAAAACCACTGCCCAGGGAAACTTTTGAATATCTCAGACAAAAGCTGGGAGTAGTTAATGCTTCATCCTGTTGTTGAAATTTGTTTGTTCTACAGAAAAGTTGGTATACGCAGGTTACGGAAGTAATATGAGCGTATACACGCGGATTCATGGTGGGAAAGTCGCGTGTATGATGGACGCTTGTTGCAGAAAGAATATCCGCGTACATACGCTGTTTTATACAGGAGAAAACGCGTATATGAAGTTCTGAACAGCAAGGGAAAACTCTGAAGTTCTGAACAGCAATAGGAATGTCAGAATTATTCAGGCACAGTTTCAGGGAGTGCAACAGGCACAGGTTCAGGGGGAGCAGCTCAAAAGTCTCATAAAGCATTGTTGGCATTCAGATGTTTTTGGTTGTTGGTTTCAGGAGAAGGAGCTCAGAAAGAAATTCTAGTTGCTGATCTAACAAGATGTTTATCAGATGCTGCTGATGTCTTTCCTAAGTCTTGGTCTAGATCTGTTGTCTCTATGTCATGTATCTCTCTTGTCTCTTTTATGGTGTCAAGGTCATGTAACGGCCTTTGTTGGTTTCCCCACTATGCCTGGGATGAATGATGAAATGTTCATGTATTATCATGGTTAGGTGGATGAGTCAATATTGATGTATCCCCACTTGGTTGGGTGGATGAGTCATTTTTTTTGTATATCCTCACTTAGTTGAGAAATGGATGTATGTATGAGTCTTTGGTGATAGGAAGGTCTTTTATGATGTATAGAGTCATGTTCTTCTTGAAGAACATCTTTTGCAGATCTTGCCTACAGTCAAGGGGAGCATGAACAGCACTTGGTGAGCAGGATGGATAGATTGGTACTCTTTGGCATTCACAAAGGGGGAGCACACTTGGAGATTTCAGCATGTACTCAGGGGGAGTATGGACATCAGTATGGACAGCAGAAGGATTACCAAGGAAGAGAATATCTTGGTCCTCCCTTTGCCCTTGATGTCAAAGGGGGAGAGTGACTTGGTGTGGTGGTTGCCATCAAGTCCAAAGGGGGAGATTGTTGGCATTATGGTTCAAGTGTTGTCCTTGATGGCAACTCACTCAGTGGATGGTACAGGTGCTCAAAGGTTAGTACAGGTGATGGCAACTCAATCAGAAGACAGATCTCAGTACAGCATGGCAAGAAAGCTCATACACGCTCTTTCGTTAAGACCAAGTCGCGTGTACACGCAAGTTAGATTCAGAAAAAGCGCGTGTATGTGGAAAGGTTCCTTTGGTTCATGGTGGTTAGACCTTGGAAGTTGTGCCTATGATTTCGGACCATTATGTCTCGACGGGCGTGTCGATCCCTAGTTTTAAAGTTGATGGTATTGTGTTACTATGGTTTTGGCTCTTGGTATTGAGAAAGGCCTAAGGCTATATAAGGAGAAGAAGATCATTAGGCAAACATCATCTTTCGACAAGGCATGAATATCTAAGAGAGGAAGAGATCTGATATGCAGGTTCTGAGTTGGTTGATCTGAGCTAAGGAGAGATCTCATCGGTTGATGGAGAACTAGATCTAAGGAGAGATCGGGATCAAATGGTTTGAAATGCACTATCATGATATGGTTGATTATGCGTATTTCTAGATCTGCATATTGTCGCAATGTTACGTTCTGAGTCTAACTAATATCTGGTACAGCTGCAAATTGAGAAAGTTTATTTTTAGATCTGTACGCAGGTTGGATTCGGTAAAAGCGCGTGTATACGCGGTTTCTGCTCATTAAAGTAGCGTATATCTTTTGAAGCTTGATTTGAGTTTACAGTGGGGTCTGACTGTTATTACAGAGTTCTGTAGTCTGCTCTGTGTTCTGGTAACTGGTGATTGACAGGGTTCAGTGGTTCAGTGATTCAAAGTTGGGTTGTTTTATGCTTCAATGATCTGTTGTGAAAATTGAATGAATTGTGGTCTTCAGATTGTAATGTTGTGCTTCAGGAATATCCAAGTCTGAAAATGTATGAAAAGTGATACCTGGAAGAAGGAAGATTGTAGGTCAGCACCTACGTACTAGTATCTTGGCTAGTACAAAAGAAAAGGGGGTTGGAGCTCCCTTCCAAGGAAGTTTGGAGAACGAGAGAAGGTTGAAGCCTTCTGCAGGTTGTAGCCTGCGTACTGGTATAAGGCTGCACCAGTACAAAAGATTGTAAACTGAAGTTTCATATTAAGAAAGATAGAGACAACTTGCAGCAGGTGGTTTTCACCCACATTGGGTTTCCACCTTATATCTTGGTGTTCATGTGTGTGGCTTTTTATCTGTTCTGTTATACTGCACATGTTTACTGTTAATATGATGAATAATGTCCTGATGCACTTAATTGAAGAATAAGCCAACTAAATTGTGAGTTTTCTGCTTATACGCTGTTTTACTTCGTCACAGTAGCGTGTACACGCTGGTTCACTTAACTGAAGTAGCGTATATGTTTTTGGGCATTTGAAAAGTTTGATTAATCTGATAATACTGATTCACCCCCCCTCTCAGTATTATTTCCAACAACAACTTCAAAATCGGCCTCTTCGAGGGGAACCTCTTTTACATTACACAAATGAACAATTCTTGGATGATACAAATGAAAAAACCTCCTTTCTATATATAAGAGTTTAAGGGGTCACAATATAATCAAACCTGACATAACAATAATAATATAAGGGAAAAACAATAACAGTAAGGGCTACAATGACAATAGTAATGGGGGGATCACTAGTATTATAGGGACCTGACATGACCCTCTCCTTCAAAAAATGTTTTCCTCAACACTTGAGTAGTTTTGAATGCTTTTATATGAAATTCTCATCCTCCCATGTGGAATCTTCAGCAGGTAAGTTCTTCCACTTGATGAGATAATTTGAAATTGATCGATTTCGTAGTTGTTGAGTTCTTGTTTCTGTGACTACTTCAGCTTCCAATATTATTTTTCCTTCCTAGTCTATTCTAGAAATAGTGTTTGAACTGGGATCTTGTCACTTATAACCTTATTTAAGCATGAAACATGGAAAACGGGTACACTCGGGAAGCTGCATGAAACTCCAATTTGTATGCCATAATACCAATCTTTTGCAACACCTTGTATGAACCATAATACTTTGGGATAATTTATTATCCTTCTTAGCTTGCTTGAGGGAGATTTGTTTATATGGTTGCACCTACATCAAAACTTCTTTCACTGCGATGTTGATTTGCATGTTGTTTGATTCTATTCTGTGCCAAAGTGAGGTTATCCTTTAAGAGTTGGAGAACTTGTTGTCGATGCTCAATGTGATATTCCATTACTTGAACCTTAGATTTTTCTCTTAAATATGATGTGATGGATGGTGGATGATATCCATAAAGTTTTATAAATGGGATCATTTTTGCTGCAATATCGAAGGAAGTGTTATAGCACCATTCATCCAAAGGCAACCATTTGACCCATTATGTCTGTTTATCAGATACAAAGCAACGAAGATATCCCTCCAAACATTTGTTTACTATCTCAGTTTTTCCATCATATTGAGGATGATAAGATGAGATATGAGCTAAATGAGTACCAAGACAAGAAAATAATTATGTCTAAAAATTTCTAGTGAAAATGGGATCTTTGTTGCTTATAATAATCTTTGGGTTTCCATGTAGCTTTTGAATTGTTTCCATAAATGGAGTAGAAGCTGTACTAGCTTTACGTGTATCAGATAATGCACAAAAGTGTGCATACTTGGTAAGTTTGTCAACTACCACCATGATGACACTCTTTCCTTTGGACTTGGGTAAACATGTGATAAAATCGATTGAAATCTCTTCCCACCGTTGGCTTGGAATGGATAAAGGTTGTAATAGACCTAGGGGCTTAATTGTTTCAACTTTATTTTGTTGGCAAACCAAAAATTATGCCACAAACTTTTGAATATCCAATTTAATGTCATCCCAAAAAAATTCCTTCTTAACCCTGTGGTAAGTTTTTAAAAATCCTAAGCGCCCTCCTAAGGGAGAGGTGTGAAATTCCATTGGAATATTTTGTTTGAGTTGGGAATTCTTACATAGGTATAAACAATCTTTGTACCATAAAGAATCATTTTTCTAGTAAATGTATCAGATTTACTGGAATCTTGTTGTAAATTTTGAATGAGTGCCCACACTTCTTCATCATTCATCCATTCATCCCTTGCTTCATTTATCCAATCTATTTGGATAATAGAAATGGCACAAAGCAATGATTCCACATCCTCATCCTTTCTTGAGTGCATCTGCCACAACATTTTTCTTCCCTTTTTTGTAGATGATTTCAAAGTCATAACCCAACATCTTTGTGACCCATTTTTTCTGCTCTTCTAAAGATAATATTTGTTCTAAAAAGTATTTAAGACTATCATGATCCACTTTTACCTTGAAGTGTCTTCCCATTAGGTAGGGTCGTCATTTCTTAAGTGCATGTAGTCTTGCCAACAT
Source organism: Pinus tabuliformis (assembly GCA_031772625.1). Taxonomy (NCBI): domain Eukaryota; kingdom Viridiplantae; phylum Streptophyta; class Pinopsida; order Pinales; family Pinaceae; genus Pinus; species Pinus tabuliformis. Next base: position 847,481,036 of record CM062808.1, on the reverse strand, counting down.
TTCCTTATCATAAATAGCTTTGTGTAAATACTTTCCTTTGATTAGATGACTCTCAAAAGCAATGGGTCTTTATTCTTGCATTAAAACAACACCAATTCCATTTCCTAAGGCATCACATTCCACAATAAAGGTTTTTGTGAAGTCTGGCGTAGCTAAGATGGGTGCTTAGCACATTGCCTCTTTAACATGTTCAAAGGCCTTCATTGCTTCTGGAGTCCATGAAAATGCATCTTTCTTCAACAATTTTGTTAGAGGTGTTGCTATTCTCCCATAATTCTTAACAAACTTGCGATAATACCCTGTCAACCTAAGAAATCCTCACAGATGCTTTATGGATGTTGGAATTTTCCATTCCTTAATGGCTTTAATTTTGCTAGGGTCTACCTTAACACCTTCATGAGATACAATATGACCTAGATATTCCACCTCTTGTACTCCAAAGAAACATTTGGAGCTTTTTCCATATAATTGTTTCTTCTCCAATAGTTTGAGAACCCTATCAACATGTTGAACATGATCCTTCCAAGACTTGTTGTAGATTTGTATATCATCAAAAAATACTAACACAAATTTTCTAAGGGAGGGTTTGAAAATGGAATTCATCAAACCTTGAAATGTAGAAGGTGCATTGGTAAGGCCAAAATCCATGACAAAAAATTCATAATGACCCTCATGAGTTCTAAATGTTGTTTTAAGAATGTCTTCAGTCTTCATTCTGATTTGATTATATCCTTAAAAAAGATCCAACTTGGTGAAGTAAATTGATCCATGCAATTCATCCAATAATTCATCAATGGAAAGAATGGGAAATTTATCTTTAATAGTGAGCTTTTTGATCTCCATATAATATAGACACATGTGCCATGATCCATCCTTCTTGTGCACCAATACTACTAGAACATAGAAAGAACTTTGACTAGGTTGAATTATACCAGCCTCCAATATTTCTGCAACCATATGTTCAATTTCACTCTTTTGGGCATAGGGATATTTGTAAGGCCTGATGTTTGGAGGAACACTTCCTGGAATCAAATGAATAGCATGATCATGATCACGAATAGGTGGCAGGCCTTTGGGAGTCTCAAATATCTTGGAATGATTGTCCAAGACTTTTAGGAGATCTGGAGAAATAGATGATTTCGATGTGGGAACCTCTATCGAACATAATTGTGCAATTACGCCTCATTTTTATTTCTTTAGAAGATTTTTCATTCCATTAGAGTTGATTATCTTTCCCGGTTTCCCTACGATATCCCTTAATTCAAATTCCTTTCCTTTTGAACAAAATTTCATGAAAAGTTATTGAAAATTAAAATCTATTGTACCAAAGGATTGTAACCATTGGACTCCTAGGACGACATCAGCACCACCCATTGGAATGGACATAATTGGGCTATTAAATACATATTCTCCCATGGATAGCTTGATGTTATGGCACTTTCCAGAGCAATTTATGGTTCCTCCACTTGCAATCATCACTTGACACTTTGGTGCTAGATATAGGAAGCAATTCAATTCCTTGACTATCTTACAATGAATAAAATTATGGGTACTACCCAAATCAATCAACACTACTACATTTTTCTTCTTGATATGTCCTTCTATCTTGATAGTTTAAGGAGTGGAAATTTCAACCAATGCATTACAAGATATGGTCAGATTCATTTCTTCTTTATCTAGGGTTTGTTCCTTGTGTATATCCTCATGTTTTGACGTTTCTTGTTCCTTCTCTTCTTCCTCTTCACAATCTATGTAAAATAACTTATTCTCAGCACACTTATGACCTTTAGTGTATTTTCTATCACAACTATAACAAAGCCCTTTTTCTCTTTTTTCTTCCAATTATTGTGGTGTCAACCTTATAGGTTATGGAAGGCTAGGGGCAACAACACTTCCATATTTATAGTTGTGAGGGGTAGGCTTACTTGTTGTCATAATTTTTCTTTCCATTTTTCTTGCCAACCTGAATGCCTTCTCCAATGAATCAGGTTCCCAAAGGTGAACCTCATGTTGGATGTTATCCTTTAAAATCCCTATGAACACATAAATCCTATGCTCCTCTGGAATGTCTTTTACCCTTATATTCAATTTTTAGAACTCATCAATGTGCTCCATCATTGAACCATTTTGTTTGAGATTTACCAATTGGCTAAACAAAGTGTTTCTTTTTGTATCCTCATAATGTGCTATCATTTCTTCCATAAAAATTCCCAAGTGACAATTTTTTTACGAGAGCAAAGCCATATATACCATACTAACTGATTTGGTTCCAAATATAAAGTTGTAATGTGTACCTTTTCTATGCTTTGCACATTATGGAGATCGAAATATTGCTCCATCTGTAGTATCCATGTTACGGGATACTTGCCATCAAACTTCCTTATATCGATATTTGGAACATGGTGGGCCTTCAATCCAATGTTAGGGTTTGTGAAATCATGATTAACATTTATTTTGTTCTCAACACGAGTTTCCTTTACTACCCTTTCGCCATTAGTAAGCATTTCTTGTAGAAACTTTGTCAAATTTGTCTTAAAATCTTCCATGTTTCCTTTAAGTTTTTCTTCTATACCATCCATCTTAGCTTCCACATCATTCATCTTAGCTTCCACGTATTTCTTTAAACCATCCATATTAGCTTCCATGCCTTTTTCTAAACCATCCATCTTAGCTTCCATGCCTTTTTTTAAACCATCCATCTTAGCTTCTGTTACTTTTTGTGAGTGAATTTTGTTGCACTTGGTCTCGTAATTTTGATATATCATGTTGCATTTCTTCCTTTTCTTCATGAGTCATGCTAGATAATTTAGGTTGCTTACTAGATGTTTCCATTTTCTTTCTTCGGGGCATCAATTAATGATAATTGTGCTTCACTATGCCCTTTGAATTCCTTCAAACTAATTTTTCAAACCAAACTTATGAAAAAATATAAAAAAACTACACACATTATTTCAATTTGTAGGAGCTCGATATTGAATCTGTTGTAACTCTATAATTTCGGATCTCCGAAGTCTAAAATGGCTTCATGTGGTAGCCCTCTGAGTCCTATTTTCAACCCTACAAGTTTGATCAAGATTGGATTCTCCAAGGAAGGGTTATGCCCAATCTCCCACGATGACCTGATTATAGACTGGTTCAGTAGAGCGACCTTGTCCAAAGTGCCAGATGTCACTTTTTTTACCTTAGGACCTAAAACCGATACACAAAAAGATACAAGTCGTCCTCTTTTTGTAATTGTTTACGAAATTTCAATCTGATGCTTAGAGAGAACATTATGACGATTTTCCCCAGGTCACTTGTTTCAGATATAATTCAGGTGCCTGCCAAAACCCTAACTTCCTTGGATCCTATCTCCGAAAATATGGCCAAACAATATCTGAAATTTGGACCTGAGGTTCATCGAGATTTCAGATCAAATGGGTTTTAATTCAACTTCTGAAATGTTGTAGAAAAAAATTTATAGCGAAAATTCCATGATGACCTGTTTGGAGTAGCGAAACCCTAGAATCCAAGGCTCTAATACCAAATGTTATGTAACTAGCTCACAAAATAGAAGAAAAGATAGATCAACAACTTCAAAATCAGCCTCTTTGATGGGGAAGCATCCTTTACATTACAAAAGTGAACAATTCTTGGATGATAAAAATGACAAAACCTCATTTCTATATATAGGAGTGTTGGTCAGGTAAATCCCCTCTGCAGACAGAGGCGATCCCACTAGCCTATAACAGAACTAGCCACAATCAAACCACGTTGCTACGCAAGTTCCTAGTTATGCATCAAAGGTGAATCAAGAAGACTAACCTGGAGCCCAACGCTATGATTGAAGCAGAGTTGATATCCCCGCTCCCTTGCTCCAACAGATCACAACGAACACCTGCACATGCAAAGGAAGAGACAGATACCAACATAAAAACTACCAAGGCACAACTATATTTCAGTTAGAAAGGAAATAAATCAACACATCACCATGATAGATAATGAGATTGGAACTATAATAGCAGTCGCTCATCAATTAATAAACAGGAAAAGTTACAACCATTGTTCTGACGTCGACCCTTTTCCTGGCTGGGCAAGTAACTATATGTGTCTTGCAATGCATCTCCTCTCCGGCAACATAAACTCTCTAGCACTCACTAGCATTCCTCCAAGAACTCAAGAACTCAACATCTAACACTCCATGACCAATAATCATCACTACTATCACTCAATCACTAAATCACTAGCACTAGCACTAGCTTGTCCAATGCATAATGACAAGCTTATATAGATGAAGAAGGGAGGAGGATACGATGAACCGGGACACCTTTCGTGGATTAGCATTATCCTCAAAAGCCATAAAGATGGATAAAGCTCGACAAAAGACTGATTTTTTATCCTCAGAAAAGCTCCATGTAATGAAGGAAACAACAGTCGGACGTGCGTTAAGACAAAAAGCACGACTAAATTTGGTTGGCGCGACTGTTGCTCTAAGACAGAGCGCCAATGGTTGCGCCCTCTTTTGAGGATCTCCACCATTGACGCGGGTAGAATACTTTGGACTTGCGCCAATGGAAAAAGATCACTTTTTAGGGATAATTTGCGGAAGATGTCTTCAGGGAACATGGAGTACATACTCAAGGGAACATAATGCAAGTGTTTTTAGACTTTGTCACTTCTTGTAACTCCCGGGATGGGTCCTCCAAGGTATGACAAGAGGAGTAACAGGGATGGTGACAAATTACTGTGTAACAGATGCCCCCTAAAGCATGAAGTCCGAGAGGTGGAGAGGGGTGAAATGCTTTACAAGAACACACATAAGAACACATAAGAGCACATATAGTTACCACCGCCGAGGAGCTGTATTAAGAGACATGACTGATAGTTCAATTACATGATGTACGTGGTATGGTCGCAGCCATCCATAAGAGAGTACATAAATAATCTGTATCCATATTATGGACGCAGCCATCTGGTTAGGATCAATGAACCGACTCAGGTATGGTCGCAGCCATCTAGTGAATGAGTCAAGTACCAAGAATCACGCCTGGATTACAACAGACACAATCCAGGGTCTTGCGCTCCATCTCGACCCGAACAAGATTACAAGTCCGAGCATGTGAATATATGAGCTGAAGTCGAACATGCATGAACATCGTCTGATTACCAGTCAATAATGGAAACTGTTAACAAACGCGAGAGGTACCACCAATAATGACAATGGCCCTCAAGGTACTATAGGTACAATCTACGGTGTGTGAATCAATGGTCTGAAGTCGAACACCCGTAGAATCATTCGATCGGAGGCCAATGATGAAAACCTCACGTCGAACACGAAGAACCTGCCATTGAGGCATGCAGGCTCCAAGGCACCGGAAAGGAGTCTCTAGATCAATTCCCTGGATAATGAGTTGAAGTCGACAGGGAGTGACCTTGATCGAAGGTGGGCCATAATGTTTCCCACATCATCGACACGAGATAGAGAGATGAAGTTGTGAATCAAGATTGTGCGAACTATCAGAGGGAGGTTGTTTTGCAGAGGTCAACTTCTCTTGAACATAGCGGCGGCACATTAACGGAATTGGCAGTATTTGACATCAATGTATCAAAGGTCATGATGACGAGGCAATGAGTGAATGAGATGTCAAATAGGATACCCAAGTCCATGGAAGCAAGTGAAAGATATGAGATGAAATATCCCCACCCCGGACACGAAAGCAAAAAGTGCCATGTTCAAGAGCGACATACTGTCGTTACGGTAATAATTATGGTTCAAAAATTTTCTTTTCCCCCCGCCATTTCTGGCGAGTACCCCAGTTATTTTTAACAAGCTTGATGGGGATAGCATATGCTTGTGTTGTGACAAAATCCGATGTCATTAAGTTTTAACGAGTCTGACAAAGGAAGAACTCGGCGTCTTTTCATGTTTAGAGAGTTTGAAAAGACAGCAGAAAAGGAAACTCCAGGGATGTCCTTTTTCGTAAAGTTGTGTCTCTCGGGCCCGAAAAAGTATAAAATAATACTCGAAAGAACCGCCCGATCATTACAATCGAGGAGTACTTTTCATGATTAGTGACTTCGTCTTGAAAAAGTAAAAAAGCGGTCAAAACCACGTCGTTTCGTAACCACTAACGAGTTTGAAACGACAAAAACCCGGTAATCTTTTTATGTTTTAATGGTCGACAAAAAGAACTTAAAACGACCGCCCCTTATCACCATTTAACGAGTCAAGAGGAGCAACTCGGCAATCTTTTCCTCTTTAAATGGTCAGAAAAGAGCTGAAAGCGGACCTTGAAGTAACCTTTTTCGTGTTTTACCGAGCTCGAAAAACCGAAAAAAGGAGCTCGTTAAGTTGCTTGAGTGGCACTAATCCCTGTCAACATACAAAAACAGCGTAAAATCCTACTTTGACATAAAAATATTCACAAAAACATGATTTTAATGTGTTTTTTAAGCCAAAAGAAGTTATAAATAGTGAAATAGTAAAAAATAAAATTACTTTTCACTTTTTACCTTGTAAGTTTATCGTTGGAGGGTTTTGGGTGCAAACTTCAACTGCTGATTGCGACCAATCCAGGAGACCATTCGAGCCGCCGTTTGAAACAGGTAAGAGGCCTCATCTTTAGCTCCATTTCTATTCAATTTATTTAGTTTTTCTTCCACAGAATGATCTTCTGCAAGGAGGATTGCAAAAATTAGGGTTGCGCCCATTGGCGCGAGTTTTCCTCACGGGACCGCGCCAATGGGCAATTTTCTCTAAAGGAGACGCGCCAATCGCGCGAACCAATTTTCACATAATTTTGACCGTTGAACCTGCAATTTTCTTTGATTTTTGGTTTCACCATTGATCTCATGATGTCATTTTGGTGTTTTGGTTGCAGGAATTGGTCAAAATGGCTCTAGAATGGAGAGAAAGGGAACATGAGGCCATAGATGCTTTGGCATTGGAAGATGACGCATGCATGGATGCTTTGTGAGATTGTGGCTTGAAAAAATTCTTCCTTACCTCATATCTACGTGCACAGCCCGATTTACTAAGGTTTATTGTGGATGCCTGGGATATTGAGGATCAGGTATTCCGCCTGAAAGACCAGACATTGGAGTTGGATGTCTCTGATGTCTATTTTATTACTGGACTATCTCGGCGGGGCGCACGGCCCATCTTGACCGGTAGTAGACCTTCTGGGGAAAATATGGGGGAGGTAATGGCCAGAGTTTGTCCTGGGGCCCATTTTGGATCCAATAGTGCCAAGGTGGACATTGTCACTATCCCAGATTTGGTGCTACGAGTGGTACTATTCACTATCACTCGGACGGCTGGGGTATAGGCACCCCACGAGGCCAGCAAGAATCACTTGCTGCTGGCAACTAAGTGCCTACACCCTACATTATTTGATTGGACCACGAAAGTAACAGCAAATATCAAGAGGCAGCTTACCAAATGTAAGCGTGATGGCAATAAACAGTTCGGATATGGATCCATCATAGTATCGTTTTTCTTGGAGCGACTACCGATATTCCGGATCCCAGGAGGTATAGTGGCAGATCCAGTGCCACGGGAGCCCTATGCGGCCACTGATTTTACTGGAGATCCAGACCTCCCATTACCCGAGGGAGAGGACTGGGACGAGGAGCTAGGTAAGGACCTTTTATGTTTTTAATATTTTAACATATTCAAGTTTTTATAATTCATGTCTATTTCTTACAACACCTATATATGTATGCAGACGTTGGTGCAGAACGACCAGCCGACTTGCCTCACAACGTACGGAGAGTACAACCGGCAGCGGACCCTCAGGCAGAGGGTGATGATGATGACCTAGTACAGAACCTTGAGGCACTTACTCGAGGGATCCCAGATTATGGCAGACTGGCGGACGTGCCTAGAGCATACCAGAGGCATACGGTGGGAGTATCTACTCGCGTCCATCGTCTGTTGAGACGTTTGGTGCGGGCGGTGACATGCTATCATGAGCATCACCACGATTAGACGCCTAGGTTTCATTTTTTGCATGTTTTTGAGAGACATGTTGTCGACGGCTGTATGAGTTTCGGACATGTATTATTTTTTGGATTATGTAATGCGCGGGGCGCAAACATTTTGACACACACGTATATATATATATATATATATATATATATATATATATACATATGTTCATGGTTCATTATTGTGTTTTCATGTGCTTGCTTACATAATGTTTTAATTACAAATTATGTAGATGTCTATCTAATACATGATTGGCCAATGCATCAGATAATGTGTTTAATTGTCTCGGAACATGTTGATATGTAATAAAATCAAAATGCCTTTCTAGCAACCTTACACGTAAATACAACCTTAGTATATGATGGTTTCTGACGGAATATTGCCCGTTGAGCTGGTGGACAACAAGTTGAGAGTCCAGGTTTACTGTCAATGCGTGAATACCGAAATTAATTGCTCTAGCAAGTAGCTCGATTACAGCACAGTATTCGCCGACATTGTTAGTAGTACGGCCTAAACACACACCCTGGCAATCTATTAGCTCGCTATGAGGATCGTAGATTACCCATGCCGTAGAAGACAAATCGCGGGTACTGCGGTAGGCACCATCAGCGAAACCAACATAAGGTGCATCCGACATCTGCACAAGAAGCAAAAAACACAATAAGTGGTAGCTATGTCTCGAAAACCGACACACAATACACCAAAGTACATGTATGTACACAATAAAATGTACCAGCATCACGCATAGTACTTTTTCAAGTAAAGCCCATTTCGGGGCTTCCCAAGAGGGTTTCCTTCATAATCAATCAGCTCGTAGGCCCCTTTCTGCAGGACTCTCTTGACAATATAAGGGCCTAGCCACATAGACTCGAGCTTTCCTGCGCCTAGCTTATCTTTCGATTGATCATAGAGTAGGACCAAGTCTCCCTCAACGAAAGAACGCGGATGGATGGTCTGATCGAAGTGAGTCCTGACTCGCTTCTTTTTTGTTTTGATGGCCAAAGAGGCCAGGCGACGAGTCTCATCTAACCGTTCTAGGTAAAGAAGGCGTTCTTCTAACGGGGTAGTGTTGGGAAGCAGTTCGATGGCTAATTTCAATGAAGGGATCTCACATTCAATTGGAAGGGTAGCCTCTAGTCCATAAACTAGTTGAAATGGAGTGAAACCAGTGGCATCCTTCATGGAGGTTCGGTAAGCCCATACGGTAGGGAATAACATAAAATGCCAGTTAGATTTATGCACACCAACGATACGTTGAAGCATTGTAACCAAGATTTTATTGACAGCTTCAACTTGACCATTGGACTGAGGGTAGTATGGAGTTGAACTATCGTGTTGCAAGCCTAGCTGGGTTGTTAATTCCGACATCATATGATTACGGAAATGCTTTCCGTGATCAGTGACAATGGCTTGAGGGACGCCGAATCGCAAAATAACATGATTGAATAAAAATTGCGCCGCAGTGTGACCGTCTTCAGTTAATGTAGGCATCGCCTCGGCCCATTTAGTAAAGTAATCGACGGCAACGATGACAAACCCATGCCCCCCGGCCGAGTGAGGGTTACAGGTCATATAATCAATTCCCCATTTTGCAAAGGGACCGACGGAAACCATAGGGTGTAACGGAGCAGAAGGCGCTCGCATTTTCCGCTGGTATATCTGGCACTCATGACAAGAACGGACGGCAAGGATGCAATCCTTGAAAATAGAGGGACAAAAATAGCCAGCACGAAGGATTTTTTGGGCTGTAGCATATCCGGACATATGTCCGCCAAAAGCGCCAAAGTGGTAGTCATTTAGAACCCGTTCAGCTTCCTCTAGAGTAAGACAATGGCGGAGAACGGAGTCTGCACCAAGACGATATAATGTATCTCCAATCATACGGTAGGGTTGAGATTGATGACAAATCCTCCGCCGAGCGTCTTTAGACACACCTAGGCGGAAGGAGGACGTTTGCAGATATGTGATTATATCTCCGTACCATGGATCAAGGGTGCTAATGAGGAACAGGGTTTCATCTGGTATTTGGTCTTCTGCAGGCGAGGTTGAGGAAGAAGATGGCAAAGAGCAAATTAACTCAGCAAATACAAGGGATTTCTTAGACTTGGCAGTGGTAAATTCCAAGTCAAACTCTTGGAGGATAACAATCCACTTTGAGTATTTGCCCCCTAGTAACTGGCGTGACAATATATACGTCATGGGGTTGCAATCAGAAATCACAGTAGTAGTACGCAAAAGAATATAATGATGGAAGTGTTGTACAACACAAACTGTGGCTAGTGCCAACTTTTCGATATAAGCATATCGAGTTTTCGTGTCTAACAGGTTGCAGCTGAGATAGTAAATAACATGTTCAGTGTTATCATCATCAGTTTGGACAAGAACCATGCCGATAGTGGTATCGGCGGCAGCCAAATACAAGGTTTAGTTGCGATAATAATTCGGAGGACGAAGCAATGGAGCAGAAACAAGTAAACTCTTGAGACGTTCAAAAGATTCTTGAGCTGTGGCATCCCAATGGAAAGGGATATCACGCTTCAGTAATCGCGTAAAACCTTTAGCTACCTCGGCATAGTTTGGAACAAAACGGCGTAAAAAATTGGCTTTCCCCTGCAAACTTTGCAACTGATGCAAAGAATTTGGGGGAGGGAGATTGACGATAGCTTCAACTTTAAGGGGATCCAAACAGATGCCTTCTCTAGAAACGATAAAACCGAGAAGTCTACCAGATTCAACGCAGAAGACACATTTGTGGGGATTTAGCCGGATTCGGTAGTACCGACAGCGAAGAAAGATTTCGCGAAGGTGTTTAGGTGGTCCTGACGTTTAGCTGAATGAGCAGGAAGATCATCCAGATAAGGTTGCACAATATGCCGAATGTCATGAAATGCATACGACATTGCGCGCTGGAAGGTAGCACCGGCATTTTTAAGACCGAAAGGGAGCTTCTTATAGGAAAAAGTCACCCATGGGAAAATAAAGGCCGTTTTGTGTTGATCAATAGGAGCAATATTGATCTGGTTATAACCGGAGAAACCGTCCATAAAAGAATACATTTCACTGCCGACACACTCGTCAATGATCTGATCAATGAATGGTGTGGGAAAATTATCTTTAGGACAGGCTTTGTTTATATCACGGTAATCGACACAAACCCGGATTGTACCTTGTTTTTTAGTTACAGGGACTATGTTAGAAACCCAATCTGTAAGAGGAATAGGGTAAATAAAATCGGCGTTAAGAAGCTTTTCTACTTCGGCCTTAATCGCTGCAGCCTTCCGAGGGTGTACAAGGTGTAGACATTGACGAACAGGCTTAGCATCTGGGTACGTGATTATTTCATGCATCACTATACTAGAATCAATGACAGGCATTTCTTCATAGGACCAAGCGAAAACATCACGAAATTCGCGAAAAAGTTCGGAATAAAGTTGAATCTCCGCTGGAGTACAAGTGAATTCGATATGAAGATGCTCGACTATCCCGGGTTTAACAAAGATGTCGAGGGGTTGGGTTCGTGTAATGTTTGCCATATTTCCTTCAGAAAAAACCTAATCAATTTGAATAGGTGTTTGAAGGATTTGTGATGGTAGACAAGGAGCAAACTGCTCGGGCATGTCAGGAAATGCTGCGAGGCAGGGAGAAATGAGGAACGATGGTGAGAACTGTACCAGGGAGGTTCCTCTAGAGACATAGTCTCAATAATAGCTTCGTCAGAGAGGAATATTTCTCCTAGAGAATCCGAAGAAGCCTTATCTAGAAGTCCTGAGGATGGAGTAAGTGTAGAGGAGGGAGCCGAGGCAGCAATGATTTCAACATAATTAAACTCGGCGGGACTCAATGGCATCTGGTCGCCCCAGGAATCTACTTGGTCTGTAGGGGGTACGAGCCACGGATCAGAGCCAATAGTGATCATATTGACAGAGGCGACATTTAGAGGAGGGAGTGGAAAAACACCCATAAGATCAAGATCTTTGAAAAGTCCAGCTCCCAGAGTCTTAGGTAATTTGGAGGTATGGTCCACGAACGGGATGGTGCCTTCGGAAGAAGAAGCAAAAAAAGAGAGCTGGTCAACGGTAACGATCTTCCCTTGATGAGGAAAATGGATGATTCGGAAGAAAGATGAAGCAACAGCTTGCATTGCGTATATCCAGCTACGTCCGAGAAGGAGGTTGTAGGTTAGAGTAGCATCAACGACTTCAACTTCCATCTCGACCGTCTTCCCTTCCAAAGAGATTGGTAAACGTTGGAGTATACCGTAAGGACGGGACGCTCTTCCATCAAAAGCTTCCAAGGTAGTGGGAGATTGACTCAACGTCGGAGATCCAATAGCTTTCCAACAGGCAACAGACATGATGCAAGTTGAGGCACCTTCATCAATAACTGTGCGATGAATCGTCTTGGAATCAATAATTACCTGTATGAGGAAGGCGATTTGGGGAGGTAGTCTTAGAGTGTGGTGTTCTAAGTCAAAAGTTATTAAATCTGAATCGGCCGGGTCGATGCCACCAATGGCAGATAGCATGGACTTCCTCTGAGAAGGGCAGCTCTGGAGAACCTCTAAAGTGGACATAGCCGACGGAGTCTGTGCTAAGTCCTCAACGATGTTGTAGTGCTGTGAAGCACGAGCATTCGGATTATACGAGGATTTCCGGAGTACTCCTTTTGGAGGGGGTCGAAGAGGCGTTTCAGTGGTAGGTCTCTCGATGTGGAGCGGACCTGAACTGAACGGGGGAGTTCTTGGGGGAACCTCAGGCTCCTTCCCGGCAGATGATGAATAATCTTTCATTCGGGTACTGATATTAATGGGTATTGTAACAGCCATAAACACTTGAGAACCAAAGGAAGAGGGAGGTTGAGTAGGGTCAGCCACCATTTGAGTTTTTTGAGTGTGTTGGGTGGGAAAGGGCTCTTTGAGCACTGCAGGAGTCCCAGAGGTGCCTTTTAATAAACGACTAACTTCGGAAAACCTCGGGCAATCCTTGGTAAAGTGATTTTCATCGCAAATAAGACAAGGATATTTGGGTTTGCATTTAGTGTCGTCCTCAGGTTGAGGTTTTGGGGTTTCCTGCTTAGGTTGCTCCGGCTTATTTTTCGCTTTCCCTTTTTTCTTCTCTTTCGAAGCCTTGTTTGCCGTATTAGATTGGACGACATTAACCTCAGAAGTAACATTCGAACCAGGCGATGCCTGGGAAGGTTTTCCATTCGAAGAAGATGTTTTTTTCTTTGCAGGGTTCATCGAATTTTTCTTTGAGGATAAATTAACCGAACCAATGATACCGTCAACAGTGGGTGTTGGCGGGGCTTTAGATGTTCCTTGTCTTGGGACATCAGGCAGATAATCATATAATGTACCTGACTGAGAATAAACCAAGTCAAGGTACTGAGCTCGAGCAATAGCTTGCTCTTCAGTGACACACGCCCCCATGGCGATATCCCGAGCTATCGGAGGCATGAACGAAGTTGTAAACCAATCGGTAAGAAGCTGGTCGGGAATCCAAAATTTGATCATAAGTCTACGTCGTCTCCATTCATGGATATGATCAGAGATATGCGTAGCTGTCGTTTGTCTTAAGGAAGTGAGGAGGTGCGTACCCGTTTCGTATCGAATGGGTAACTGGAAGTGAGTGAGAAATGCCATAGCCAAGGAATTGAAATCTTGAAAGGACCCGCGATGAAGTTTGATATACCACTTAGCGGCAGAGCCAGTGAGAGTCCTTTGAAAAAGGCGAAGCCGAATTGAATCGTCAAGCCATGAATTAGATGAACACCACAAATGATAGGTCATAATATGGGCTTGTGGGTCTTCATTGGCTTTACCATCGAATTTTGGACAGTCAGCAGGTATTTTAGTTGGAACTGGAGGCCAATAAGGATTATGAAGAATAGGATCATTGGTTAATTTGGATACATCTGGTAATTCTAAAGTCGCTAAGAATGGTAATTGAGGATTAACTAGTTGATCCCAATTGAAGGAAACAACTAGGTTGCTTGGAGGTGGGACTGGATAGACAGCCGGATATGATTCTAATGGACTTTCTTCCTAGTGTGAAGGAATGAGAGGGATGCTCACTTGATCATTAACATCTATGTCAATGAATAGAATTTGGACGGTGGGTTCTTCATTCTTGGCAGTGATAACATCATCTGAGGAGGTAACTTCTGAAGGCGAAACCGGGTCACTTGTAATCCGGACCGTTTGACTGTTGTCTGGTTTGGATTCAGATGTAGGATCATCTAGGGCTGGAAATTCTGAAAGCAAAACCGGGTCACTTGTAAGCCGGACCTTTTGACTTTTGTCTGGTTTAGATTCAGGTGTAAGAGCATCTAAGGATGGAACTTCTGTAGGCAAAACCGGGTCACTTGTAAGCTAGACCTTTTGAAAGACTAGGTCACTTGTAAGCTGGAACTGTGGACTTTCGTTTGGTTTGGACTCAGATGGTTCATCTTTGATGATCAAGTGGTGCGTAGATGATGAACATAAATCACTCGTTCTGACCAGGGACTGGTCTAGAGCAGGCGGAGCACAGGTAGGTTTAGGAAGAGAAAGCTGGACCAAAGAGGAATCATGTTTGATCACTTGGTTAGTGGAGAGATGCTCTGCAGTTGTAAAAAGACGCTGATATCCAGTGGGTAGTTGGGGTAAGGGATCCGACATACTTGCCAAAAGACGGGAAGCTTCATCCATAAGTGGACAAAGGCGAAGGAGATGATTACCTTCACAAAGTCGACAAGGGATACGAACCTTCCCTTTTCTGTTACCAACTAGTAAGGTATCGTCGATTTGCGACAGTAAGGGGCGAGTCGGGTCACGGGACCATATGTCTAGGATCCTGGGAATGCCAGGACAATCAGAAAGAAAATGGTCCCTTTTGCATAATCGACAAGGAGACCGAAGCTTCCGCGGAGGAGCAGAAGGTGGTTCCACTTCTGATAGCTTTGTGGTAGATACAACCTTTCCCTTAGGAGACTTCTTCTTTCCGGTCTTCTTCTTCTTCTTCTTAGCCACCTGGTTAGTGAAATCCAAGGTTTCACCAGGTGAAGTAGAAGATGAGGATGCAGCAATAGGCGAAGAAGGGAAGGGGTCCACCTTAGAATCAACATGGTGTTGTTCGGGTGGAGGAGGTGGTGGTGGGACAGGAGTCATCACACTTGAGACAACCGAGTTTGAAAACAACCATACGGGTAAACCAATGGTCAACCCAGGAAAAGACAATGTTGCGATATACTGAACACCAACATTTCCAACAGAAGGAAATGGGCGAGGGTTCCCATTAGGAGGAACACCTTGGCCGGTGGGCACCGGAAAGGCTGCCATTGAACGAGAAATAACCCTACTCAAGCTAACGCAAACAAAATCTAATTGGGTAATGTTATCGTGGCCAATAATTTTTAAGACACTGAACTTAACCTTTTCATTTTTTAAGAGTCGAGAAAAGGATAAAAGATGACTCTAGTCTCCTTCGAATATTTAATGAGCACGAAGTGACAAGACGCTCACAGGCACCTTTTCGTTTAGGGAGTCCGAAAAGGATCAAAAGTGACTGCTATGGAATTCTAGGTAGAGGGTGTGCCAAACTTTTCGCAAAACCACAGAATACTTTTTAGGGTACGGGTGGTCGATCTTCGTGAATGTTGTGTTCACTGCATTGTGAATCGTAGGGCGGCTGACACGGCTTCCTATGGATAAAGGCTTTATTCCTGTAGGGGTCTCCCAATATATACTCGACGGTACGTGGGAGCAGAGTCCGTATTGGCAGCTATCGTTTCACCGTGGAGGAATCACCCAACCACTCGATGATAAACTACCAGGTTTAAAGACGCCGGAACACGTCTCTAACCTAGACCTCTAGAGTGTTTGCGTTATGTTCCAATGCGTTGTTATGTTCATTGAGTTCATTTTAAAGTTTATCTTTGATTATGTTTCAGTTTTTTGGTCCTACCGTATGTGATATCTCAAAAACTTCTTACATGCAAACTATATGCCAAAATTAAATCATTTGATTCGATGAATTCTATCTACAGGAGGGTTGAGATCTTTTTCACAAACGAAACGATTACTTCAACAAAAAACAAAGATCCTAGTGTAGCTAATAACAAGAAACGAAATTTTGTCTTTTTCTTTTTAATAGCAACAAATAACAATAAATGCTAACTACTATGATGTAAGAGATTTTTTTTTTTTCTTTCTTTTAAGATGGCATGATGCATGTAAACAAATTCTAAGAGATATATACAATCCAAGTTCAGTCAATGAAATAGAACCAATTCTGGAACACTAAAATGAACCATGCAAGCAAGGAAAAACACAAAAACTAGTGAACTCCAACGAGGCTAGAAGTGAAGTATTCAGAGTATAGAAGATCAAGCTTTAACAAAGCACTGGATAGGTGCAGAACACAACCAACAAGTTGACTGGATAATCAAGAGATCGAAACTTCCCACAGAAGGCTAGACATGCAAAGTCACTAGATATCCTAGGGCTGAGATGAAAATCAATAGAAATGAGCAAACAGATGAGGGATACAGGCTAAGACCAGTCAAGCAGAGGTTCAACATAGTTCCAGAGGCTGAAAGAAATATATAAAGAGACTGAATGAGCTTTCCACCCACACACAGGAAAAATTTACAGAGTTGGCGCGACTGTCAGCCTGCAACTTGCACTACCACAGGATTGGCGCGAGTTTCTTTTGAGCAACATGCGCCAACTGGCGCAACTGTCAGAGAAATAACCACACCAACTAAGCTTGCCAACTAGAAAAATAAATGATACGACCTCAGGTCGGGTTGAGAGTGCTCAGATAGGTCAAACAGTAAAGAATAAACTCAAAACTGACTCAGGAAGCTCATTCACTCAAGCAAGCAGAAGAAAATTAACATGCAAGACAAAAATCAAATAGTTACTCCCCAGCGAAGTCGCCAATTTGTTGGTCAGGTAAATCCCCTCTGCGGACAGAGGCGATCCCACTAGCCTATAACAGAACTAGCCACAATCAAACCACACTGCTACGTAAGTTCCTAGTTATGCATCAAAGGTGAATCAAGAAGACTAACCTGGAGTCCAACGCTATTATTGAAGAAGAGTTGATATCCCTGCTCCCTTGCTCCAACAGATCACAACGAACACCTGCACATGAAAAGGAAGAGACAGATACCAACATAAAAACTACCAAGGCACAACTATATTTCAGTCAGAAAGGAAATAAATCAACACATCACCATGATAGATAATGAGATTGGAACTATAATAGCAGTCGATCATCAATTAATAAACAGGAAAAGTTACAACCATTGTTCTGACGTCGACCCTTCTTCTGGCTGGGCAAGTAACTATATGTGTCTTGCAATGCATCTCCTCTCCGGCAGCATAACCTCTCTAGCACTCACTAGCATTCCTCCAAGAACTCAAGAACTCAACATCTAACACTCCATGACCAATAATCATCACTACTATCACTCAATCACTAAATCACTAGCACTAGCACTAGCTTGTCCAATGCATAATGACAAGCTTATATAGATGAAGAAGGGAGGAGGATACGATGAACCGAGACACCTTTCGCGGATTAGCATTATCCTCAAAAGCCATAAAGATGGATAAAGCTCGACAAAAGACTGATTTTTTATCCTCAGAAAAGCTCCATGTAATGAAGGAAACAACAGTCGGACGTGCGTTAAGGCAAAAAGCACGACTAAATTTGGTTGGCGCGACTGTTGCTCTAAGACAGAGCGCCAATGGTCGTGCCCTCTTTTGAGGATCTCCACCATTGGCGCGGGTAGAATACTGTGGACTTGCGCCAATGGAAAAAGATCACTTTTCAGGGATAATTTACAAAAGATGTCTTCAGGGAACATGGAGTACATACTCAGGGGAACATAATGCAAGTGTTTTTATACTTTGTCACTTCTTGTAACTCCCGGGATGGGTCCTCCAAGGTACGACAAGAGGAGTAACAGGGATGGTGACAAATTACTGTGTAACAAGGAGTTTAAGGGGTCACAATATAATCAAAGTCAACATAACAATAATAATCTAAGGGCGCAATAATAATAATATGGGGACAATAGGTGAACAAAAATAACAATAAAGGCTGACAATGACAATAGTAATGGGGGAATCACTAGTATTATAGGGACCTAATAGTGTTATGGAATGTTCATGTGCGAGAGACATAGAGATATTGTATTGCATTTTAATTTTTTCCTAAAGGTTCATACTAATTTAGTATTCTGATATTAGGCAAGTGACATCTAAGGAGATCCATGAATGCGAAGTGCCAAAATGGAAGAAGGAAATTGTATAAATTGTATGTGTATTTGAGAAGGAGCTCCCTACAAGTTTCATGGACCTACAAGTCCATTTACTCATACACCTAGTTGATGACATTGAATTGGCGAGTGTCATATCGATGAGGTGGATGTTTTTATTTGAGGGGTTGATGAAATCTATAAAAAGATATGTCTGACAAAAGGAACATCCAGAGAGTTGCATGGCTGAAGGGTATGTATTGAATGCAGTTTTTTTCTTCCTATGTGAATTCCTTGGTAAGGATTTCAAAGATGGGTCATGATTCTAGGATGAAGAACGAGCATTAGATATTATTAATGGATAAAAACCACAATCTAATGGTGTTCAAGTAGAAATCAGTAAGAAAAATCATGATCATTAGGGTTGTTTTTATTGTGATCATTAATTTACTCTCTAATTTATTTGTCAAATTAACATGGCCTTTGGAGCTTGAAATAAGCATGTCTACATGTAATAGGTGTAGATGAAAGTGCTATACTCGAAAAGTTCATTCTATACCACATGGAATTTATGAAAAAATGGATTGATTTGTATGATAAAAATAGAGAAGAAGTGTTAGAAGCAAGGAGACAATTTAATAGATCAAACCTAAAGAATACTCCATTTCTTATTGATCTGCAAGGGGAATGGGGAAAAGGTTGCACATTAGAATTGGTTACTGAACAAAATAAAAATCAAATAGAAGATGTAGGTATAGATTCAAACAAAAATAAGATGGAATCACATGGTTAGATGAATTTGAAAGAAATGTACAATTGAAATTTTACAAAATGTTGTTTCCTTACAATTTTTGACACTATTAATTATTTTAATATTCATCATTATATTTGTTTTAACCGAAATAAATGATCAATTGACAAGAAATAAAATATCCATCAATGTGGGCATATGGTCAACATTATCGTGTAGAACGTGTAGATGTAAAGAGACAATCCTTCAATTGTGGCATCATGGTTGACTTCAAGAAATCCAGTCAATCAAGCTCAAAAGATAAGAATATTATTGAAGGGAATCTACAATATGTTGGGAAAATACAAGAAATTATTAAGTTGGATTACCACTCTTTTAAATGTTGTATTTTTAAGTGTAGATGGTATGAAGCATTTGAGCGGACACAAAGACATGACACCCATAATGGATTGTTTTCTATAGATCCCTCAAATTTCCTACCAGAGCACAGGCACATTATGTTCTACCAATTCATCATGAGTAGTTATTTCTTTAACTCAAGGAATTAGAAGTGGTAGTGATCAATAGTATATTAATACATTATTTATTGAGAATATATACATGTTTTTATTAATCAATAAACTATTATAACATACGTCTACTATATGTATGTACTCGTTCATGTGCAGGTATTTTTCTATGAAGATATTTTGGACCCAAAATAGATATTTTTCATACATTATGATCCAATATATATATATATATATATTTTTCTAGGTTAGAATAATTCTATTACTGATAAAATATCGTACACTGGGGCCTTAGCCTGTACCTATCCATGCCTGAGTAATGGAAAAAATAGTAGAGTCGAGATCTAGACTTCCCATAATGGGAAACCAGTCTGAATCAAAAAATGATTTCAAGATTTAGCTTGTTTCCCACGCTGGGGAAACCAGAAATGTGCACAGTTTGTTATCAGTTTTCATAGTGAAACAAAAACCAACTAAGGAACCTAAAACCAATAGTTTTATTTTCCTGGAACCCCATTAAAAAAAAAACATAGAAAGCAAAGTTCCAAAAACCTGAGAGAAAAAACACGTGGCAGGCTGTGTAGCAAACACGAGGCAGACTGTGTGGTGGACACATGGAAATCAAAGTGGCTGACTAGGAGTGAGGTGGAGACGACGGGTGTTCCTCCATGATGAAACACCTGTAATCCTCCATGTCGCCACCTACCTGTTCTGAGGTCTCCGTGTTGCTAGCCTGCTGCGCCAAATGTTCTTTCTCGATGAAACAACGATAAGGGTCCATAACCTCGTCCACATGCTCGTCCTTATCTGCCTCCTTCCCTGCTTGTCCTGTCTCCTGCTCAGTGTTCTTCTTCCCTACTCTATGGGTGCTCATCTGAGCCATGTCTAGTTCGGCTTTGGTGTGGTTGCATCCTTTAGTGGTGTCTCCACCACCCGCAGTGTCGTGTCCCTCAATTACTCTAGTGCTACCACCACCCACAGTGGCCTACTCCGCAATTGCTCTGGTGCGACCACCACCCTCAATGGCCTATCCCTCAATTACTTGCTCTGTCTCGTGAAAGAAAATGGAGATAGTGGCAGCGATGATGGGCCTATTTAGGGCAGAACAAAAAGTGAATTGGGCATTCTAGGGATGCAGTTGTGGATGAGATGGAGTGTCGCTAGGAGGTGAAGCAAAAATGGAAGGAAAGCTACTAGGAGGTGAGGCAGGGGGCACTGAATGGAGGTGGTAAGATTGAGAGCAGCCTCTTCCACTACTAGTATTTGGGTAGTGCCCAAGATCCTGCTCGGTCAGGGAGGAAGTGGTATCCGAAATTGGAGAATGCTGGGGGTGAGTCAGTCTTCCTCTACTTTCGCCCCTACAGTTGTGCATATGGTATCGCATTCTTGGCATATTGTTTTTTGAAGTTTGAAGATTCCTTCCGAGATTGGGCTCAGAGTGTTGCAAAGACTCAATTGAATTTGTAGACTGCTCAACGGATGGATTAATAGCAAAGGTCGAATGGAAGACAAAATGGCATTCCAGGCTCTGGGTGAAGTGAATACTAGGGCTGGAATTAATGCAGCAAAGGAGGTGGCAGCATCGCCTGGTGGTTGTGCGAGAGCTAGGTTCTGCAACGACTTGAGGGCAGAGGCATTGTAGTGGTAAAGGATAATGGACAGGTGCAGAGGTGAAATTATCCCGGGAATTCATGTTTACGTAGAGCCGAGGTGGGTGGCAGCTTATAGGTTGGAGACGGTGCCCTCTTAAATTTCATTTATGGCTATTGTGAATGCCAGTTTTAGACCACTGTGCCAGTCTACGGAAGGCCATGTGGTCTAGCCACATGCCAACCCAATCGACCGCCACCTCATTGTCCTTGTTGATCACCCGCATCCGGGAGATGTGCTTCCTTGTGCACCAGGTCAGTGCATGCTTGTAATTGAGCTTGGTCATGTAAAATATTGATTGTGCCAGATTGTAGGACCTGATCATGTTCAACTCCTATATTTTCCAAGAGATCGGCTACCTTGTTGTTTTCTCTTTTGACATGAATGAATGTGGTAGCTTGTTTTTTTTTCATCCATTGCTCTATTAGTTCGAGCCTGGCTGCTAGTCTCTAGCTGGTAGCGACTCTCGAAGCTGTGATTCCCATTTGTATTTGGGTAACCATGTGTATCAAAATTTGGGAGTCCCCTTCTATTGTAATAGGATGAAAATTACGTTGATGTGCTAAGTTCATACCTTGCCACAGTAGTTCTATTTCAGTAGAACTATTTGTGTCCCATCCAATTCAGACAAAGTATATTAGCAGATGTCAGCCTTCATGATCTCTGAAAATTCCACCATGTCCTGCATTTCTTGGGTTTCCCTTTGAGGCCCCATCAAAATTTAGTTTGATCACATTTTTTCGAGGGGGAGTCCAATGTGAAGGCTGCTTGTTGATAGTGCTTACTTTGTTGGGGTCAATTTGAACCTATGGGAGCTTTAATTTCCAGTTGTCCCATATGCTCTGTTCCTGTGCCTAGGTGGGAGAGTCCTCAACACTCCAGTGTTGGAGAGCTAGGGTTTCTTGAATATTCTGACATAAGTTGGTCCAGATGATCTCCGAAGTAGTGCTTTGATTTTTGAAAATTATTTTGTTTCTTTCCTTCTAGATCATCCAGAAAAGGAAACCCGGTAGAATTGTCCATAGCGCATTTAGAATTTTGCTGTTATATGGCTCAGGAGTCCAATTGCGAATGGTGCCTTTTATATCCCCTAAGATTCTACAAGGTTGCTGACATCTGAAAGTAAGTTTTTCCCATAATTGGTTAGCCATGTGGCAGGAGTCCATGAGGTGCTAAATAGTTTCTCCATGTTTTTTACACTTAGGATGGTAGGAGGGTCCCTAGAATCCTCTTTTAATTAAGTTTTCCCAGGTGAGAATTATTTGATGATAGAGAAACTAGGTGAAAGTAGAGATTTTGGGCCATATTCCTGTCGTCCATAAGTGATTCCAAGCAGGATCAATTGGTTCTTGTGTTTGGAGCATCAGCTTATATGCTTCTTTTGTTGTGTAAGTTCCTCTAGGAGTATATCCCCA
Source organism: Pinus tabuliformis (assembly GCA_031772625.1). Lineage (NCBI taxonomy): Eukaryota > Viridiplantae > Streptophyta > Pinopsida > Pinales > Pinaceae > Pinus > Pinus tabuliformis. Next base: position 847,458,494 of record CM062808.1, on the reverse strand, counting down.
TCTCAGAACATTTTTTCCATTGGTACATTTGATTTTACTGCTGGTGAGTTCTTTGTGTAGCTCTAAGTTATAGGCTTCAGTTTCATGCTGTATTATCTGTGCAATAGGTTTTCATTGCCTAAAGCCTTGATTGCTACTGTGAGACCAGTATTGTGCTACATGGTCGATTTGGTTGATGTTGTTTCCATCGTGATTTGTAAAGGGTAGGATTTCTACAAATTTTGGCCTCTATTGCCATGAATCCAACCAGAAACACACCGTTTTCCCATCGCGTAACTCCCAGAAGTTGTGCTTTTGTATTAGCTCTCTATGCTATTTTGTTGCATTCCAAATTAGAGATCCCGTGTCCGTGGTGGTGGTTCTAATCAACTTTTCCTGTGGACGATTGTTCGCATATTTTGCAGTCCATATTTGTGCCCATGGCTTCTATGGATTTGAAACCCACTGCCACCATAATTGTGCTCCCATTAAATTGTTATTGTGTTGAGGGTCTCGTAGTCCTAGACACCCCCTGCTTTTTTGGTGTGCAAATGTGATCCATTTTATAAGAGCCCATTTATGGTTTTGCCCTATGGAGCCCCATAAAAAGTTGCGTTGCATAATTTTGATCATTTTGAGTGCCCATTTTAGTGCTACAAGAACAGAGAAGAGATATAGAGGCATGGATTGTAAAACAGCCTTTATCAGTATGAGCCTACTGGCCATGTTGAGAGTTCTGTAGGTCCAGGACGATAGGTAGCTTTCAATTTTCTCAATGAGTTGTTGCCAGGAGGCATGCTTTAAGGCTGAGTCAATCAATGGAGCACCCAAATATTTAGATGGGAGTTTAGCTTGTGAGAATCCTATGATTCTTGCAATTTTTCTTTGAGTGACAGGAGGAGTATGGAATAAAAAAATTGAGATTTAGCAGTATTAATGGTGGTTCCTGAGGCCATTGAAAAGGTTTCTAGCAAAGCTTTGAAGGCACGGGCTTCACTAACAGAAGGATGTCCGAACAACATATTGTCATCAACAAATTGTTGATGAGTTATAGCAGGGGTTCCATGGGCTGAGATGCCTCTAAGTTCGTGAGATTGAACAACATTATTTATGAGGTGGCCCAAACCTTCTGCCATAATAATAAAGAGGAAGGGAGATAAAGGGTCACCTTGACGAATTCCATTGGATGGGGAGTAGGGTTTGGAAGGGATTCCATTAACTAGGATGGAGCAGATGGGGGAGGATATGAGATTCATAAGCCATCTAACCTAGCTCGGGAAAAAGCCAAAGGCAGTTAGCAGTTGTCTACTATAAGACCAACTTAGTTTGTCGAAAGCTTTAAAGAGATTGATTTTAAGAAGCATACCTGCCTATTCATTGCTCTTTAAGGAATGAATGATTTCATGAGTCAATATGATGCCATCCAAGATTTGATGGCCTTCAACATAGCCTGATTGTTCTGGTGAGATGAGAAGAGGGAGAAGCGGTTTGAGGTGATTGGAAATTACTTTCGAAATAATTTTGTATATGACATTGCACAAAGCAATGGGCCGGAACTTCTCTGGGGTACTCGGCTGGTCTTCTTTATGAATGAGAGCTATGAATGTTGCATTGAGAGAAAGAAGTAGCCAATGCATAGCTCGTGATTCCTCTACCACTTTCCATACTTTATCTTTGATTAAATCCCAAAAGTGATGGTAGAAGTTTGAGGTGAAGCCATCAGGTCCTGGAGCCTTCCCATATTTCAGTTGATCTGAGGTTGTTTCTACTTCCATCATAGTTATTGGTCACAACAAGCGCTGATTGTGCTCTTCGGTTATAATTCTAGGAATATGCTGGAGTATTTCGTTTATAGCATGTTGTTTGTCTATAGGTGGCTCTTGAGGTACTATTTGAAAGTGATCAATGAGCTCTCTCTCAATATCTTCCTATTTCTCCATTCTCTCTCCCTATGGATTTTGAATATGCGAGATGGTATTATTCATTCCTCTTTGGATAGTTGTGCGGTGAAAGAATTTGGTATTTCTTTCCCCTTCTTTTAACCATCTAATTCTTGACTTTTGTTTCCAAAGCATTTCCTCTTGTTTCCTTCTTTCTTCCAATTGTGTGAGAAGAGCTTGTTCTTGGCTTGCTAAAGTCTCGGTTCTACCTCCTGTAATGATCTTCTGTTGTAGCTATGTCATGCTTTGTTCGAGCACTTTTTGGCCTTGAAAGATATTACTGAATGTGGTATGATTCCAGTGCTTGATTTGCCTTTTGATATGCCTCAACCTTTATTGGAATTTATGCATATTTGAGCCACTAAGGGGGCTAAAGCTCTTCCAAGCTGATTTGACCATATTTTTGAAATCAAGGTGAGTGAGCCAAAAAGTTTTGAATCTGAAGGGTTCCTATTTGAATTTCCAGGACTCATCCATTGTAGGGAAATGGGCCAGTGATCTGAGCCTGCAATGGGGAGTATTGAGGCGTTAATATCACCTCCTAGATGTACTGAGTTATCAGAGATGAGGAATATGTCCAACCTGGATGTAATTTGTTGAGGACCCGACCTTTTATTGTTCCATGTGAAAAGACCATTATCAAATAGTAAATCAATTAGCCAGTTATTTTGAATGTATTCTTTGAAGATACGGCTTTCATTGTCCAATTTCCTTCTGCCGCCTTGTTTTTCCTCCAGCCGTGTGATCATATTGAAGTCACCGCCTGTGATCCAGAGTGGGTGTGTCCTTATAGAATTGAGAGCTTTCAGCAATTTTAGAAGCATATTCTTTTGCAAAGCATCTTGAGGGAAGTATACATTTGTCAAGTGACCATGTATATTGGTTCCGATGATGTGAAAAGTAGCTTGGATGAAATGATGGGAAGCATGTAATTCTATAAGGGAGATGTGCTGTGTGTTCCAGGCTATAGCAAGCCCCCCCCCCCCCCCGAAGCTCCCGTTTAATATACCATGACAGTTTGGCATCCTGACTAGGATTTGGATAAAATGGAAGCTAATGTGCTAGTATTACATTTTGTTTCCTGCATGAAGAAAATATGTGGTCTTTCCTGTTGTATCATGTTATTTACCATCCTGTATTTCCTAGGACTGTTGAGTCCTCAAACATTCAATGAGATGAGCTTCATGTTTGACCAGTAGGTAAGGATCTATATTATTTAGTCAACTTGGAGCACCTTTCGGACTCCACTAGCATTTCCCCAATGAGGATGGTGTGTTGTAAATCTGTCTTTCTACCTCTTTTCTTCCCATCTTTGGTTATTTGTTTCCTATCCCAATTGCTTCCTTGTTGTATGCCCAGTGTGTTGTGTTGGTGCACTCTTGAGAGTACTACTTCCAGATTTTCAAGTTGTCTGTCTGGTATTTTGTCAAACTCTTTCTTTTTGCATGCTTGTTCTAGACTGAAAATGTCTAGGTCTCGTAGATCAAAGCTTTCAGGTTCTTCTTCCATGTGACTTTGTTGGCTGCTCTTGTTGGGTCCCTATAATACTAGTGATTACCCCATTACTATTGTAGTTATACCACTTATTTATATTGTTGTGCCCCTATTAACCCCATGTTGTTATTTCTGTGCCCAATAGAATCCCTCTATTGTTATTTTTGTGGCTTTATATTATTATTGTTAGGTCGGCGGGATTATATTGTGACTCCTTAGACTCCTATATATAGAAAGGAGGTTTTGTCATTTGGATCATCCAATAATTGTTCATTTATGTAATGTAAAGGAGGTTTCTCCCTCGAATAGGCTGAATTCTAAGGCGTGGATCTCTCTTTCCTATCTTTTTGTGAGCTGGTTTCATAACATTTGGTATCAGAGCTTTGGATTCTAGGGTTTCGCTGCTCCAAACGGGTCATCGTGGAATTTTCGCTACAACTTTTTTTCTGTGATGTTTCAGAAGTCGCAAAAAAAAAACCCAATTGAGAAGACATCACGCTGAACCTTGGGTCCGAATTTCAGAGCTTTTCGCGCGATATTTGCGAAGATATGATCTAAGGAAGTTGGTCTTTTTGCAGACTCCTGAATTACATTCAAAACAGGTGACCTGGGGAAAATTGTCATAACTTTCTCTCTGGGGATCGGATTGAAATTTCGTAATAAGGTATAGAAAGAGACCGAACTGTAGTTTCGCATATGCGTGTTTCAGATTCAAAGGTTGAAACAGTGACTCGTGGCACGTCATACAAGTTCGCTCTACTGAACTAGTCTAAAATCAAGTCACTGTGGGATATTTCAAATAACTCTTCCTTGGAGAATCCAATTTGGGTCAGACTTGTGGCATTGGAAAGAGGACACAGAAGGCTACTACAGGTCTCAATTTCAGAACTAGATGATCCGAAATTACAGAGATACATCAAATTCAATATCAGGCTTCTATAAAGTGAAAATAAGGTGTGTAGTTTTTTTTTAAATTTTTGTGTAAGCTTAGTTTAACGGAATTCAAAGGGCATAGTAAAGCATTATTATCGGTAAATGATGCCCCGAGGAAAGAAAATGCAAACACCTAGTAAGGAACTTGAAATCTCTAGCATGACTCATGAAGAAGAGGAAGAAATGCTACATGATATATCAAAATTACAAGAACAAGTGCAACAAATTTCAAGCTCACAAAAGCTAACAGAAGCTAAGATAAGTGGCGTGGAATCTAAGATAAATGGCGTGGAAGATAAGATGGATGATTTGAAGATAGATTTGAAGACAGATTTGAAGAAAGACATGGCAAATTTGAAGACAGATTTGAAGACAGACATGGCAGATTTCAAGACAAATTTGACAAATTTTCTACAAGAGATACTTACTAATGGTGAAAAAGTTGTAAAGGAAACTCATGATGTGAACAAAAGTAATGTTAATCATGATTCCATAGATTCTAATGTTGGATCAAAGACCCACCATATTCCAAAAATTGAGATGAGGAAGTTTGATGGCAAGGATCCCGCCACATGGATATTGCAGATGGAGCAGTTCTTCGATCTCAATAATGAGCAAAACACACAAAAGGTACGTATGGAAATTGTATATTTGGAACCAAATCAGTTTGTACGGTATCAATGGCTTTGCTCTCGTAAAAAATTTATCACTTGGGCAATTTTTACGGAAGAATTGATAGCACATTATGAAGATACAAAAAGAAACACTTTTTTTATCCAATTGATAAGTCTCAAACAAAAGGGTTCAGTAATGGAGCACATTGAGGAGTTCCAAAAATTGAACATAAGGGTAAAAGATATTCCAGAGGAGCATAGGATTGATGTGTTCATAGGGTCTTTAAAGGATAATATCCAACATGATGTTCACCTTTGGGAACCTGATTCATTAGAGAAGGCATTCAGGTTAGCAAGAAAAATGGAAAGCAAAATTATGGCAACCAGGAAGCATACCACTCACAACTATAAAGACAGAAGTGTTGTTGCCCCTAGTCTTCCACAACCTATAAGGTTGACACCACAACAATTGGAAGAAGAAAGAGCAAAAGGGCTTTGTTACAGTTGTGATAGCAAATACACTAAAGGTCATAAGTGTGCTGAGAAGAAATTATTCTACATAGATTGTGAAGAGGAAGAAGAAAAGGAGCAAGAAAGGTCAAAAGAAAAGATATACTCCAGGAACAAAGCCTAGATGAAGAACAAATAAATCCGACCATATCTTGTAATGCATTGGCGGGAATTACCACTCCTCAAACCATCAAGATAGAAGGACAAATCAAGAAGAAAAAGGTAATAGTGTTGATTGATTCAGGAAGCACCCACAATTTTATTCATTGTAGGGTAGCAAAAGAATTGAATTGCTTCCTATATCCAGCACCAGAGTGTCAAGTGATGATTGCAAATGGAGGAACAATAAATTGCTCTGGAAAGTGCCATAATATCAAGCTATCCATGGGAGAATATGTATTGACTAGCCCAATGCTTTCCATTCCAATGGGAGGTGCTGATGTTGTACTAGGAGTCCAATGGCTACAATCCTTGGGTACAATAGCTTTTAATTTTCAAGAACTTTTCATCAAATTTTCTATGGAAGGAAAGGAAGTTGAATTAAGGGGTATTGCAGGGAAACCAGGAAAGATAATCAGCTCTAATGGTATGACAAAGCTTCTAAAAAAGGAGCAAAGAGGTGTAATTGCACAATTATGTTCGCTAGATGTTTCCACATTGGAATCATCTATTTCTCCAGATCTCCAAAAAGTCCTGGACAATCATTCCAAGGTATTTGAGACTCCCAAAGGTCTCCCACCTATGCGTGATCATGATCATGCTATTCATCTGATTCCAGGAAGTGTTCCTCCAAACATCAGGCCGTACAGATATCCCTATGTCCAAAAAAGTGAAATTGAACGTATGGTTGCAGAAATGCTAGAGGCTGGTATAATTCAACCAAGTCAAAGTTCTTTCTCTGCTCCAGTAGTATTGGTGCACAAGAAGGATGGATCATGGCGCATGTGTCCGGATTATAGGGAGCTCAACAAGCTCACTATTAAAGATAAGTTCCCCATTCCTGTCATTGATGAATTACTGGATGAATTGCATGGATCAATTTACTTCACCAAGTTGGATCTTCGTTCGGGATATCATCAAATCAGAATGAAGATTGAAGACATTCCAAAAATGGAATTTAGAACTCATGAGGGTCATTATGAATTTTTGGTCATGCCTTTTGGCCTTACCAATGCACCTTCAACATTTCAAGGTTTGATGAATTCAATTTTCAAACCATTCCTTAGAAAATTTGTGTTAGTATTTTTTGATGATATACTAATCTACAACAAGTCTTGGAAGGATCATGTTGAACATGTTGACAGGGTGCTACAACTATTGGAGGAGAAACAATTATATGCAAAAAGATCCAAATGTTTCTTTGGAGTCCAGGAGGTGGAATATTTGGGTCATATTGTATCTCATGAAGGAGTTAAGGTAGACCCTAGCAAAATTAAAGCCATTAAGGAATGGAAAATTCCCACATCCATAAAGCATCTGCGAGGATTTCTTGGGTTGACAGGGTATTATCGCAAGTTTGTTAAGAATTATGGGAGAATAGCAGCACCTCTAACAACATTATTGAAGAAAGATGCATTTTCATGGACTCCGGAAGCAACAAAGGCCTTTGAACATCTTAAAGAGGCAATGTGCCAAGCACCGATCTTAGCTACACCAGACTTCACAAAAACCTTTATTGTGGAATGTGATGCTTCAGGAAATGGAATTGGTGCTGTTCTAATGCAAGATGAAAGACCCATTGCTTTTGAAAGTTGTCCAATCAAGGGAAAGTTTTTAAGCAAAGCTATTTATGAGAAGGAAATTTTGGCAATACTCCATGCACTTAAGAAATGGCGACCCTACCTAATGGGAAGACACTTCAAGGTAAAAATGGATCATGATAGCCTTAAATACTTTTTAGAACAAAGATTATCCTCTGAAGAGCAACAAAAGTGGGTCACAAAGATGTTGGGTTATGACTTTGAAATCATCTACAAAAAGGGAAGCAAAATGTGGTGGAAAATGCACTCTCAAGAAAGGATGAGGATGTGGAAGCATTGTTGTGCGCCATTTCTATTATCCAACCAGATTGGATAAACGAAGCAAGGGAGGAATGGAAGAATGATGAAGAAGTGTGGGCACTTATTCGAAAGCTACAACAAGATTCCAGTACGTCTGATACATTTAGCTGGCAAAATGATTCATTATGGTACAAAGATCGCTTATACCTCTGTAAGAATTCCCAGCTAAAACAAAAGATTCTTATGGAATTGCACACTTCTCCCTTAGGAGGGCACTCAGGATTTTTAAAAACTTACCACAGGGTTAAGAAGGAATTTTTTTGGGATGGCCTTTGTTGGTAAGGTAAATCCCCTCTGCGGACAGAGGCGATCCCACTAGCCTATCACAGAACTAGCCACAAACAAACCACGCTGCTACGCAAGTTCCTAGTTATGCATCAAAGGTGAATCAAGAAGACTAACCTGGAGTCCAACGCTATGATTGAAGCAGAGTTGATATCCTCGATCCCTTGCTCCAACAGATCATAACGAATACCTGCACATGCAAAGGAAGAGACAAATGCCAACATAGAAACTGCCAAGGCACAACTATATTTCAGTTAGAAAGGAAATAAATCAAAATATCACCATGACAGATAATGAGATTGGAACTATAATAGTAGTCGCTTATCAATTAATAAACAGGAAAAGTTACAACCATTGTTTTGACGTCGACCCTTCTCCTGGCTGGGTGAGTAACTATATGTGCCTTGACATGCAACTCCTCTCCGGCAGCATAACCTCTCTAGCACTCATTAGCATTCTCTCCATGACCAATAATCATCACTACTATAACTCAATTACCAAATCACTAGCATAACACTAACACCAACACTCTCTCTTGCACTAGCACCCTAGCACTAGCTCTATCTTGTCCAATGCATAATGACAAGCTTATATAGATGGAGAAGGGAGGAGGATGCGATGAACCGGGACACCTTTTGTGGAATTAGCAAAAGCCATAAAGATGGATAAAGCTCGACAAAAGATTGATTTTCTATCTTCAGAAAAGCTCCATGTAATGAAGGAAACAACAGTCGGACGTGCATTAAGGCAAAAAGCATGACTAAATTTGGTTGGCGCGACCGTTGCTCTGAGACAGAGCACCAATGGTCGCGCCCTCTTTTGAGGATCTCCATCATTGGCGCGGGTAGGATACTGTGGACTTGCGCCAATGGAAAAAGAGCACTTTTTAGGGATGATCTGCAGAAGGTGTCTTCAGGGAACATGGAGTACATACTCAGGGGAACATAATGCAAGTGTTTTTAGCCCTTGTCACTTCTTATAACTCCCGGAATGAGTCCTCCAAGGTACGACAAGACGAGTAACAGGGATGGTGACAAATTACTGTGTAACAGATGCCCCCTAAAGCATGAAGTCTGAGAGGTGGAGAGGGGTGAAATGTTTTACAAGAACACACACATAAGAGCACACAAGAGCACATATAGTTATTGCCGCCGAGGAGCTGTATTAAGAGACATGACTGATAGTTCAATTACAAGATGTACGTGGTATGGTCGCAGCCATCCATAAGAGAGTACATAAATAATCTAGATCCATAGTATGGACGTAGCCATCTGGTTAGGATCAATGATTTGACTCAGGTATGGTCGCAGCCATCCAGTGAATGAGTCAAGTATTAAGAATCATGCCTGGATTACAACAGACACAATCCAGGGTCTTGCGCTCCATCTCGACCCGAACAAGAGTACAAGTCCAAGCATGTGAATATATGAGCTGAAGTCGAACATGCATGAGTATCGCTTGATTACCAGTCAATAATGGAGACTGTTAACAGACGCGAGAGGTACCACCAATAATGACAATGGCCCTCAAGGTACTATAGGTACAATCTACGGCGTGTGAATCAATGAGCTGAAGTCGAACACCCGTAGAATCATTCGATCGGAGGCCAATGATGAAAACCTCACGTTGAACATGAAGAACCTGCCATTGAGGCATGCAGGCTCCAAGGCACCGGAAGGGAGTCTCTAGGTCAACTTCTTGGATAATGAGCTGAAGTCGACAAGGAGTGACCTTAATCGAAGGTGGGCCATAATGTTTCCCATATCATCGACACGAGACAGAGAGATAATGTCGTGAATCAAGATTGTGCGAACTATCAGAGGGAGGTTGTTTATTTGCAGAGGTGAACTTCTCTTGAACATATCGGCGGCACATTAACGGAATTGGCAGTATTTGACATCAATGTATCAAAGGTCATTATGACGAGGCAATGAGTGAATGAGAGGTCAAATAGGGTACCCAAATCCATGGAAGCAAGTGAAAGATATGAGATGAAATATCCCCACCCTGGACACGAAAGCAAAAAGTGCCATGTTCAAGAGCGACATACTGCCGTTACGATAATAATTATGGTTCAAAAATTTTTATTTTCCCCCACCATTTCTGGCGAGTACCCCAGTTATTTTTAACAAGCTTGATGGGGATAGCATATGCTTGTGTTGTGACAAAATCCGATGTCATTAAGTTTTAACGAGTCTGACAAAGGACGAACTCGGCGTCTTTTCTTGTTTAGAGAGTTTGAAAAGACAGCAGAAAAGGAAACTCCAGGGATGTCCTTTTTCGTAAAGTTGTGTCTCTCGGGCCCGAAAAAGTATAAACGAAAGAACCGCCCGATCATTACGATCGAGGAGTACTTTTCATGATTAGTGACTTCGACCTGAAAAAGTAAAAAAGCGGTCAAAACCACGTCGTTTCGTAACCACTAACGAGTTTGAAACGACAAAAACCCGGTAATCTTTTTATGTTTTAACGGTCGACAAAAAGAACTTAAAACGACCGCCCATTATCACCATTTAACGAGTCAAGAGGAGCGACTCGGCAATCTTTTCCTTTTTAAATGGTCAGAAAAGAGCTAAAAGCGGACCTCCATTTTTATTTTCTTTAACGAGTCAAAAAGGGAAAAATACTCGGCAATCTTTTCATATTTTACGAGTCAGAAAAGAGCGTAAAGGCGACTCGTCCTGAAGGAACGAGTGGTATAAGGGATAACAACTGGTTCCGGTAATGGTGGAACTTTACTTGAAACACGTAAAGGTTAAGAGGCTGGCTAACAAGACCACTCATCGCTGCGGTTCCTCAGGAAAGGAGAAACAACCAAGTGAAAGCGTATGATCGGCCAAAAAAGATGGTGGCGATGGAATGAAACAACCAAGGCTCATCTAGCAGAATTTTAGCGGATAAAAGGAAATCGCGGGATGTAACTGGGTTCATTTTTACACAAGCTTGAACCATGAAGAACTTTTCTTGGATTCGGTTTCATGTTTACACAAGCTTGAAACGAAAAAAACTATGCTTGGGTTCGGTTTCATGTTTACACAAGCTTGAAACGAAAAACTATGCTTGTTAAAAGAAAAAAGAAAATTGTTGCATGCCCCCAGCATGATTATACCAATCGAGATACATGCCCCCTTCATGACATTCACGGAGTGGATGGAATGAAGGTTTACTTAGAAAGACTCGATTGGAGGATGCTCCCGGGCTTCAGTCATGCGCCCGGGCGAGCTGCCGTCATCAGAATGACGGGGTAGGTGCTGGGGCATTTCCTGTGGAAATAAGACCATTTAGGAATGGAAAATGGCTATATGTGAAGTGTGAACCGGGGAATGAAAGTTGGTCTACGACTTTGATCGTTCTGCCTTCATGCGGAAAACACATCACTCTGAAGAGTGAGGACACAATAGCACGTATGCGATAAATATAGTCTCGTCCAAGGAGTAAATTGTAATCTAACGGACCTTGGACTACCATGAGACCCATTTGGATAGTCTTCCCTTCTAACGTGATAGGTACATTGGGAAGAATTCCTAAAGGTCGAGTGATTTCTCGATGGAAACCTACAAGGCTTCTCATCTCAGGCAGAAGCAGTGGGGAACCAAGTGCTTCCCAAGCTGTTGAAGAAAGGATACTCATAGGAGATCCTTCATCAATAATTGTACTGGCCATAACCATGCGATAGACTTGAACTATAATTCGAAATGGTATGGAGGCTGGTAACCGAGGATTGACTAGGTGATCCCAATTAAAGGAAACAACCAGGTTGCTCGGAGGTGGGACTGGATAGACAGCCGGATATGCCTCTAATGGACTTTCTTCCTGTTGTGAAGAAATGAGAGGAATGCTCACTTGATCATTAACGTCTACGTCAATGAATAGAATTTGTATGGTGGGTTCGTCATTCTTGGCAGTGATAACATCATCTTAGGAGGTAACTTCTGAAGGCGAAACCGGGTCACTTGTAAGCCGGACCATTTGACTGTTGTCTGGTTTGGATTCAGATGTAGGATCATCTAGGGGTGGAAGTTATGAAAGCAAAACTGGGTCACTTGTAATCAGGACCGTTTGACTTTCGTCTAGTTTAGATTCAGATGTAAGAGCAGCTAAAGATGGAACTTCTGTAGGCAAAACCTTTTGAAAGACCGGGTTACTTGTAAGCTTGAACTGTGGACTTTCGGCTGGTTTGGACTCAGGGGGTTAATATTTGATGATCAAGTAGTGCGTAGATGATGAGTATAAATCACTTGTTCCGACCAGGGACTGGTCTGGAACAGGCTGAGCAACATTCTTTCCGACCAGGTACTGGTCCGAAACAGGCTGAGCAACACACTTTCCGACCAGGTACTGGTCTGGAACAGGCTGAGCACAGGTAGGTTCAGGAAGAAAAAGCTGGACCAAAGAGGAATCATGTTTGACCACTTGGTTAGCGGAGAGATGCTCTGCAGGTGTAACAAGACGCTCTGCAGGTGTGAAAAGACGCTGATATCCAGCGGGTAGTTGGGGTAAGGAATTCGACAGACTTGCCAAAAGACGGGAAGCTTCATCCATAAGTGGAAAAAGGCGAAGGAGATGATTACCCTCACAAAGTCGACAAGGGAAACGAACCTTCCCTTTTCTGTTACCAACTAGTAAGGTGTCGTCAATTTGCGACAGCAAGGGACGAGTCGGGTCACGAGACCATATATCTAGGATCCTGGGAATGCCAGGACAATCAGAAAGAAAATGGTCCCCTTTGCATAATCGACAAGGAGACCGGAGCTTCCGCGGAGGAGCAGAAGGTGGTTCCACTTCTGATAGCTTCGTGGTAGATACGACCTTTCCCTTAGGAGACTTCTTCTTTTTGGTCTTCTTCTTCTTCTTCTTAGCCACCTGGTTAGAGAAATCCAAGGTTTCACCAGGCGAAGTAGAAGATGAGGATGCAACAATAGGCGAAGAAGGGAAGGGGTCCACCTTAGAATCAACATGGTGTTGTTCGGGTGGAGGAGGTGGTGGTGGGACAGGAGTCATCACACTTGGGACCACCGAGTTTGAAAACAACCATACGGGTAAACCAATGGTCAACCCAGGCAAAGACAATGTTGCGATATACTGAACACCAACATTTCCAACAGAAGGAAATGGGCGAGGGTACCCATCAGGAGGAACACCTTGGCCGGTGGGCACCGGAAAGGATGCCATTGAACGAGAATTAACCCTACTCAAGCTAACGCACGCAAAATCTAATTGGGTAATGTTATCGTGGCCAATAAATTTTTAAGACACTGAACTTAACCTTTTCATTTTTTAAGAGTCGAGAAAAGGGTAAAAGATGACTCTAGTCTCCTTCGAATATTTAATGAGCATGAAGTGACAAGACGCTTACTGGCACCTTTTCGTTTAGGGAGTCCAAAATGGATCAAAAGTGACTGCTCTGGAATTCTAGGTAGAGGGTGTGCCAAACTTTTCGCAAAACCACAGAATACTTTTTAGGGTACGAGTGGTCGATCTTCGTGAATGCTGTGTTCACTGCATTGCGAATCGTAGGGCGGCCAACATGGCTTCCTATCGATAAAGGCTTTATTCCTATAGGGGTCTCCCAATATATACTCGACGGTACGTGGGAGCACAGTCTGTATTGGCAGCTACCATTTCACCGTGGAGGAATCACCCAACCACTCGACGATAAACTACCCGGTTTAACGACGCCGGAACACGTCTCTAACCTAGACCTCTAGAGTGTTTGCGTTATGTTCCAATGCGTTGTTATGTTCATTGAGTTCATTTTAAAGTTTATCTTTGATTATGTTTCAGTTTTTTGGTCCTACCGTATGTGATATCTCGAAAACTTCTTACATGCAAACTATATGCCGAAATTAAATCATTTGATTCGATGAATTCTATCTAGAGGAGGGTTGAGATCTTTTTCACAAACGAAATGGTCACTTCAACAAAGAACAAAGATCCTAATGCACTAATAACAAGAAACGAAATTTTGTCTTTTTCTCTTTAATAGCAACAAATAACAATAAATGCTAACTACTATAATGCAAGAGATTTTTTTGTTTTTCTTTCCTTTAAGATGGCATGATGCATGTAAACAAATTCTAAGAGATATGCACAATCCAAGTTCAGTCAATGAAATAGAACCAATTCTAAAACACAAAATGAACCATGCAAGCAAGGAAAAACACAAAATCTAGTGAACTTCAAAGAGGCTAGAAGTGAAGTATTCAAAGTATAGAAGGTCAAGCTTCAACAAAGCACTGGATAGGTGTAGAACAATCAACAAGCTGACTGGATGATCAAGAGACCAAAACTTCCCACAGAAGGCTAGACATGCAAAGTCACTGGAAATAAGCAAACAGCTGAGGGATACAGGCTAAGACCAGTCAAGCAGAGGTTCAACACAGTTCCAGAGGTTGAAAGAGATATATAAAGAGACTGAATGAGCTTTCTACCCACACACAGGCAAAATTTACAGAGCTGGCGCGACTGTCAGCCTGCAACTTGCGCTACCACAGAATTGGCGCGAGTTGCTTTTGAGCAACGTGCGCCAACTGGCGCGACTGTCAGAGAAATAACCGCGCCAATCAAGCTTGCCAACTAAAAAGATAAATGATACGACCTCAGGTCGGGTTGACAGTGCTCAGATGGGTCAAACAGTAAAGAATCAACTCAAAACTGACTCAGGAAGCTCATGCACTCAAGCAAGCAGAAGAAAATTAACATGCAAGATAGAAATCAAAGAGTTACTCCCCAGCGGAGTCGCCAATTTGTTGGTAAGGTAAATCCCCTCTGCAGACAGAGGCGATCCCACTAGCCTATCACAGAACTAGCCACAAACAAACCACGCTGCTACGCAAGTTCCTAGTTATGCATCAAAGGTGAATCAAGAAGACTAACCTGGAGTCCAACGTTATGATTGAAGCAGAGTTGATATCCTCGATCCCTTGCTCCAACAGATCATAACGAATACCTGCACATGCAAAGGAAGAGACAAATACCAACATAGAAACTACCAAGGCACAACTATATTTCAGTCAGAAAGGAAATAAATCAACATATCACCATGACAGATAATGAGATTGGAACTATAATAGCAGTCGCTCATCAATTAATAAACAGGAAAAGTTACAACCATTGTTCTGACGTCGACCCTTCTCCTGGCTGGGTGAGTAACTATATGTGTCTTGACATGCAACTCCTCTCCGGCAGCATAACCTCTCTAGCACTCATTAGCATTCTCTCCATGACCAATAATCATCACTACTATAACTCAATTACCAAATCACTAGCATAACACTAACACCAACACTCTCTCTTGCAATAGCACCCTATCACTAGCTCTAGCTTGTCCAATGCATAATGACAAGCTTATATAGATGGAGAAGGGAGGAGGATGCGATGAACCAGGACACCTTTTGTGGAATTAGCAAAAGCCATAAAGATGGATAAAGCTCGACAAAAGACTGATTTTCTATCTTCAGAAAAGCTCCATGTAATGAAGGAAACAACAGTCGGACGTGCATTAAGGCAAAAAGCATGACTAAATTTGGTTGGCGCAACCGTTGCTCTGAGACAGAGCGCCAATGGTCGCGCCCTCTTTTGAGGATCTCCATCATTGGTGCGGGTAGGATATTGTGGACTTGCACCAATGGAAAAAGAGCACTTTTTAGGGATGATCTGCAGAAGGTGTCTTCAGGGAACATGGAGTACATACTCAGGGGAACATAATGCAAGTGTTTTTAGCCCTTGTCACTTCTTATAACTCCCGGAATGAGTCCTCCAAGGTACGACAAGACGAGTAACAGGGATGGTGACAAACTACTGTGTAACAGCCTTAAATCAGATATTCAAAAGTTTGTGGCGGAATGTTTGGTTTGCCAACAAAATAAAGTTGAAACAATTAAGACACCAGGTCTATTACAACCTTTATCCATTCCAACCCAACGTTGGGAGGAGGTTTCAATGGATTTTATCATAGGTTTACCCAAGTCTGAGGGAAAGAGTGTCATCATGGTGGTAGTTGACAGACTTACCAAGTATGCACACTTTTGTGCATTATCACATCCATTTAAAGCCAGTACAATTTCTACTGCATTTATGGAAACAATTCAAAAGCTACATGGAAACCCAAAGATTATTGTAAGTGACAGAGATCCCATTTTCACTGGAAATTTTTGGACAGAATTATTTTCTTGTCTTGGTACTTAGTTAGATCATAGCTCATCTTATCATCCTCAATCTGATGGGCAAACTGAGATAGTCAACAAATGTTTGGAAGGATATCTTCGTTGCTTTGTATCTGATAAACAGACACAATGGGTCAAATGGTTGCCTCTGGCTGAATGGTGGTATAACACTTCCTTCCATACAGCAAAAAAATGACCCCATTTATGGCACTTTATGGGTATCAACCACCATCCATCACATCATATTTAAGAGAAAATTCTAAGGTTCAGGCAGTGGAACATCACATCGAACATCAACAACAAGTCCTCCAACTCTTAAAGGATAACCTCGTGTTGGCACAAAATAGAATGAAACAACAGGCATATCAACATCATAGTGAAATAAGTTTTGATGTAGGTGATTGGGTATTCCTACGGCTACAACCATATAAGCAAATGTCCCTAAAGCAAGCTAAGAAGGATAATAAATTATCACCAAAGTATTATGGTCCGTACAAGGTGTTGCAAAAGATTGGTACTATGGCATACAAATTGGAGCTTCCTGCAGCCTCTCGATTGCACCCAGTTTTCCATGTTTCATGTTTAAAGAATGTTATAAGCGACAAGCTCCCAGTTCAAACAATATTGCCAGAACTTGACGAGGAAGGAAAAATTATATTGGAACCGGAAGCAGTCACAGAAAAAAGAACTCGACAGCTACGAAATCGATCAATTTCAGAGTATCTTATCAAGTGGAAGAACTTATCCGCTGAAGATTCCACATGGGAGGATGAGAATTTTATGCAGAAGTATCCAAAACTACTCAAGCGTTGAGGACAACAATTTTTTGAAGGAGAGGGGCATGTTGGGTCCCTATAATACTAGTGATTACCCAATTACTATTGTAGTTATACCCCTTATTTATATTGTTGTGCCCCTATTACCCCCATGTTGTTATTTATGTGCCCCATAGAATCCCTCTATTGTTATTTTTGTGGCTTTATATTATTATTGTTAGGTCGGCTGGATTATATTGTGACTCCTTAGACTCCTATATATAGAAAGGAGGTTTTGTCATTTGTATCATCCAATAATTGTTCATTTATGTAATGTAAAGGAGGTTTCCCCCTCGAAGAGGCTGAATTCTAAGGCGTGGATCTCTCTTTTCTATCTTTTTGTGAGCTGGTTTCATAACAACTCTCCTCCATGTGGTGGATTGTGTCATGTGGGTCTGTCAGCAAGTTGTCAATGTCCATTCCTTTTGTGGATCATAGGGCTTTGTTGTGATCTTGAACGGGGATAGGTTGTGAGGTTGTAGGTTGCGGATCTAAGGCATTCGCTAATGATGGTTGACTAGCATCATTAGGAATAGGTACAATAAAAGGTTTGGTGGTTGGCGCGGGAGATGTCTTAGCTATATTGGAGGGATTTTATTCTTGTATATCTAGGTTTGAAAGAAGGTCAAAACTGTTGCTCGAGGATGGTGCATTGGAGGATGGTATTACATTTTTTGGTGATGTAGGAGGTTTTTTGTTAGGCTTCTTTCTATTAGCAACTTTTGTAAACCCTTCTACATCAGATTTTCCCACATGATCTGTAGATTTAGGAGGAGCATTTAGAGGAAAATCACAGAATAAATGTCCATGGATGTGGCATTTCCTGCATCTAAAGGGCACATGTTCATAATCTATGGGTTGAATCCATTCAAAGTCATCATGAAGGAGACTTACCGAATCCATGAGTGCCATGCCGAGTTTCATATAAACATAGATGCGCACATATGAGGTGTACCGGTGAAGCTTTGTTTCCTCAGCAATCTTTATGAAGTCTCCCAACCCATTGCCAATAGCTTTAAGTGATTCTTCACCCCAGTATTCCAGAGGTAACGAATACATGCAAATCCATACTAGTGCCCAATTGAAGTCTTCCTTGTCTGGATTAAATCTTTCTATCCAGTCTTGTAGATATAGACCCGCAACATTGAAGAAGTAGGGTCCTCCATCTAGAACACGATTCCTATCTTCAATGCAGTTGAATATGGCTGTAAAAAAACCTTTTGGGCCTAGCTATAGGGTTACACATCCCTTAGGCTTCCACTTTGAGGTTATCCATCCTTTCAAAGCTTTTTCGGTAGGCCAGTAACCTATAAATTTTCCTATCAGTGCATGGTCTTTCATATATTGTATTTGTGCATTGATTCGATGGGTGGGTAAGTCGATCTTGGTTCGTTCCGCTGTAATGGGCCTGTAGGTGGACGATGAGGCCTTCTTTGGTTCTTCAGGTGTTGCAGGTTTGTTTTATTTTTCAGTGTTCAAATCTGCTAGATCAGTGTTCTTCTGTTACTGCGTAGGTTGGACGTTAGTTGTTCTTCTCTTCCAGTTAAGGGCTATTCATTTTCTTCCCTATGAGGCCAATTTCCTTCATTACAGCTTATGGGGGGAGGCCTTGCAGCCTCCCCCATCGTGATGTTCATTGACATTTTCTACCACTTTAGCCAGACCCGCGCTGGCAGCAGTACTACTTGATTCAGAGTCTGCATTCTCTGTCTTTGCGTCGTGTAAGGGTTTGTTAGAAACCCTATTCCTCCATTTTCCTTTGCTCACGAGCTCTCTATTATGATCCAATATTAAGGTATGTATTTGATGATGAATTATTGGATATTGATAAAAACAATTATGGACAAAAAAATGAGAGAGAGGGATTAGAGAATATTGAATAAATTGACATCCATGATGATGCCGGAGATAGTTATGTTCAGCCATAAGAAGATAACAATATAGAGTTACATGATGTTATGGAAGACAACAATATGGATGGTATAGAAAATGATGATCCAAATACATCTAGTAACAATATGGATGGTCTACAGTCAGATTTCAATGATGATGAAGATGATTCAAGTCAAGACAAGGATGATGATAATATTAACTACTTGAAAGATCATATGAACATTGAAAATGATACACTGGAGGACGTTGTTGCAAACAATGATGTTAATGACCAAGACTTCTAAATTTTCAGAATTATTTGTAATCCATGTTTAAAAAATGATGATTCTTATAGCCTATTACAATATCATTAAAGTGCTCAAGATATGGTATAAATTACTGGCAGAAAAAATTAGGATTACTTGAATGCTTCTTCCATTCATTTTGTATCAAAAAATGTTCACGAAGACATAAAATTTAATAAAATATTAATGCCCATATCTCACAATTATTTGAATAAGAAACTTTGTTAACTTCATTATTTTTATATTTTTTTCATTTTACTTTTGGTCCACTCACTCTTACATTTAATTATCGATCCAAGAAGGCTTTAATTTTTACAAGACTATTGCAAAAAGTCTATGCTAAGGTAGATGATGACTAGTATGAAATAATCTCAACCCAAAACCATTGCACACACACTCTCAACAATCAACAAAGTTGTTACACACTCCACAAAGATTCAATGCAAAGAAATACTGCAAAATAAACTACTCTGTCATTCAACCACTTTCACAACACTCATGAAAACCATCACTCATTCAATCTACACACATAAACGGAAGTTCAATCCAAACTATAACATCAAACCGAATAATTCATTACCACACTAAATTGAGGGAATAATTCAAGACTTAAGTTGTCACACCATCCAAATATTACTGCAATTAATTAAATTGTACACAAAATTAACTATAACAGTGGCAGTAACAATAATCACATAAATGAGAAGTATTTATGCAATATGTCATTCAACGAGTCTCATAGCACTCCTAAAAACCATCACTCATTCAATATCCATACATAAACGGAAGTGAAATCCAAACTCTAACAACAAAACAAATAATTCACTTCCACACTAAACTGAGGTTCCGGTCTAGGACTTAAGTTGTCACACCATCAAAATCTTATTGCAATTAATTAAATTACATACAAAATTAATTGTAACAACATTACTAACAACAATCACATAAATAAGAAAAATGTATGCAATCTGTCATTCAACCACTCCCACAACACTCCTAAAAAACATCACTCATTCAATTTGCACACACAAAAGGAAGTTCAATCCAAATTGTAACAATAAAGAAAATAATTCATTTCCACACTAAATTGAGGGATCAATCTAGGAATTAAGTTGTGACAACATTCAAAGCTTATTGCAATTAAGCCTTGATATTTTCCAAGGCCCTCCATCAGGCTTGCATGAATAGTGGGGTCACTTCTGACCAATGGTGGAGTAGTCAGGCTAACGTGCATGCCGCAAGACTACACCTACATCACCCCACCCATTTCATCCCAGTGGTTTCCATAGGCACCCTATAGCACCCCCAAGTGGGAACCACTAGGCATACCTAACGAGTATGGCCTCCTCTCATCGAATAATATATCTACCAAGATCACATGGAAGCTAACATCATCATGCATGTTGTTAGTATTTCCAAACAAGGATTTCTAGGCTACACGGTTTGGTGGGCACCACTCCGGCCAATGGCATAACTACCGGGATGATTTGTCAACCCACTCATCCCTACCAACATAAGCCCATGAATCCTTTTGCAATGCAAGCTAACTCTTTTGGGCTAGAGGATCTAGGCCACGTCATCCTCCTTTGCCCAATTACTTGAAGGTAAATCCAAGTGTGCCAATCATAAGCTTCCACAACTAGAGTTCCCCCTATATGAAAGATAAGGCTAATCATCTCCCTCTATAAGTATAAATCTTCGCTTCCATCATTGCAACAGTTTCTTGGATTCGATTTTTTCCAATCGCCAGATGTGAGAGAGCTCTTAAGACCCTGTAGGTTCTACTTGGCCTCGGTCTCAATGGTCGCTAATTGAATTTTCCTCCTCTCTTCTTCTACATCCTTCCATCAATCCCTTTTTCCATAACTGAGCTACAGTGGTTCTGTCGACGTCTAGATATATGTTGATACTTTTCCTGACCTGGAGAAGTTTGCTAAGGAACAAACAAGTGCTAACCCTCTTGATCTTACACTGGAGTTAACCGTCCCAACTCCATAGGATTCATGAGGATCCAAAAGTGCCACACAAAGATTAGCATTTAGACGAGAAATTTCAGGCATGTATAAATCAGTGACCCTTCAACCAACCTTTGCTAGGATTTTGTGGACTCTTGAAGGGCATCCAACTCTCCTTCCACCTGCCAAGGTGTCTCCTATGGGTTACAACAACCCTATAGTTGACGTTTTGGTGATTATTAAGGGTTTCGGGGGAATTCAATTATTAACATTGATGTGTTCATCATCCCTTATGGATGAGATACTAACACTTCAAATGCTCTTACTGCTACTAGACTTTCAGGCAATGAGATGCCATAACATATCAACATCGTGGTACCACACCGAGGGTGGCTTCCATCCTATGAAGGTTCAACCACCATACAATGCAAATCAATTCCTCCCATGAGGAAATGGCCCGCTTAAGAATGTACACAGATCTTTTAGAATAATCTAGTAAAGTGAACAATGTAGACCCAACACCGGGGCACTTATCGCAACAAGCTAAGAAGCCCCTTATGCGAAAATACATATTCTTTGCTTTAAGATTGACTAAGGTTAAACCCCTTAGCATACACAATGAATGACTTGTAACCAAAACTTCAGCACAGTGTGTACATAACTGTCAACACATGTTTTCTTCCATGTGACCATTAAACTTGTGATAAAATAAGTTTGTATGACCACTATTGACATGCATTAGCTTAAGTCCTTATAGATCCTTTCAATGTTTTTGAACTTGCATAGTATGTTATTTTTTTGTATGTTATCAACAACACAACCAACCGTTTCAAGACATAAATGCAACACACTTTTTGATAGTTAGAACATATGAAAATATGTATTCTATTACGTCTAATATATGTATGTACTCATTCATGTGTTGGTATTTTTCTATGAATATATTATGGCCCGAAAATGGATATTTGTCATACATTATGATCCAATATTAAGGCATGTATTTGATGATTCAGTAGTGGATACTGAGTAAAACAATGGTGGCCAACAAAATGAGAAATATGGATTAGAGAACATCAAATAAATTGACATCCATGATGATGTTGAAGATGGTTATGTTCAGGGACAAGAAGGAAACAATACAAAGTCACATGATGTTATGGAAGACAACAATATGGATGGTATAGAAAATGATTATCCAAATACATCTAGTGGCAATATGGATGGTCTACAATCATATTTCAATGATGATGAAGATGATGCAAGTCGAGACGAGGATGATGATCATATTAACTACTTGAAAGGTCATATGAACATTGACAATGATACACTGGATGACATTGTTGTAGAAAATGATGTTAATGACCAAGATTTCTAAATTTTCATAATTATTTGTAATCCATGTTTAAAAAATGATGATTCTTATAGCCTAAACTTTGAAATGATTCAATAGTATTTGTGTCAGTAAAAATTACCTATTGCAATATCATTAAAGTTTTCAAGGTATGGTATGAATTATTGGTAGAAAAAATTAGGATTACTTGAATGCTTCATCCATTAATTTTGTATCAGCATATGTTCGTGAAGACATAAAAGTTAATAAGCTATTAATTCACGTATCTCACAATGATTTGAATAAGAAACTTTTTTAACTTCTTTATTTTTATATTGTTTGCATTTCAATGTTGGTTGAACCACTCTTACATTTAATTATTGATCCAAGTAGGCTTTAATTTTTATAATACTGTCATGCAAAGTCTATGCTAAGGCATATGATGATTAGTATAAAATAATCTCAACCCAAAGTCATTGCACACACATTCTCAAAAATGAAAAACTTTGTTACACACCCAACAAAGATTGAATGCGAAGAAATACTACAGAATAAGCTACTCTTTCATTCAACCAGTCTTACAACACTCCTCAAAACCATCACTCATTCAATCTACACACACTAAAGTAAGTGAAATGTAAACTATAACAAAAAAGAAAATAATTCACTTCCACAATAAACTGAGGGACCAATTTTTTAGGAAAAATACTGAGGGGCGGGGGGGTGAATCAACATTTTTAATTCACGTTAAATTTTATTGCATATTATGAATTCTATATTCTACTATTGTTTATGCAACAACTGTGTGTACGTTAATTCAGTGAAGGAAAACAACGTATACCCAGTTTACTTATTTTTCGTACTTTCCATCTGATGTTTAACTTTATCATTGCATTATTAATTTCATTGGTAATTTAGTATGCAATAAAGAGTAGATAAATCACAAGACATAAGAAACACATCAACACATATGAACAACGTGATTTTAGGTGGAAACCCAATGTGGGAGAAAACCACCACTGCCATTATATCTTTCTTCTTTCTTATTATATAAAGAAAATTTTCATTACATCTTGTATTGGCGCAAAATCCTACCAGCACATAGGCACCCACTCAGGAGGATACAACCTCCACTCATTCTGCAACACCCATTGGAAGGGATCTACAACCCCTTGATCTTGTTTACTCGCTCCTACTGGAAGGGAGAACCTATCCCCTGAAACATTTTACAAGCTATCACTGGAAGGAAGTTATGACTCCCTTACTAAATGCTCCAACCCTAAACACCCTTCTTGGACCACGTTTCAGAATGTTTCACACTAGATCCACATGTCTCAAACAAGCATCAAAACCTTTAGGCCAACTTTCATCAAATTTTCAAACTAGACCCAAACCACATTATGCTTAATACCAAAATGATTACTAAATCTGAAATACAATAATTGAATCATTGTAAACCAATTGAATCATTGTAACATCACCCTACTAAATACTGAAGCAAACCAATACTGAACCATATCAAATTAATGCATAACCAATCCACAACATGTACAAACCATCCTGATCAAGAAATCACTAACAAACAACAACAAATACAACATAACTCATCAAATTTCATCATTAAGAAGCACTACAAACCCTGACCAAATTTAACATAGAATATATATAGGATTTCTATTAAGTAGACCTGTGTATATACACATTTATCATGTGCAACACTCACCTACATATTTAAATTTAATAAAAAGAAATATGTCAGAATATACTCACAAGTAAAAAAAAATAGATCCATGTATGTACGTGACCATACTGAAGAAAACACGCGTATAGATCTCAAATCATTGAAGGCTAAAATTGAATCACTGCATCATTCACTGAGTTACTAACATATTGAGCCACAGTAGAAAATTAATCATAGATTAACATCCTATAGCATCGTCACTAACCAACATTCCAATCCACAATTAAATCAACACTGCCAGATACAGACCATTCTTATCAAGACATCATTGAAAGACAACAACAAATAAAATAGACATCATCAATTGTCATCATCAAGCAGCATGTTATCACAAAATCATGCCCCTGATAGGCTGCTGATCAGGAAGACTTTGAGTAACTATTTCAAACCAAACTTTTGGCTGAGGCTTAGCCTCCTCAGCCTGAGAGGGCTCTCTCAAAGCGTTAAAGATTTTGATTAAAGAATAAGATAGATGGCTAACTCTATGGTTTGTGATTGTATATGTTTATAGGTTGAAAGATGAAGGTTGGCTACCATTGGGCTATGGAGTCAAAGTATGTTCAGTACCATAGCAAGATCAGCTTAACATGAAGTCAGGGCATAGAGAGTTTTTATACATCAACAAAACAAAGATACAGTGCAAGGAAACACAGTTTATAAATACATGAAGGAAGTTAGAGCATCATTGATGAATTCTAAGTAACATGTATTCATACCACTGCAAGTAAGTGAAAGAGGAAATCCATGAGACAATAGGACATTAAAAACCCTCTTTGAATCCTGAGTAGTGAAGCCAAAACATTCTACCTAGCATGGAAGTCAAGGCATTATAGAGTTCAAGTGCAGAAATGCAAATATAAAACAGTGAAACACAATTAGTTTAACTATGAAGGAAGTCAGAGCATCATTGATGAATTCTGAGTATCATAAGTAAACCTCACTGCAATGTAAGTATTGGAATATGCCATCAAAACAAGAACATACAAGAACTCTTCATGAATCTTGAGTTGTCTAAGTAGAAATCTGCATTAGGTTAAAAATATACACAGTCTGCACATAAAGTAGCAGCTGAGCCAAAAAGTCTCCAACCCTTTGCTAATTCGACCTCTTGCTCTATATAAAGCATTTACAATTAGGATTCCATCATCCCTCATCAAGATAATTCGAATTTGCCATCAGTGACACCTAATGACACTCAAAACTAACTATTAAATGCAAATGACACCTAACTAGCAGTCCTAGAGACCTAATACAACTAGGAGTGTAACTCCTTATTATGATTACAACAAACTTATCTAAAAATTTAAAGCATTCTTTGACACCTAACACTCCATGAGGTCGAATTTGATGAAGCCTCCCACGTGGTCACCCAACTGCTGATGAGAAACCCTAGAAATTAGGGAACATGTTTCCCTGTTTTTAGGGTTAGATCCTTGAAAATTGCAGAGCATTTATCTCTTCATCCATGACACATTTTACGAAACTGAAGGAGGTTTTTGTAGCCCATGTTTTCCAGAACAAAAACCTCTCCTGGTTTTTGAAAATATTTCTCCAGCTGTCCCGAAACTGTCCTTGAAAAACACATGGCAAACAGGGAAAAATCCGTTTTCTGAAATTAGGGTCTCAATAAAAGCTTCTTATCTCCCAACTGAAAACACATACGAATAAAGTGAGATAGGTTATTGTAGCTGGACATGTTATGAAGAGAAACATCCTTCAGAATTCCAATATAGACTTTCATGTGACCAGAAACTGATTTTGAAAAACACTACTAAAACCAGTAGACAAAGCTTGACTTTCTGCAGTTTCGTAGCGCAAGTTTAACCATAAATTCCTCCCACCTCAGAACTAATTTGAAGAAACTGAAAGAGGTTTTTGTATTGCAGCATGTTAGGAAGAAAAGCCTCTTTCAGTTTGCAAATTTAAGTTCTCAGCTGCTCAGGAAAGCGTTTAGAAATTGACTAGTAAAAGCAGAAAACAGAGTTTCTTCAGCTGAAACAGGCTGCTACAGGGGTTTCGCAGCGCGCTGTGAAATCACTGATTTCGTAGCACAAAACAGGATTTTTACACTGTCTACGCTACGAAAACATGGATTCGTAGCTAGTTTCAAAATTTCTCCTTATCCTCCTCAAAGCTCTGTCTTTCTTGTTGACTGCTGGCTGCCTTGTTTCTGTCATTCTTGTACATTGGTGATTGTTATGGTGATGATGGTATTTTCCTTTCTTTTGACATTTTCTCCTTTGAAATTTCTTTAGATAAAACAAATTGAAGAAAATACCTTGCTTAATTGAGGAGCTGCCTTGCTTGAATTTGATGAAGATTTCTGCTCTCCTTTTCCTTTGAAATATTTTCAGTGATAACACAGCAATTCAAACCCTAGTACATTTATGAGACCTCCATAAAAAATATCTGTGTGTGTATGTGATTACTATCCATAACACCCACGTATATATACCAACATACTAAATAAAATATCACAAAATGTATATGCAACTATGCTGAACTAGATTCGTCTATGTACACGACTTTACTAAAGAAAACCAATGTAAAAATCTTAAACTATTGAATTGGATTTTTACTGCAAATCACAACATACTTTCTGCAAATATTATTTTCAAATCATAAATCGCTTCAAATGCATTCAAATAGATATTGCATCATTAGATATTAAAAAATAAACAAATCAGTCAACTATAACCATTAGTACTCAATGCACTTTCAAATCTTCTAGATCTGAGTCATCTCCTTGCTCCTTGGTGCACACCTATTTTACATCAAATTGCACATCAATTACTATTTACTTGCACGCATATCACCTTGATATCCATCTCCTAATATAGCCTTTGCCTTTGCGAATAACTTAGGTAAATGCCCTGGTAATGTTAATATTATTTGTTGACGGGATCAAATAAATGTTTCCACCCCAATTAATATGGGAAAATACTATGGTAATGACCCTTGGTATCTGTATTTCCATGTTTTAGATTATGCATGCGACTTTTACTCATAGGACCTACATATCTACACAACTATTCTTCATAGGAACTGGGTATGTTTTTCAAACTTCACATTTTTTATCCATCTACAGCTGAACTACCATTTCTCTATCCATATCCTTTGTACCAATATTTATGATATCTGCATTATTTCCACAATCATTATATTATCAACATGTTGACATCAAGGACATATTTTTCAAGCAAGTTTCTATCAAGGACAACACATTAATCATAATGCCAACACAGTCCAGAACTTAAGTTATCACACCATCCAAAGATTACTACAATTAATTAGATTACAAATATAATTAACTGTAATAACAATAGTAACAACAGTCACATAACTATGAAATATTTATGCAGTTATGTATTCCAATCTAACTAACCAACGATCCCTGCCAAGAAGGAGAGCCCTTCCTCCTCAATAGGGGTTGGTGCACTAAAAACACACAAACTACTCAGAGGAAATTATTAAACCAAAAATTTGAGATTTTCATTAAAAAAAGTATCAGGATTACGGATATCTGGTGTTTCCGCTTTCCACTCCTATTCTCCAATTATTTTCTGTAGCCCACGCAGGAAAACAATATTTTTTGTCATAGATCTTAATTACAATGAGAATATCATCATGAGAACCTTTAAATTCTCATGTGATATTAAAATAAAATGATATCTTAAAAATTACGTAACGATTTCCATGGAAGGAGTAAATCTATAACAATTTCCTTTAATTACAAATAGAGTTACAAAATATCTCAACCAAATGATCGGGATGCTCCACAAATATCTCCAAGTGATGATTTCTTTTTTTTGACTTTGACATGCTCCTAGATCTAGTCTAATTAGGAAATGTAGCACATGTTTAAGCAACTTTCTATGTAACAACAACAACTCCTGGAACCTTAATTAATCTAAATCGATATAGGAATTGAAATGTAATCATGTAACAACAAGCTTTGACAAACCATTCAAACCTGAAAAAAACCATACATTAGTTTTATGATAAAAATTAGCCTAAGAAAGTAGTTCTAATGTCAAATTATAAGTGTAATTGGACTAAGAAGGTGACTAGTGAAAAATGACATACTTAAGTGAATAAGGGCTGTTACAGTAATAAAATATGGTCCTATTGGTAAAAAAGGTATAAAATAAATTGGAAAATAAGTAGGAAAAAAATGACGAATATTTCACCCAACATCTCCCCCCAACTTAAGATTCTGCATGTCCTCATGCAAACTCATGTCACTGATGCTTGACACACTGAGAGTGAAGTTATGTGAGATTGTATTTTCCTGCAATGTCTTCACCTTTGACCTTGTATCCTCAATAGAAAACCAATTATGGATCCCAAACTTATTGATAATATATGGATGTTGATACGGATAGGTGGGTAACCAAACAAGAGGGAACTTGAATCTAAGTCCTATTTAGCCTGCACAACTCCTCCTAATACAATCAATGTACTAAATTCTTCTTCAATTATTCCTAATACAATCCCTTCTTCAAGTCTTGTCAGGGAAGCTCCCATCTCAATTTTCTTCCTTCTAAGGCACCAATTCTCATTCCTTATATATTTCTTTGGCATCTATGTAAATATGATTCTCAAGGGTCCATCAACAGTGTCTTAGTGGCTGGAAACCACCATATTTTATTGTATTTGTGTGCAACAACTTCAGCTCAATGAGGTTCTCCTCTAACAAATAGTTCTAGCCATTCTTGGTTAGCTTGTACAATTTCATGGGAAACTTTCCAACTATCTGAATTTGCATTAAAGAAACAAAATCATTGAATTATACATCTCCCACATAGGGTGTTAGATTAAATGATTCATCCCCAAAGAAAGTGAGATCATGCAGGTACAACTCAAAAAACAAATGTTGTTATCAAAAATTAGCACTTTAAAATGTTTCCAAGAAGTCGTGTACCTCCCTTGTCGTATATGGTCACTTTTCCTTCAGGGATGTTAATTGTAAGAGATAATGTTTTTCTTGCAAATATAAAGGATAAGAAGGAGAAGGAATCCTATCACACAATCAACCATTAATGATCTCATAAGTGAGCTCATTTTCTTGCTGTAACAACTTAACCTCTCGTTGCAGTTCCTTCACCTATTTCATTGCTTGATTCCTCTTCTTCTGATTTTTCACAAATTCTGCAATTCTTAATTTTTCATCTCTCTCCTTCTTAAGATTGTTGACAATTTCTTCATACTTCCTTAGGAAGATTACTTCATATTTGGGAAAGAGTGCTAATTTGTCTGACTGCTCTAGTACCCTCATCAAATGTTCAAATTTAACGTGAGATGTCTCAAATCTATTTCAACATCCTCCTTCTCATCCATTTTCTCCTCCCGTTTCTCTATCTCAATTGTTGGTTCTTTTGTAACAAAAACATCATCGATAGGTTCTTGCGGCACAATAGTATTTTTATTTTCAATATGCTTTGTTTCAACTATCAGTTCTTGTGTAACAACAAAATCATAAACATGTTCTTGTGGATTAGAATATTGTTTTTCTTCTTCCTGCTCTGCTTCAACTGCTAGTTCTTATGTAACAACAACATCATCAGTAGTTTCTCACGGAATAGTAGGCTATAATTATTTGTCATGTTCCCCCACTTGTGCTCCAGCTGAAATAGTAACAATCTCCTTGATTTTAGCATCCTCAAGGATTTGTTGGAAGCCCTTACAAAGTTGTTATGAGACAATAGATGATGCCATTTCTATAGCCTCTTCCAACATATCCAATCCAGTTTCATTTTTAAAATGAAGTTGTTCTTTAACCAAGGCAAGTTTTTCTTTAACTCCTCATTTTCCTTTCTTAGATTTTCAATTTGAACTAGAGGGTCAATTTTCGTCTTACCTGGTGAAGTAACAACCACTTATTATTGTATCTTGTCTTTTTTTTATTGGTCTTTCTATCTCCTAATGTTTCTCTAGTTCTTGTTCAAGCTTTGGTGTAACAACAAGGACTTTAGATGTAGAGAGGCCTTCTTCTATAAACATCTCCTACTTTTGTTTGTCTTGCTTCTCCTAAAACCCATCACGTCTAGTTGTATAAGCACATGCACCCTCAGGTGTAGCAATATGTTTTTGAGTCTCTTCTATTATAAAAGTTACTCGCACCCTTTCCTTAGGGGTTTTCCCACCAATTGGCCTTTTCAAATTTTATTTTTTGCACTATTACCTTTAATGATACTCCCCTAATTCTTTTATGGGTCTTCACTTCCTCAACTCTAGTACCAAGCACAACTGTTGTTATGGAAATTTCTTCCTCCAAAGCTTCCTCTACAATTAGACACCCACCTCCTCTTTCCTTTAATGACTCACTAAACACCAACACAAGTTCTTCTATCTACGTCTCCTTTCCTTGTGAGGGTGAACTAGGGGTCATTCTAATGGAAATCCTCCTCTTAGTGTTTCGTTGACCAGTCATGAGAGGTGTATCGGCCCTACTCCGCTTATATCCTGCGGTTGTCTTTCTCTTGGAAGATGTGGTAGTTTTAGTAACAGGTGTTTTTTCATCGTTGGGTGTTTCTTTAGTACTTGGTGTTGTTTCAATGTTAGGGGTTGCTTCAACATTGATTGTTGCTTCAACACTCTTCATGCTCCTCATTCACACTAGCACAAGGTCTCCCTATCAAATCGTGCCACAAGCTCCCTTGACTCTATAGTGAATGCATGATGATTAATTTAATGAGCACATTATTAGTGATGCAAGTTTCTAGATTTTTTCCCCTTTCATAGCCTCTTTCGTGTGTTGTAATGACTTCAACAAGTAGTATGGTAAATTAATCAACCACCATGTCCTCAAGCGTGTCAACAATTGAAAGTGATAATTGAAAATAATCTGAAAATGACCCTCACATGTAATGAATTTTTGGATGAAGAGGACTACATCTTTCCAAGGGTGAGGAAGAGATGTTCTATTAAAACCCTTGTGCCTGGGTGTCAATTCTTCTCCTTCCTATAAGAATATGGCCTTATCTTCAGGATTGGCCAATTTCCTTGAGAGCCACTGTTCTCCTGTCTTAGGAATCCTTGTCACTTTTGCGATAAATTATTATGTAATAGAAATTCTAAAGCCCTTGACCACAGAGTGTTGTTCAACTAAGGATTGGGAAAATTATAAAGTGACCAATTCATTGAAACCCCTATATCTTTTCAAATTAACTCAACCATTTAGCCCTTCAAAAATTTTCCAATGCTTCTGGATGTCGTAACAACACATTAACAGAGTTAGGTTCGTGTTTGACTACTGCTCCACCCATAACTTCTTACAAGAACACTACTTAACAATGCTAGGAACCTATTATTGAGTTGCTTCAATGCACACAAATTCTTACTCAGGGAAGAATGTCAAGGTGTTGGAATTACCGACGGTTACTCCTCCTTATTACCAATTCAAAACTTTTAAATCAAAAGGAGTTTATGAATGATTGCATTGATCCATGGATGTAACAACACAAATAATAAAGAAAAAAAGTAATAATGATGAAGGAATATTGTGTTAAGTTATGGTATGTTCTATGCTTATAACAATTTACTTGTTTTTCTTATTATATTCCACAAATTAGCAATCACATGTACATAAATTAAAGTGCAGATAGAACATTAAATGATCGATAGAAAACAAGCTAAGACAAGAGACACAAGATGTGGCGGCTAGCCAAGGACAAACCCCACAATGTGTGGGGAAACCCTTTGATCAAATCTTCTTTTATCTTCAATAATTTAGCAGAGAGAAATAGTACAATAAATCTTATTCATATCAGCAGTAGCAAACCCTAGATCAGCAGCATCAACATTAGTGGCTTCTTTATCAAACTAGGGCAGACGATATCTCACAAACCGACCGTCGGATTGACTTCATTCCACCACCAAAAGTTGTGGCTTCTAGAGGAGGTTCAGATGAACCTATAGCGTAATTCAGATGAGGAGATCTTCTAGGTCATGCAGGTCAATCTTTACTTCTGCAGTTGTAGCTTCAGTTTTAGCAGTTTCCGGCTTCAAACTAGGGCAGTCGATATCTTACAAAACATTCGTTTGATTGACTTCATTCCACCACCAAAGGTTGCGGCTTTCAGAGGAGGTTCGGATGAACCTACAACATAGTTCAAATGAGGAGATCTTCTAGGCCACATAGGTAAATATTTACTTCTGCAGTTGTAGCTTTAGTTTCAGCAGTTTCTGGCTTCAAACTAGGGCAGTCGATATCTTACAAACCGTTCGTCGGATTGACTTCATTCCACCACCAAAAGTTGTGGCTTTCAAAGGAGATCCAGATGGACCTATTGCGTAGTTCCAAAGAGGAGATCTTCTAGGCCACGCAGGTCAATCTTTGGATCTGCAGTTGCAGCTTCAGGTTCAACAGCTTTCGGCTTCACATGTGTGAGAGAGAGACCCATTTCTGCGCAGTAGAGAAGAGACTCATTTCTGCGCAATAGAGAGAGAGAGAGAGATGTGATGAGAAGAGTGAGTGCAAATGAGGAAAATTCATCTTATATTTATACACAACGTTGGTGTTTGAATAGATGCAACTGTTGGGCTTCTGAGCCTACATGAGTTGTAGGTCGGCTTGATAATAATTCCATAATAAAAATAAATTCATATCTCCGTGAATACTTATCAGAATCGGATGCTATTTATATCAATCCTACACCTCTCGATGAGAGGAATCTAATAAAAATATTATCAACCATGAATAAGATGACCCACATGAAGTTTTTCCCTGGTTTCCAATTTTAACACTCCCTCTCAACTAGGGAGAACTTCATCTGCAATCTGTCTATCGGTCGTTACTATTCATCCATCAAATGCACTACCTTGTATAGCCCAACCCTTGCCCTGCTCTACTCTATTCTGCCTGTTCTTCTTTGCCTTGTTCTGCCCTGTACTGATCGGTATTGTTCTGCTCTGCTCTTGCATTGTTCTGTTCTGCTCTGCTTTTGTCCAAATTATGAAGAAGAAGAATTGATCGAGGATGTATCATACTGACTCAAAAGTCAGTCTCAGAGTATGTACCATTGGTCCCGTCTCAACCAACCCGAAGTCAACGTCATAGTGAGTACAACTCCACTGGTCCTAGACTGGTATCATCCTCCACTGACTCAAAGTTAGTCTCAGAGTGCGTACCACTGGTCCCAAACCAGTCTCAGTTGACCCGAAGTCAGCTTCATAGTAAGTACCACTCCTACCACTGGTCCTAGACCAGTCTCAACCGACCTGAAGTCAGCGTCATAATATGTACCATTCTCACTAGTCCCAAACTAGTACTGCCCTGACACGAAGTCAGTCTCGGAGTATGTACCACTAGTCCCAGACTAGTCTCAACCGACCCGAAGTCAGCGTCATAGTATGGTACAACTCCTACCGCTTGTCCTAGACCAGTATTTCAGTCTCAGAGAGTGTACCACTAGTCCCAAACTAGTCTCAATCGACCCGAAGTTAGTGTCATAGTATGTACCACTCTCACTAGTCCCAGACCAGTACTGCACTGACATGAAGTCAGTCTTGGAGTATGTACCACTGGTCCCAGACTAGTATGATTGATCCCAAATCAATGGAGATCATCCTAGCATAGGGAGTGCAGTAGATACAACGATGTGTCCATTGGTACTACTATGGTCCCTAACTTCATTTCCCTAGTTATTAATCAGATGAGAGGTACTTTCCATGAGTCCCAGACTACATGGGTAGGATGCCTCGATAGGAGAACTAATCAATCTTGTCCTCACAGGAGAACACATCAATCCTACTACAATCACCATGGAGAACACATCAATCCAGGCCACCATGGAGAACACATCAATCCAGGCCTCATAGGAGAACACATCAATCCTGCTACAACCACCATGGAGAACACATCAATCTAGGCCTCACAGGAGAACACATCAATCCTGCTACATAGGAGAGAGAATCATCCTATTCCACAAGAGAGTGAATCATCTTGTCCCACAAGAGAGTGGATCATCTTGTTCCAGTGCACACCACCAGGGGAGGGTGATTCACCCTATGGTTGTATGATGCTCCAGTAAGAACCGCAAGCCCTCAGAGCTCCCAGAGCTCAATGTATGTAACATGTAGTATCCTTGTACAAGGGTTTCTTGACGACTCCAAGTCATTTGGGAAAATCATAGATTAGATCTTTCCTTGGGGCTTTGAAAAGGTGTTTCAACCTATACATCATCTTAATGCAATGGAACCTCCTTGATCATCGACTTACCATATCCCATATGATGTCTATCTGCTAGAGAAATCGACGAATACGGGATTCCTCAATAATCAAATCCCACCTTTGTCTGTTACAAATAATCACAATGTTATGTGTTCAAACAGCTCACTGAAGAGCTTCCCCAACTAGGCAGCTTCATACGAGATCATACTCGTAGATATGTATCCAGTCTTGGTGGTGCTTATGGCAACTGACTTTTGCTTCCTGCTCATCCATTATATTGAAGCAAAATCCAAAGAGAAACAGCACTAAAAAGTGCTCCAATGATCCTCCACACTACCTGCCTAATTAGCATTCAAATAATCATGCAGTTTCATATTTCCGGTAGTGTATGTCAATCCATTAGTAGTTATTCCATGAAGATATCTTAGAAGATTCTTGGCATCAATGCAGTGAGGCTCAACCAAATATGAGTTCACAGTGCTAATTGCAAAACATATGTTCAGATGGAGGTTCACTAAGAACATTAACACGAATGAGCTTTTGAAACTCGGAGGCATTTCCCAAATCTGGTCCTACATCGCTACCATATAACTTCTAAAAGTTAAGATCCTCGAGGTAGTCATAGCCTTGAAGTCCATCATAACAAATCTTTACAATATCTTTACCACATATTTTCCTTGAGATAGGAAAATTTCCCTTGGCTTCTACCATACTTCAAGTCCTTGGTCCTTCATTTCAAATTCAGAAGCCAACTCCCTCTTACATTTGTGAATGAGAGGGTCTGCACCTGTTAGAAAGAGGTCATCCACATACAACACCAATATGAGAGGTTTGTCATTTTCAACCTTAAAGTAAAGGTTAGGATCAACATCACTCCTAGTGAATCCCAACTTCATCAAGTAGCTGTCGATCCTCTCATACCATGCTCAGAGTGCTTGCTTTAGCCCATTGAGAGCCTTCTTCAACCTGCATACATGATATTTTCGATCATAAATTTCAAATCCTTCGGGTTGCTCCACGTAGACCTCTTCTTTGATCGAGCCATGTAAGAACACATCCTTGAAATCCATCTGATGTAGGTTCCATCCTTGTGAAGCCATTTGGAAGTAAGAACTGTCTTGTCCTGGGGTCTGGGAACTACTTCCCAGACATCATTCTTCATGATAGACTCATATTCCTCTGTCATAGCATCCTTCCACACTTGATGCTTGACAACGTCTGAGAATGATGAAGGCTTATTTTGTATGATCATGCTCATGATGGTCAGGTATCCTTGATACCTGTTAGGTTTCTTACTTTCACGAAAGGTTCCTTGGGGTGCAGCATGTCCTTCAGCATCATCAAGTAGTCCCTAAAGCCATGAAGGCCTCTTCCCAGAAGAGGAAGGCTCATGTGGAAGAGGATCAATTGAATCCATGGGTTCTTCTACATCAGGCATTGATTCATCATCCTTTTCTTTCAGTTCCCTGGTGTCGGCTTCTTGAGAGCTCCTCAAAGTTGGAAGATTGTTCACCTTGCTGAGAGCCATATATTCATCAAAGGTGACATCATGACTAATTACAACTTCCCTTTGACTGACTGCATAGATTCTATAACCTTTAGTATTTTCACCATAGCCCATGAAAATTCCCTTCTTTCTAGATGCACCCAATTTCTTTCTTTTCTCTTTCGGCACATGAAAATATACAGGGCTTCCAAAAATTCTAAAATGAGAAACATCAAGTTTCTTACCAGTGAACTTTTCTTCAGGAGTCTAGGAACCCAATGCTTGATGAGGGAATCAATTTTGTACATATACGGCAGTGTTTGTAGTTTCCGCCCATAGAAACTTCGGAAGTCTTTGATGATGTAGCATGGCCCGGATAGCTTCCACAATTGTGCGGTTCTTCCTCCCCGCCACACCATTCTTCTCAGGAGTATGTGGTGTACTAGTCTCCCTCTTAATGCCAGCCTCAGATATGCCTGAGTGAACCAACTGTAGTATATCGGAGGTCTTGCTTTGGCTTGAGGGGAATGGTCCCCTTTTGAGCATTC
Source organism: Pinus tabuliformis (assembly GCA_031772625.1). Taxonomy (NCBI): domain Eukaryota; kingdom Viridiplantae; phylum Streptophyta; class Pinopsida; order Pinales; family Pinaceae; genus Pinus; species Pinus tabuliformis. The sequence continues at coordinate 847,422,288 of CM062808.1, read as the reverse complement.
CTTCGGAACATCCCGGACATACACCTTCTTCTCTACTTGGAATTCAAGCATCCATGTTACCATCTGTCTTACATCGGGTAGAGATTTGTAATGAAGGTGGGCAAGCCTCCGATGCCAAAGTTCGGACTAAAGAATTGTGTCACAAGACATGACACCTAGCGGACTTCCATCGACTTGATATAATGAATCAACACTAAACCCAAGAGTAAAGGCATCTTTAACATTATTTTTCCATATACATACCTTGCCATTATTGAAGGTTACCTTGTAGCCTTTGTCTTCTATTGCCGATATGGACACTAGGTTCTTTTTGAAGTTAGGTGAATTTAATACATCCTGGACTTTCTAGCCTTCTTGAATGGTTGTCCTCTTCCTTGATCCCCAGCTCTCCTCTTACCTTTACTGTTGAATTTGTCATTCCTTTGATTTTCCATCAGAGGGATTTTGATCATCGTCCCGGTGTGAGTCCTTTCTATCAGGGCACTCCCTTTCATAGTGACCTACTTTATCACAGATGTAACATCGTCCTTTTCTTCCACCCTTAGGCCCGGCCTTTCCTTTTGATTTAGTCCCGAAATTATTTCTTTTCTTAGCATGAGAAGAAAAGGAAGCAGGAGGACCTTTAAGCATGGGCATTTCTTGCTCTTCTTCCCTTGTTTCTTCTTGAATGCATCTAGCCATTAATTCCTCAAAACTAGGAATTACATTATAGTTCAGAAGAGTAGTCCTGAACACGTACCATTCAGATGGTAACCTCCAAGAGTCGTGAGTGCCATTTCCTAGTCTATCATAGATTTCCTGGGAGGTGTCTAGTTTAGAGATGTAGGCCACCAAGTGTTTGTCGATAGAGTCCCAGATGATCTTCTATTTTGACTTCTTCGGTTTTCCATTGGTTCCATGCAGCAGCAGATGCATTTGATGGAGGCTCAACAATATTGCCTCTTACATGGTCCAGCATTCCTGGATCTTCTAGGTTTAGATCGATAGACATCTTCCATGCGTGATAGTCATCTTTCTCACGGAGCTTGTCTTTGGCAAGAAAGAGTGTTGAGGACCCCATAGTTCTTTTAGGATAGCCTTGCCAATCTTCTCTTCAGTTATTTCTCTTGCTTTTGCTCGAGATTTGTCTTCACCTCAGCTCTAATACCTTGTTAAGTTATGGTATGTTCTATGCTTATAACAATTTACTTCTTTTTCTTATTATATTCCACATATTATCAATCACATGTACATAAATTAAAGTGCAAATAGAACATTAAATGATCGACAGAAAACAAGCCAAGACAATAGACACAAGATGTGGCGGCTAGCCAGGGGCAAACCCCACAATGTGTGGGGAAACCGTTTAATCAAATCTTCTTTTATCTTCAATAATTCAGTAGTGATCCAGGTGGATGTTGGTGGCCACCCACCTATCCCATTTTGACCCCCACAACTGTCTCTTTCAGCTTTTTCAGTTTCCTAAATTGTAGCACAATTTACTATTTTTAGTAGTTTTTCGGGTCCTGAACTTCTGGAGCCGTTTTGAGGCCCTAAATGACGTTTTTTTGGGAATCTGGGGCAACATGGGTCCATGGATCGATGTTGCCTCCCAAAGTGGTAGTACTCGGATAGATATTTCTAACAAGCTATCGTACGCGTCAAACGGAGATCGTATGCCAAAGTTACGACCCCGGGAAATTGATGTACCAATTTACCCAAACGGGGCCCACAATTTGGCGTTTCATCTTCTAGGGGTTAGGTTTCGGGATGTGAAGGGTTTTCCATTGTTTCTCAACAATAAATAGGCCTTCGAGCCTCATTGTAACACAGTTCGGAACAATTCAGAGGCATGTAGCCGCCACATCTCTTCTCAGAGATAAGCTACCATCGCCCTAGCTGGTTTCTTTCCATTTATGTTTGTAAGCATATTTCAATATTTTACAGTAATGAAATGAAGTATTATTTCCGCTGCATCTCTGTATTTATGGTTATCGCATCTCTATATTTATGGTTATCTCTGTAATCTATTGCGTTCCTGTTTAAATCCGGATCAGTGGTATCAGAGCGGTCTGCTTTTTCTCTGTTTTTCTTTGCATGTCCCCAACGAGGTCGGGATATAAGGAGTTAGGGCTTGAACTGGCCGAACCTTTGCAAGACCAGCCTAGCAAATCCCGACGGCCTCCCATGGCGGATGAGAAGAAAGACGAGGGGGCAGGAGATCCTATCAAAATCTTGCTCGAAGAAGCGCTCGAGTGGCAAAGGAACGCGATGATGGATAGCTTTGCGCAGATCCTTCAGCGGCTACCCAGAGGCGACGCATCGACTTCCAACAGCGACTCTGGAAATGCCACACCCTTCAAGGTACAAGTTAATTTTGAAATCCCCATCTTCGAGGGTCAAATAGACGCAGATGTCGTAGATAAATGGTTAAATCTGCTAGATGGGTATTTTTCTTTTCATGAATTTTCAAGTCGGGAAAAGATTGTTTTCGCTCTTCTCAAATCAGCCCCCCACGTCAAGGACTGGTGGGAAACCTACTGCGAGCAGAAGGATGAAAGTACAGGCTCACTATTTTCATCCGCACCCACTTGGAATGACTTTCGGGACGCCATCAAGGAGCAGTACTACCCTGTCGGAAGCTATGAGGACAAATACATCAAATGGACCACACTGCGGCAGGGACGAGACCAAGATGTGCCGCAGCTCACAAACATTTTTCATACCCTTCGCACACAGTTGGGTATCAAAGATTCTGAGCTGCATCTGGTACTCAAATACCGTGGCTGTCTGCACAAATACATCCAGGAAGAGATGGTGTTCTTGAACATCCCCTCACTCGGCATAGCATACCGATACGCTGTCAAAATCGAGCAAAAGTTCAAACAGAAGAAGCGAGACTTTGGATCTGCAAATCCGAAGCCCAAAGGACAAAGCCAAGGCAGGGTGATCCAAGACAACCCATCGAAGCCGCAAGAAAATAACAACACCATGAAGCCGAAGAAGGACACAAGGAAGTGGTGTGAGTTCAACAAGAGTCCCACTCATAACACAAGTGAGTGTCGGACCAAGCAGTCACTGGTGGCTGAGTTGAAGGCTTCCGAATCAGATGCATGTTCCGATCCTGAGCCAGAACCCGACAAGGGGAATGGGAAAGGGAAGCCGATCATTGATGCAGATCCCAGCGCCACTGTTGCCACCGCCAAGATCCAGAAAGATGAGCCCGAAAATCCAGAGGAAGGGGAGCGTCTTTTCCACTCACAGATGTGGGTAAAGGGTTCGCCGCTACAATTCATTGTCGACAGTGGCAGCCAAAAGAACCTCGTTTCAGCAGAGGTCGTGAAGTGGTTGGGCCTACCGACTACACCACACCCACAGCCATACAGTATCGGGTGGCTTCATGAAGGACGAGATGTCAAAGTTCGCCAGCAGTGCCACCTTCCCTACAGCATCAAGCCCTTCACAGACGAGGTATTGTGTGATGTTACACCTCTGGATGTTTGTGATGTATTATTAGGCCAGCCATACTTGTGGAGGCGACATGCTGTGTATGAGTCCAGGCCTCGTGCTGTCATTATTTCTTTGAATAATTCATTATACAGGATACCGGAGGTAGCCCCACCTACTGCCACATCTTTGATCACTACCAAGAAAGGAAGCAAGCTCATATCACAGACCAGGAAATTCGTTTGTCTGGTTCACTCCCAAAGTAAGGGGAAGATCGTTGCTACATCCATGACCCCTGCAAAGGGTTCCTCCATGCAGCAGCAACAGCAAAGGGATACGGTCATGACAAAACACAGGAACAACTTCTCCTCACCCACATGGGTACCACACAAGTTTCAGGTGGGCAACAAAGTCTGGTTGCATCGACAGAAAGAACGCAGTACCAGAACCCATCAGAAGCTCAAACCACTCTGACATGGTCCTTACAGCAGTACCAAGGCTATGGGGAACAATGCTTTGGAGCACATCATTCCTCCATTCCTTCGCCTGCACCAAATGTTCAATGTGGACCATCGTCGACCATGCTTCCCACCATCACTGGACACATCAGAGATTGCAGGACAAGTTCAGCAGATGGAGGAACTCAACGCAATGGGGAACATTGCTTCCTAAGGGGGGAGGAATGATCCAGATGGATGTTGGTGGCCACCCACCTATCCCATTTGGACCCCCACAACTGTCTCTTTCAGCTTTTTTAGTTTCCTAAATTGTAGCACAGTTTACTATTTTTAGTAGTTTTTCGGGTCCTGAACTTCTGGAGCCGTTTTGAGGCCCTAAACGACGTTTTTTTGGGAATCTGGGGCAACATGGGTCCATGGACCCATGTTGCCTCCCAAAGTGGTAGTACTCGGATAGATCTTTCTAACGAGCTATCGTACGCGTCAAACAGAGATCGTATGCCAAAGTTACAACCTCGGGAAATTGATGTACCAATTTACCCAAACGGGGCCCACAATTTGGTGTTTCATCTTCTAGGGGTTAGGTTTCGGGATGTGAAGGGTTTTCCATTGTTTCTCAACAATAAATAGGCCTTCGAGCCTCATTGTAACACAGTTCGGAACAGTTCAGAGGCATGTAGCCGCCACATCTCTTCTCAGAGATAAGCTACCATCGCCCTAGCTAGTTTCTTTCCATTTCTGTTTGTAAGCATATTTCAGTATTTTACAGTAATGAAATGAAGTATTATTTCCGCTGCATCTCTGTATTTATGGTTATCGCATCTCTGTATTTATGGTTATCTCTGTAATCTATTGCATTCCTGTTTAAATCCGGATCAAGTAGAGAGAAATAGTACAATAAATCTGATTCATATCAGCAGTAGCAAATCCTAGATTAGCAGCATCAACATTAGCGGCTTCTTTATCAAACTAGGGCAGACGATATCTCACAAACCGACCGTCGGATTGACTTCATTCCACCACCAAAATTTGCGGCTTCCAGAGGAGGTTCAGATGAACCTACAACATATTTCATATGAGGAGATCTTCTAGGCGACGTAGGTCAATCTTTACTTCTGCAGTTGCAGCTTCAGTTTCAGCAGTTTCCGGTTTCAAACTAGGGCAGTCAATATCTTACAAATCGTTCGTCGGATTGACTTCATTCCACCAGCAAAAGTTGAGGCTTTCATAGGAGGTTCAAATGAACCTATAGCACAGTTCAAATGAGGTGATCTTCTAGGCCATGCAGGTCAATCTTTACTTCTACAGTTGCAGCATCAGTTTCAGCAGTTTCCAGCTTCAAACTAGGGCAGTCGATATCTTACAAACCGTTCGTTGGATTGACTTCATTCCACCACAAAAATTTGTGGCTTTTAGAGGAGATCTAGATGGACCTACAACACAGTTCCAAAGAGGAGATCTTCTAGGCCACACAGGTCAATCTTTGGATCTGCAGTTGCAGCTTCAGGTTCAACAGCTTCCGGCTTCACATGTGTGAGAGAGAGACCCATTTCTGCGCAGTAGAGAAGAGACTCATTTCTGCACAGTAGAGAGAGAGAGAGAGATGTGATGAGAAGAGTGAGTGCAAATGAGGAAATGTCCTCTTATATTTATACACAACGTTGGTGTTTGAATAGATACGACTGTTGGGCTTCTGAGCCTACATGAGTTGTAGGTCGGCTTGATAATAATTCTATAATCAAAATGAATTCATATCTCCATGAATACTTATAAGAATCGAATGATCTTTATATCAATCCTACACCTCTCGACGAGAGGAATCTAATAAAAATATTATCAGCCATGAATAAGATGACCCACATGAAGTTTTTCCCTGGTTGCCAAGTTTAACATATTGGTACTAACGACGGTGGTTACATTTGTTTAATTGTAAAAAGTAATGGTGTTAGGATGGTCTAATCATGTAATATTATGGTAGGGTGAGGTATGTATTAACTGGAAAAATAATTGGATTTCCTAAATCCCACCTGATTAGGAAAGGCAACACGTGCTTAAGAAATTGTATGTGTGACAACAATAGCTCTTGAAACGTTAATTAATCCAAATCAGTAAAGGAACTGAAATGTAATGTTGTATTAACAAGCTTCGACAGACACTCCAAACCTGAAACAACCCAATGATTAACCATGAAACTACCTAATCCATAAGCACCAAATCCATTAGCTCTTGACCCTTAATCCATTAAACCCTAACCCCTAATCCCTTAACCCTTAATCCTTGTACCCCAAATCCCTAAATCCCATAATACTCAAATCCCCTATCCACTTAACCCATAACACTTCAATTAATTAACTATTTAGGCACATCTAACACTAAATCTAGGGATAAAAAAGGATCTAACCAAGGAGGTAATTCACATGCAAAAAAAGGAGTTAAACCCAGTGCTATCACTATGTTAGAAATTAATTAACAGAGCAATGAAACACATACAATATTGCAGAAACACAAATACATAAATGCATAAACCAAGAGAGATAAAAATATACATGGTTCACCCAATTTGGGCTACATCCATGGAGAATCAGTTAACCCTACCTTTTATATTATCCATCAAAATGAAGAGATACAACATACAATAGATCCGTTGTAATTTCCTCTTCACTTTCACACAGTCTCCTCTCTCTTTCTCGCTTAGATTAATAAGCCAAAAACACATTACAATTCCCTCATATAAATCAAGGGTTTCCTTCTAGGAAAAAAACCCTAAATTAACATAATTTATACTGTTATCATCTGCCTAATGAACAACCTAGATTAACTACAAAATTACGATATTTTGTAAGGAAATGCTTCATCTATTTTTAGCTTTGGGAGCATTTCCCTTGAACCCACACTAGATGGGGGGGCTCATAAAATTCTCTTCCCCCACCGAGACCCCCCTGATGGTGATTAAACAGGTGGTTTTTCCACCCTGTTAGGAACAAGGATATAACACGGTTTAAATAGAAAACCTCTGAACAACCAGGAATATAATTGGGCTCCACACCCAATAATCTCCCACTTAGAGATTAATTATATAACTCCATCGTTGCTTCACTTGCTGGACAATGACTCCACATGGATCTGGTTGTTTCTCATCTTCACCATCATACTTGAAGACCAATTGAAATTGAGGAAAATCTCATTTTGTCCCTAGTTACAACTTTTGTTAACATAATTTCATGATTCTGGCTAGTGTGTATCATTTCTAGCTTCAATTGTCCATCTTCCAACACTGATCGTATGAAATGGTACTTGAATTGTATATGTTTAGTCTTGGAATGAAATGTTGAGTTCTTTGCAAGATGAACGACACTTTATCTATCATTGTATAACCTTCCCATCTCCTTCTTCTAGCCCAATTCATCCATAAACCTTTGTAACTAAATCATTTCTTTACTAGCCTCTGTAGCAAAAACATACTTTGCTTCCATTTTTGAAAGTGAAACAATGTTTTGCAATTTTGAAATCCAACTGATAGTTGTTCCACCTACAGTAAACGCATACCTTGTGGTGCTATTCATGTTATCTCTATGACCTGCCCTATCTGCGTCAACATATCCCTATAGAGAAATGTTTGAACCACAAAAGCATAATGCTTAATTTTTAGTACCTCTCAAATACCTTAGAATCTATTTCACTGCCATCCAATGCTCTTTTCTTGGATTTTTCATAAACCTGCTTACAACTCCCATGACATGTGCAATATCAAGCCTTGTACAGACCATTTCATACATTAAGCCTCCAATTATTGATGCATATGGAACTTTACACGTATAATCCATCTCTTCCTGAGTCTTGGGACACATCTCCTTACTTAGTTTGAAATGGCTAGCCAAAGGTGTACTAACTAGTTTTGCATTTTTCATATCAAATCTTTCCAACACCTTTTTTATGTACTCACTTTGAGGTAATGTTAATTTGCGATTTTTTTTGTCTCTAGTTATTCTTATACCAAGAATTTACCAATTTTCCTTTGAGCACATTTATTTCCTGCATGTTAGACCTTGCAACAAGCATGTCATCTACATACAATAACAATATAATATAGCTTCCATCATTTTTATTTTTAAGATAAGCATAATGGTTAGAGTGACATCTAGTATAGCCTTGTTCAGACATAAACTTGTCAAATTTTAGATATCACTACCTTGGAGTCTATTTTAAGCCATATAATCTCTTCTTCAATTCGCACACTAACTTATCCTTCCCTTTGACCCAACACCCTTGTGGTTGTTGCATATATATTTCTTCCTCCAAATCCCCATGGAGAAAGGTTGTCTTTACATCTAACTGCTCAAGATGAAAATCTTTTTCTACCACTAGACTTGAAATAGTTCTGATTGAAGTCATTTTAAAAATAGGATAATTTTTTTTATCAATGTATATACCTTTCTTTTGTACAAACCCATTCACCACAAGTCTAGCCTTATACCTATGTTTACCTCCATCTTCTTCCTTCAACTTGTAAACCCATTTATTCTACAATGTTGTTTTACCTGCAGGAAACTTGAGTAAGTCCCAAGTCTAGTTATGCATCAAGGAGTCTGTCTCTTGTTCCATGGCTTGTTCCCACTTCTTCTTGGTTTCTACCTACATTTCTTTTTCATATATTTCTGGTTCACCAAAATTAGTCAACAATACATAATATAATGAAGGAGAGTATTGTTCAAGGGGTCTACTTATCCTGGTAGATATTCTAACGCCACTTTCAAGTATTTTAGGTGCATGTTGTTGTTGTGGCTACTGATCATTATGATTTTCAGGTACCTTTACTTTTTTTGTGATCTCATCAAGCACCGTATATTCTTTGTTTTTATTTTCCTATTTCTATTCCTGCATTTGATCCTTATACATGACCTTTTCATTGAATATGACAAATATACTCCTAATGATTTTGTGATTTTCATAATCATGTAAGTGATAACCAAAATCATTAACACCATAGCTAATAAAGGTACATTTCTTTGAATTTGCCTCAAGATTTGTTTTCTTTTTATTTACTTAGTGGACAAAGGTTTCACAACTAAAAGTCTTTAAAAATGAGTAGTTTACCTTTTTACCTGTCCATGTCTCCTCTGGAATACCACCACCCAAGGAAATTTAAGGCCCTCTTTTTATTAGATAAACAAAAATATCTACAAAAACTGCCCAAAATTTTAAGGGAAATCCTGCATGAAATCTCATGCACCTTGCACACTCCATGATTGTCTTGTTCATCCTTTCTGACACACCATTTTCCTATGGTTTTCCTGGAACTATTTTCTTTCTATGAATTCCATGTTCTGAATAATTGTTATCAAACTCTTTGTCCTAGTATTCACCTCCATTGTCTGATTAGAGAAACTTCAATTTATTTCCTTTCTCATTTGCAACCAAATCTTTTCATTTCTTGAAAGTATCAAAGACATTAGATTTATTCCTAATACAATAAATCCAGGTTTTCCTAGTTGCATCATCAATAAAATTAACATAATAATGAGAGCCCCCAAGACATGATGTCTGAGTTGGTCCCCATACATTTGTATGCACAAGATCTAATTTTTCACTCTTATTTTATTTCCTAAATCTAATAAATCTCGCTCTCTTTTTCTTTCCATAAACACAATTCTCACAGAAAATCCAAATCAATGTGCTTCAAACCTGGCAACAAATTTCTTGAGTGAAGAATTTGCATCCCTTTATGACTCATGTGCCCAAGCCTATGATGCCACAATCTTGTATCTACTCCTTTGGAGCTTAAATCATTAACATAATTAGAAATAATATTGCATAAATACAATGTACCAACCTTTTCTCTTTTTTATATTACCACGGCTCCTCTAGTGACCTTCTATGTTTTTTCTATAAAAGTATTTACACAACCTTCACCTCCCAACTACCATGTTGAAATTATATTTTTCTTCAAATATGGAACATGCTTTACCTCCTTTAACAACCATTGGTTTCCATTCCATTGTTTTATAAAAAAATTACCCATTCCAATGATTTTCAGGGTTTATCATCACCCAAGCGAAATTGTCCAAAATCTCCTTGAACATAGTCATGAAATTTATTCCTATCAACTGTGGCATGGAATGAGGCCCCTGAGTCTACCACCCAGGCATCAATAATATTCTCTAATGAAAGAATAAAAGCATCTTACAACACATCACCTCGACATTCGCTTCATGAGTTTTTGTTTTATGTCCATCTCCTTATTTTCCCTTTCGAGATTTGTATTCTTTCTTCAGGTGTCCTTTCTTTCAGCATTTCCAGCACACTATACCTCATCTGGATTTGGATCTACCTTTTCTTGACTTATTGTGATGTCTTGGGCTCCTTCCTCTTTCCATTTTTCTTCCCCTAGTCTCTATAGTCAAAGCATTTCCTAATGTCTCACTATAGCTTTTCCATTGCATTTCCTCGCTAAGGATGGCACCAACAACATCATCAAACTTTAAATTACTAGATCTAGAGACAAAGTTACTAATATCCATAACCAGACCATTCCAACTTTATGGAAATGAGCATAGAAATAATAGATCCCTAACTTCATAATCAAAATTTATCTCTACATAACTTAACCAACTGGTAACTGTGTTAAATTCATTTAAATGATCAACAATAAATCCACCTTCTGGCAGTTTCATACTAAATAGATGCTTCATAAGAAATACCTTTTTTGAGGCCGAGGGTTTTTTCATATAGTTTGGCCAATGTTATCATTAAACCTTATATTGTCATTTACTTTGAAATGTTGAATGCCATCGACAGTGCCAAACACAAGTGTATTGTTCCTTGTGCCTTTCTGTCGATAATATCCCATTATGTGTCTGTCATACTCGTTGACTTCTTTGATTTTCCGCTCAATGGTAGGTACAAATCTTTCTGATACAGAAAATATTCCATCTACATTTTCCACAACTTGTAGTTTTGGCCATTAAATTTCTCAACCCTAAACCTACCATCTTCCACCATTGCTCCCACTAGAACTAAGAACCCTTCTTTCGTGCGAGTTTATCAGCCAAATAGATCTTTAGTTCTGTTACAAGTTGTTAGAAATTAATTAACAGAGCGATGAAACACATACAATATTATAGAAACACAAATACATAAATGCATAAAACAAGAGAGATACAGATATATGTGGTTCACCCAATTTGGGCTACGTCCATGGAGAAATAGCTAGTACTTCCTTTTATATTATCCAACAAAATGAAGAGATACAACCTACAATAGATCCATTGTAATTTCCTCTTCACTCTCACACAGTCTCGTCTCCCTTTCTCGCTTAGAATAATAATCCACAACTGCAATTATATTCCCTCATATAAATCAAGGGTTTCATTCTAGGGTAAAATACCTTAAATTAACATAACTTCTATCGTCATATCATCTGCCTAATGAATGACCCAGATTAAGTACAAAATTATAATATTTTACAAGGCAATTTTTCATCTATTTTTAGCTTCAGGAGTGTTGCCCCCGAACCCTCGCCTGGGGGCGGGGCAGCTCATAAAATTCACTATTTCCCCCTGGACCCCCCTGAAGGTGATTAAACGAGTGATGTTATTGCCCCATTAGGAACATGGATCCAACGCGCATAAAACAAAAAACCTCTAAACAATTAGGAAGATAATCAGGCTCCACACGCAAAACACTGGCCCTATTTACAGGGAAATTGATGGTGTTATTTATGGTGGTATTTTATGGTGTTATTTCTGTCTCTAATTTTGGTGCTATTTACAATGCCATTATTGCCTAATTTTGTGCCTAAATGTTTTGGACAGCGAAAGCAACGCCAAAAATAGTGTTATCTTGATAAGTAGGACTGACCTTTTTAAAAAATTTGAGAGAAATACACTAAAAAAATCCTTGGAAGAAAAAGAGGGAACAAGAAAAGGAGTTGATCACAAGTATTTGTTGTAGTGTTACTTGACATTTAGTCTTATTTTGCAGTTTAGTCTTATTTTTTGTTTCCTCTTTTTACTTGACATTTAGTCTTATTTTTACTTTAATTGTTTTTTTTAATTAAGAGTTATAATGAGTTGTAACTTGTTTATAGTTCTAATTACTTCTGGTTCACTCCATTTTAGGATATTTTACTAATTTTGTGTCTCCCAATGTAGTTTTGTCTCACTCGACAAGTAGGGAAGGTGCTTTTGTAGTTAACTAAGTGCAAGCAGATGGAATCCAAACCTTATTTGAATTGGTTCTTACTCCCAGAAAGTCTATATATTATATTCATGTTCAAAAATAATACATTATCATATTTTATGAGTAATTAAAATTATGTCCTTGATTCATTACTCAATTTCTCATCAATTTGATCTCTTCTTTCTTGTTTGCAAGTAGCTAGTCTAGTATATTTTTTCACACTTAGATCGTGTGATTTTGCTTCAAGTACAACAGGGGATTAGAGAACAAGTGAGTTTATGAAAAGTACTAATATTTGAAAATATTAGAACATACCACAAAGAATGGAATATCTCACAATTATCCTCGCTCCTTTCAATTACTTTGAATCGAAGTCAAAGATCCTATGATTATTATAGAGTGAGGGACTCTATAAGATTACAATGGTTACTGAATTTAAGCCTACTTGAAATATTGAGAAATCAAAATAATTAAATAGGATAGATGAAGGCTATGAGATACTTTGTTTTTATATCTCCCTTTATATATTCTTTGATGTTGAGTCAGGCTCAACATTTGATGAAGTTTGGACCAAACTGGAGGGAATTTTGACAAGAAAGATGAGTTTAAAAGACACCAACTAGAAAATGAGATTATTTCTCTAGATCAAAACCATTTGGAGACCCTAAAATATTGTGGGATAGGTAGGAAGGAGGAACAACTTATCCCTTTTGTACTTTATAAACTAAGTCTTCAATATTTTGTATTTGTCTCTTCTTTTCATATTGCTAAACTCTCTGGGGGTAAGAATTAGAAGGTGCCTTATTTGGATGATTTAATTGAGTTCTTGATACATGAGTATAATAAGGTCATACAAATTTGGGTATCTTAAGCCTTCCACACCCTATGCAGTTATAGTGAATGATGAAAACGAGAAAGGCAAGTAAGAAACAAGGGATCTTGATAATATAGATGAAGAAATATCTCAATCTAGTAAGGAGATTAAGATTCCAAAGGAGAAAAATATTAGAAGGAGAGAATTTTTTTACCTAACACAATAGGCGGCTCCATATAGAGAGTTCTTTCATGGTGAATACAATTTAACTAATGGCCAAAGTACTTTAGGAACATAATCTAGGAAACTACATTCTAGACAATGTCATGAAGAAGATTGAAGACAAGCCACCAAAGGATTGGGGTATGGATTATGATTTGACTATAATTTCTTAATCATTGGATAAATTGATTTTATAATTAGGTTCCTCTAATCATATATTTGCATCAAATAATTCTTCTTTCATACCTTTCACTATTCCTACTAAAAGAACTTCTCCAACACCTCTTTTTGATGGAGATATTCAAGATGATTTTATACTATTCAGATTAGATTTTTGATTAGATTTAGAATTCCATTAGTATACCATTAAATATCCAAATAAAATGTATGGAGGGCACATCATACTCTTCAATCAGCTAGTTATCTAGTGGTTGAAATCGCCCAGCGACAAGGAGCTAGTTTTTAAATTTTTTGTCTTCACAAGTTGTCATTGCTACTATTAGCAAGAACAAGGCTCAAATGGTAGAAAAATGATTCTCATATGATGGTGTAGGCTAGATCCAAGGAATTAAAAAAAAAAACCCTCCTAACCCCTAAACCCAACTAGAGTTAGAAGGAGGTGGTTACTCTGCTGAGTCAGATCCCAAGGTGCAATTTTGGGAACGAGATTCGATCTTTTTTTACTTTTTTGACTTTTCAGAATTTCAAGTAAATGAAATCGTTGCATTCATCTTATTGATATGATTCCAATGATATAAAATTCATATCAATCCAACTTAAGAGTAAAAATTTACAGCCCGCTGAAGATGTACCAATTACACCCTGCCACATAATCACAATTGCCATGTGGCAGCCTCATAGAGGCCCACATGGTTGTGATGAGGTGCAGAACCTATTGAGTTTTAATTCTTGTGCAGAACCTATGATTACTTAGAAGAATCTCAAAAACTTAAGTTGTTTCCTTCAACATTGAAAGGAGCTTCTTTGAAGTGGTTCATGGGATTGGTCACTCAGTCCATTAGAAATTGGAATGACATGAAGGAAGTGTTTTTGGACAGGTATTTGGATTATTGCATGCCTACCAATCACAAGGATGAAGTGTTCAAAATGATGCAAAGAGAGGATGAAAATTTGAAGGATTTAATTAAGAGATTCAACTATAACTTGAAAAGAGCAAAGATGGAAAATTTAGATGAAGATACCTTAAAATATCTTCTATTAAAATCCTTTAGAGATGAGTGGATAGATATCCTTAACATGATGGGGAAGGGAGATATCTCTCAACTTCCATTAAGTAACATAGGAGAATTATGTGTTCATCTCTCAAGAGGGAAATCCAAAACTGGGAAAGGTCTGAGAGATCCTTCTCTTGTTAGAGTGAATAAGTTTGCAACTGGATCAGTGAGTAGGGCAGAAATTGGGAATATGCTTGATGAATTCAAAACAAATATTCTAGGGAGCCTTATTGAGGAAATAGACACCCTTAAGTTGCAAAACAAGCATAAAACCAAGGCTGATGCTTTAGCTATTTTCTATCCCAAATGTAGAAAAAAACACGCTTTAAGAGAATTTCATTTGGATATAAAAATTATAGAGAATTGTTTGATTTGTTCAGAAAACCATGAGACCAAGGGTTGTCCTTCAATTCCAGGTCTTAAGGTTGTTTTTCAAGAAGAAACAATTCAAAATTCAGCAGAATCTCTTTGCCTTGTTGCTAGAAGACCTTGGCAGGGGCCACAAAATCAGGGATTTAAACATGTACCTTCAGCCCCCACAAAATTGGAATTATTGGTAGCAACCTTGGCCTCAACCTCAACCTCAATCTCAATATCAACCTTGGGCTCAAGGAGTACAAAATCCTTATGGAAGATTTTCTCAATATTATCAATATCCTCCATCATATCATAATTATCCTCCCCCACAAATTCCACAACAAAATCAAAAACCACAACTTCAAAACTAGAACCCTCAACTTTCACTACCATTTCCACAACAAAATCAGTAGCCACAACTTCAAAACCAAAATCCTCAACTCTTACTACCATTTCAGTGGAGACCAAATTAGCTACTTACCCAACCATTACCAAACCCCAACAATAAAAATCCTCTGAATACTTACATGGTGGAAGGACAACAATTTCCAACTTATATGATCACTCCTCTAGATCTCAATGATGTTCAACTAAGGTATGGTAGGATATTAGAAAATGAAAGGCCTTCTATAGTTATTCAGGAACAAGACAATTCTAAGGAAGATTCTCTACAACCCAATAAAAGTTTTGAAGGAACATCTCTCCAAAGCCAAAATACTAAAAATGAAAAATAGAAAGAACCAGTGAAATCAACTCCTATCATTGAGCAACCAATATCTACTTTTGCACCTCCTTTTCCTGAAAGATTACAAGTTGATAGAGGAGTAGAAAAGCATATTATGCTTCCTAATTATGATTTTCTAGATGAATTGAAAAATGTCTGTATCAAAATCCATTTGTTACAAGACATTAAGGATATTCCAATCCTAGCTAAAACAATAAAGGAGTTGAACATAAAGAAACCAGGAAGAAAAGCAAAAGAAAAAAAAAGAATTCACTTGGTAGGAAAAATAGCAGACATAATGATGGGAAAAATTTCCATACAAAAATATGTAGATCCACGAAGTCCAATTGTGAAAACACATATCAATGGAGTTGAAATTCCGAATACATTGGTTGATTTAGGAGCAGCAATAGACATCACGAGCAAACAAACCATGGAACATCTCAAGCTTCCTAATCTTCTTTACACTCCTACATTACTACAATTAGTAGATAGATCTGTAATCAAACTAGATGGTGTGTTAGAAGATATTTTAGTGTCCTTAGATTCTTGGGAATATCCTCTTGACTTTATGATCTTAACCCCCAAGAACAATCTAGGAGGACATACACTTATATCAGGGAGACCTTGGCTGGCCATAGTTGATGCTTTCATTAGCTATAGATTTCGTCACATGTATATTTCCGATGGGAATTCAACAAAGAAATTCACTCTATATCCTCTAGCAAGAAAAATCATAGAAATAGATGACAAAGAATGGATTGATGATGAAAATGACATTCAACCTTTCTTTACTATTTTAGAAATTAGTGAAGATAGTCAAATCTTGAATACAATGGAAAATTTTGAATCATCTCCAGAATATGAACATGATCAATACCAAGAAAAATCCAATATTGAATATTTTTCATCTAGGCAGATGCCTCTTTATTCTATGGAAGAATTTGGTATCTCTACAATTGAAATCTTTCCATGGAGAACATTGAACATAAACAATAACTTAGAGAAATTACAACAGGAAAAGCTAATCAAAACATTACAACAACATTCTGTTGCATATGCATGGGAATATACTAACATGAAAGGAAGTAGTCCTAAGACTTGTATACATCACATCTACATTGAGGAAAATTGTAAACCTATCAGACAACCTCAAAGAAGGATGAATCCAAATCTTAGGGAAATTGTGAAAAAAGAGCTGCAAAAACTGCTGAATGTAAACTTCATTTACCAAATTTCAGACATCCAATGGGTTTCCCCTTTAGTGATTGTGCCAAAAAAGAATGGTAAATGGAGGGTGTGCATTGATTATCGAGAATTGAATAAATCTACCCTTAAAGATCATTTTCATTTGCCCTTTATAGATCAAGTGTTAGATACATTAGCATGTAAGAAGTATTTATCATTCTTGGATGGTTTTAGTGGTTATAATCAATTTCAAGTGGCACCTGAAGATCAAGACAAAACCACATTTACTTGTCCATGGGGAACCTATGCCCACTGAGTACTTCCTTTTGGATTATGTAATGCACCTGCAACATTCCAAAGAGCAGTACTAGGAATTTTTTCTGATCTAATACATGATTGTGTAGAGGTATATATGGATGACTTTACAGTCTATGGGAATACATTTGAAGAAGCTTTGGAAATTTTGGAAAAAGTTCTTAAAATATGTAAGGAAGAAAACCTTTCACTAAATCATGAAAAACGTTTTATGATGTTTACAGAAGGGATTGTTTTAGGACATCACATTTCAGGAGATGGAATTAAAGTTGATAAATCTAAAGTTGAAGTCATCTCCAAATTATCAATTTCAAAATGTCAAAAGGATGTTAGAAGTTTTCTAGGATTTACAGGATACTATAGAAGATTTATAGAAAATTTCAATAGAATAGCATCCCCACTCTTCAAGTTACTCACCAAGGATTGTGAATTCAATTGGAATCCTGATTGCCAGTTAGTATTTGAGACTTTAAAAGCAAGAATTTCTAAAGCACCCATCTTGAGAGGTCCAAATTGGAAACTACCTTTTCACATTTCAACAAATGCTTCAGATACAACTCTCAGAGCTGTAATAGGACACAAAGATTTGATTCCCTATGCCATATACTATACAAGTAATAATCTGACTCCCATTAAGTTAAATTATGCTGTAACTGAAAATGAATTTTTAGCTATTGTTCATGCCATCAACAAGTTCAGACATTATTTAACAAGCTATGAAACCTTTGTTCATACAGATCACTCTGCAATCAGATACTCAATGAATAAACCTATTACTAATGGCAGAGTTACAAGATGGTTATTACTCTTGAAAGAATTCAATATTACTGTGCTAGATATACCTAGAAAACAAAACACAGTAGCTGATTTCTTGTCCAGAATTCAAAATATCAAAGATGACACTCCGATTGAAGATCAGTTTCCTGATGAATATCTTTTTGTAGTGCTTACTCAAACCCATTGGTTTACAGATATTTCCAATTGCTTAGTCACAGGGAAATTGCCTTCACATTTGTTTCCTAGAGAGAAAGTGAAATCCATTCAAATAAGTGCAAGATACTCATGGATCACTAATGAATTGTATAAGACAGGTCCAGATCTCATGATCAGAAGATGTGTGAGGGAAGATGAAATTCCTGAGATTCTTAAGGCATGTCATGATGAACCATGTGGTGGACATGTTGCTGACAAGAGGACAGCCTATAAAATCCTTTCTTTAGGATATTATTGGCCTTCCATCTTGAAATATGCCAAAGAATATGTCAGGAGGTGTGACAGCTGCCAAGGGGTAGGAAAACCTAGTTCTTCAAATGAAATGCAACTACAAATTCAGGTATTCGTTGAACCTTTCGAAAAATGGGCCTTCGATTTTGTTGGACCAATTAATCCCCCATCTAAGCAAAAGAAGTATATATTGGTATGCATTGATTATGTCACTAAATGGGTAGAGGCTAAAGCATTGCATTTTGCTAATGAAAAATATTTAGTTAATTTTCTTTTTTAGGACATCTTCACTCATTTTAGTGTTCCAAGAGAAATTGTGACAGATCAGGGATCTCAATTTACATCTAAAATGGTGAAGGGTCTTGTGGAAGATTACAAGATCAAACATAGGAAATCCACTCCCTATCATCCACAAGAAAATGGTCAAGTTGAATCTTCAAATAAGGTGATTGAAGGAATTATCACTAAGGTTGTGCATCTACATAGAAGAGATTGGGCAGAAAGGCTTCCTGGAGCCTTATGGGCTTATAGAACTACATGGAGGAACACAACAAGACACACACCCTATGAACTTGTTTATGGGAAACAAGTCTTGTTCCCTATAGAGTTTCAAATCAAAACCTTCAAGATGGCAGTCCAATTGGGACTGGATTTATCAGAGGCACAGAAACATTGATTGGAGCAACTCAATGAGCTTGATGAAATCAGGTAAGATGCAGTTCAAAGAACCAGTATAGTCCAACAACAGAGGGCTAAATATCATGATAAATATATCAAGGAGAAGAAGTTTCAAGTAGGATATTTGGCACTTTTGTTCAGTTCAATGTTTAAAGATTTTCGAGCGAAGTTTCAAACTCATTGGCTTGGGCCATATGAGATTGGAGAAGTCTTTAATAATAGAGCAGTAAGGATAAGGACAATAGACGGAAGAAAAATACCTCTTCTTGTGAATGGTAATCGGTTGAAGATATATTAGAAACCAATTTCAAGAGAGGAGTTCATTAAGATTTTCCAGAATAACTCTGAAATGAAGCTAGTGAAGAAGAATTCTTCTTCTCCACTAACTTAGTCTTTATTTTTCCTATAAAAAAAAAATAATGTATGAGTTTGAAAACCAATCATTGATTGGCATACTTATACAGAAAACACAGGGTGAAAATTAGAGGTTTCTAACATCCTATATTTTCCATTTCCTTTCTGTAATAAGTAGTGACAAAAAACTACATTCATTTGTAGTTTAGAGTCTGCAAATTCATAGTCTCATTCCATCTCATTCCGTTTTCATTTTATTTTACATCTCATTTCATCTCACTGTCATAACCCATTTCCATTTCATTTTTACACTCATATTCCATAGCCATACTTCACTTTTCCTTCTTTTCACATTCCACAGCTGATTCCATTATGGAGCTAATCTAATTCTGCAGCTATAACTTACTCATGAACTTTGGCACAGTTGTACAACTCACAAATAAATCATGAATGCATGTACCTATGAATCAACAACAAAAGAGTTATCAAGAAAAAGGTTAAGTTCTAAAGGTAAAATGCAAAATTTATTTCAAATAGCAAGTTAAAAACATAAGGCATGTATAATATGAATAATCGTATGTCTCCTTAACAAGTTATCATTTGATTTGACAGCCACTTCATTATACCACATCTCTACCACATCTTCCATACTTGATATCAAACAGTCCACAATAACTTCACCATACCACATCTTTGCTACACTTTCCATACTCTGTACCTAAACGGTCCCTAATAACTCCAGCTGTTAACGGTCATTACTACGATGTGACCAACATATCCACGTCTCTCCAAACCCTCACCATCTACTTATTCCATGCAAACCTGTAGTTATTTTTCACCATACCCATAGTCAGTCCATTTCATAGACCAAGAGAGTAATTCTGAAGGTTAAGAAATTTTGCGAAACAGAAGCCATGGGACTCATTGTCAAGACAGAGCCAGTAGGAGCAAAATATATGGAGGGATTCCCACAACTCAAGGAGATGTTGCAGAAGGCTGGATGGCTCAATTTCATTGAAAATTTTGATGGCTTCCACAAAGAGATCACAAAATCTTTGCTACATCATTTGATGGTACAAAAGTAGAAATTGGAGACATTAAGTTTGCAATAATAGAATCCTATATAATAGAGGCTACAAAACTGCCAAGACATGGTGAGAGATGGTTCAAAAACAAGGAATTCCATAGTGAATCATGGAAATTAATCCTCAAGAACCCAGGTATGGATGTCTCTGTGTTTAGAAAAGGAATTCCTATTTCAGCACTTAAAAGTAAATGGAGAAGCATGCTTTTGATATTACAGAAATTCATTACCTATGAGGGGAGATTCGAGTGCATGCATGTCTATCATATACGTTTATTAATTAACTTTCTAGAAAATGGAGACATCAATCTCCCTTTCTTCCTGCTAAACAATTTAAGAAGGATGGCTTCAAATGTACATAAGAAAATAAAATTCATAGACAACCATGTATCATCATGGGTTGGTAAAAATACTAGTTGAGTTTCATTTGAAAAGAATAGGAGATACTTGGGAAAAATTCCTAATAATAAACTGTTTCCAAGAGGCATGAGAATCACCTGAAGAGGGTAATGTCAGAAGGATTAGGAGAAATAAGACCAGTATAACCATTCAAAGAAAACCTGAGTCCACAACACAGAAAAATGATGAAGAGTCTCTGAAAATTTGACAGAGGTCAGGGAGAAAATCAAACAAAAAGGGAAGATGAAAAAGAAAACTGGTGGAATTACTGGAAACAAACCTGAATCTTCATTACAACAAGATGATGAACAATTAATCTTTGAAAAATTGATAGAGATTGGGAAACAACTCAAGAGAAGAGAAAAGATAGGGAAGGAGAAAAAGGGTACAAAGGAGGAGAACATAAGCCCTCTACAACCTAGAAGGAGCTCTAGACTCTGAGGTATGGTAAAGAAGATATCATCAACAAGAACCCTTTGTTAATCCAAAACCCTATGTCAATCCACAAGAACCTCTAACCGACTCTATCAAAGAAGAAATCTATGAGTTAGAGATATTGAACAGACATATCAAGAAAGAAAATGAAACCCTGAGGGAACAAAGTAAATTGGATATGTCTATTCATGATAATACAATACTGCACCTAGGGCTATGGTATAAGAAGAATAGGAAGTTGAAGAGGAAGAATAGAAGCTTGAATAGAATAGTCATTAACCTTAAATACAAGCCTCTTATGAAGAAACCCAGAATGGTAGTCACTTCAAAGAGGAGCAAAAGAAGAAAATTAGATGTACTGGAAGAGGTGTCTAAGTGAATGAAATAGGAAAGAAGAATTCACATTTTTGGAAAATTGCATGGGGACATGCAATGATTTTGCAGTGGGGGTATGTTGAACCTCAGAATTACCCTCTCCTTGATATATTTTCTCACTTCTTTCCCTTGCTTTTACATAAGATTACAGATCCCCATCAATGATAAATGACAAATTTTGTCTTAAGGAGGGAATTAAATGATTGACATGTTATATTTTTATGTTTTTTATATTTGAATAAGTTTTTGCAAATTAGCTACAAAACGCAGCCTATTCTGTAGCTAATTGTGTATTTCGTAGCTACTTCCACGGTCTGGCAGGTTCCAGGTGTCAAACGAAGAAATCGACCACATGGGCATTTCTGGAATCCTCTCCACATGGATTCTGTCCTAATCACACAGCCGAGATCGACAAGGAAGCAAGCTCAAGATCATAGTCAAAGGTGGAGTCAAATGTATGAAGCCTAGAAGCAATAATACTCTTTGTCTACTCTTTCGTGATTAATTAATAAATCCAACAGTTTTGTTGCAGCATTAACTCAGATCAGCCTCTTGTGTTAACGGTTCTGTGAAAACATCTCTCTTGAATTCATGTCACCTGTAGTTGATCAAACATTTACGCAGTCCTGTTGTGATATGTGTAGGCCACTTGTGGCTAATTTTCCTCAAAGACGGTTATGAATATTTTCTTTTAAATACTAGTTGTACAGAACTGAAAGGGGTTCAAAGAATTTGATGTATTAAGTTCAGACTTATAGCTCTGCATTTTTGGACTTTGTTCCTATTTATAATATAAATTTGTGTGTTGATCAATGATTGTATGAAAGAGCATTTTCAATTAGCTAGCAGCTCAACCTAGTCAGTTGCAGAGGGCCGCTACACTGAAGGAGGTTTTCTTTCCATTTGTTTTCTATTCAGTTTTAATTTCACCATTTGCTTTTAGCAGTATTTCTAACTTAGGTTGATTTCTTGTAGTTTGATTTCTTTTAGTTTTGATCAGTAGCATAATGTTAGAACTCAATTGTGCAGTCTTGTTTCTCCAACCCATTTCATAAAAGGAAACGACTTTGTTTCTAAACAGAGTAAGGTTGAAAGTAATGAGAATGCATTGTTGACTAGTTTACTCACTGTTTTTGTTATTTATTTTCTAGTTCAAATTGTCAATACACTATGTTAATGAATGTTTTTTATCACCATTTCAAGCTGATACCCATCCTAAACTAAATGGTTAAACATTCACTCTACACAATGGTTGGAACCAATCAGTTACCTCCTGCATGTTTTTATTTAGTTCTCTAGATTATAAAGTACAGAAAGGTGCTTGTGGAAGTCTCGAACCTGGTTAGCTTTTGCATCATTAATATGAGGTTATTTCTCCTTGTTAGTTCATGAGTATTATATTGGCTTATATGTAAGTTATATGGTTATTCCTTCCTTGGTATTTTTGTTTCTATTATGCTAGTTATGAACATGTATTATGACAGGGGATATGTATGGCTCTCATCATGTTTTCACTTGTAAATGAATGGACAATGTATCAATGACCTAATGGATGAAACTGCAGCTAATGTGTTGAGGCATCAATGCTTCTTAGTAATTCTCATATGAGTATGAGACCTATATGCTCAGATCTATTGTTTAAACCTATAGATTACATATTTGTGACACGTTTGACAAAATCCTTGTCATGGCTAGTAGAGGTCTAGTCAAGTCCTTTTTCAAGTATTTGAATTTGTATCATTTTTTTGTTGTTATCTTTCAGTTTTGAAAGTGTCATTTAATTATAGGGCAGTGAGTTGGGTTATGGGCCTGAAAAAGTAGCTCAAATCCTGGAGACGCAGGCACAACATTGGAAATAAAAGTCGCCAAACGCATACATACCCATGATGTGGGAGTGTCTGGAGCCTCTTGGACGCATGATTTTCCATATCAAGGGAGCGCCTGGGGGTTTAATGGTATAAAAACTCAATGGAACCTAGGGGTTGGTTGTCTGAGTGGTTGGGATGACTCCTGCGAGTTTTGTTTCTTATGTGGAAGGTATGTATGGTGTGTTTCTATTGGTTCCACTTCCTTAACTGACACATAGGGAGTCAAATAATATCATAGTAACTTCTAGTCACATGTTTACCCCGGTTGGATGGTTAATTGGGTAGATATAGGAGGAGGGTGTTACAGGGTAACACCCATTTGAGGTTGAGCCTTTTTGGCCGAGCTCCTGACATCTGATGTGGCTAACCTGCTAACCAAGAATGAAATTTAACTTTGACATTTTTCCTAATCGGCAATGCTTTAACAAAGCAGTGTTTTTCCTAAATTTTCAACCTTTTCTAGCAATGCTTCAAGTACCTGATAACCCTTAAACTCATAAGGAATTTATGAACAAAATTAAGAAAACAATACTCATAATCATGCTAGAAAATATTAAATTTTTTTAAGTGAATTCCTTCAAAAAATGCAGAGACTTTTAGAAGCTCATTAATAGAGGAGAAACTTGCCTCCTTTTTCTCAATAGCACTATTAACTGAGCTAATAGGTGAACATAACTCCTCAACTCATGCATACTTAGTTAAATGATAAAATGCAACTACAGGGATGGCATCATGACTCCTTCCCTTCAATCAAGAATGTAATAATTAGCATGCAACAAGTCTTCCAATACCTATACAAAAAATAAAAATGCACTCAACGCTAATTACAAAACACTACTTAGCACTCATTTCTACCAATGCAACTCAACACCATAAAGGTTAAATAATCACTACATCCATGATTTTAGTGTAAGACCATGCATCTCATGCATTCATGATTTCATGTCTTCATATAGTCTGCAATTTATATTGAGTAAACATGCACAACATTGTAGTTAAAAAAGTCATTTCTCTGCAATAAGAAGAATTTCCATGCCATTTATTGCATTAACATAATCATTATATCCACATGTTATTCCAACACCTTTTACACAGTGACAACAACACATTGGTCAATCACATATATAGTGAAATCATATATCATGCCATCAACAAACATCATTTCAGACCAGCAATGAAAATAGATATATATATATATATATATATATATATATATATATATATATATATATATATATATATATATATATATATATATATATATTCTTGATTTCTTGAGAACATGAGAGATACTTATCTAAAAAATAATGGGCAATTGAGTTTGGGACTATGACTCTCCACCCAACCATAGACAACTATAGCCAAGTCTCACTTGTAGTTGTCACGGCCAAGATGGATTCCATAGGTTGAGGGATATATTTCTTTAGGGATTAAAGACATCCATCTGCTGAAATGGGGACTCCATATAGTCATCCATCTCCATCCATCAACTGAATTGAAATCTATAAAATGCACAGGGATTCTAGAGACCAACTGTCTCCACCCTTCAAAACTCAACATTGTGGTTCCACCTAATGTAGGGATTCCAAAACTCACAATAAAATCGACATACAACAAGGAAACATCCAAAAATACTTCAATAATTTTCCAAGATAAAATCCTACACCTCAACCCTTATGGATTTCTTGAGAAACACCATCTCCACCCTCTAGGCCAATGAGCACTTGACAGGAAGTCAATTCTTCTCTTGGTGATCTCTTCCTACTCCTTTCCCAACTAAAAACTCATATTTTTTGTTGTTCAACCTTCCTTTTTGGAATTTTATTTTCCTCTCTCATATTGTTTCTTGCATTCTCTTCCTTTCTAGCTCTCTCTACTCTCCATTCTCTTGTTTTTTGAATTCCTCTTGACACTTCTTTCTAATAAAAGCTCCTTCCACCAAGATATTGTTAACTAATGTGAAATGTGCCACCTATCCAACTGTTTTAAATGTAGCTTTTGTTTATTTAATGCAATGTGTGGATATGACTTTTTCCCCGTTGGTAGTTATCATTCCTCATTTTAAATTTCATGTACATTAATATTATTCCAGCAAGTAACCACCACAATAAATTAATCACCCTAACAATCGATCACCCCATCCCTCTGGAATCTATGTTCCATTATTTAACCCATTTTTTTATTATATATATAAATATTTACATTGCATACATAAATGTAGCTAATTGGGGATGTCACAAACCCCTCCCCCTTGGGGAAACACTATCCTTAGTGTTCTTATTCCATATGCAACACCAAAAACATGCTTAAAGAAAAACACATATTGTTTATGGAACTTTATAAACACAACTTTGTATAATATTTACAATTATATACATTTACTTCAACCAATAAAGGAAAAATGATATGGTTCCCTCATTGAATCAACCATTTCCCAACTAGCTTCCTCAGGCCCAAAATGTCTCCACTGCACCTTGACTTTCTTTATTTCTTGATTATGGAGTGTGAGACTCCTTCGGTCTAGAATGCATATTGGCTCTGGCTGAAAATCTCCCTCTGGTTCCACCTATAGCACAAACCAATCAATCACATGATTAGAATCTTGTACATATACTTTAATCAAAGAAGCTTGGAAAACATCATGGAATTCAACTAATGGGGGTAAGGCAAGCCTATAAGCCACTATTCCTATCCTTTCAAGTATCTCAAAAGGCCGACAAAACCATGGTGCCAACTTGGCACATGACCCAATCTTTAAGGAACTTTTCTTGGGTTTAATTGTCAAGTGAACATGTTCCCCTAACAAGGAATTCTATGTGCACCCTATGTTGATTCACATAGCTCTTTTTCTTTTCTTGTACTACCTTTAAATTATGCTTAATGATTTGCATTTTCTACTCCATCTCTTTTAGTGTACACTACAAGAAAGATACCTTCTAGCATAGCTTATAACAGAGGTTTTTAGTGTTATAAAATTGGAAAATTTTGTAAAAAAACATTTGCTAAAACATTCATTTGTGGCAATGGATCATTTAGCGGAGATCATAACAAAACTTCATCACAATTGAAAAAATTTGGGTGACCGAAGGTTTTAGCAGATGTTTTTTTAGCGGTGCATCTAATGGAAAAATAGTGCTAAATGTATAAAAGGACGGGGGTTGTATACATCACTAAAATCACTAAGGCATTGAATTCAAATAACACCAGTGCCTAAAATTTATACTGCCTACTACGTATATATTAAAAAAATGCTACGGGGTGTTCTTTTCTAGGAAGGGCACAAGGGCAAGCAAACAAATATTTGAGACCCTGTGATTTTATTTAAACTCACAACTCCGATGCGTATTATTTGTATAAAAGTATAGATGTGATACTGATATAAAAGTACCAGTGCTATTAATTTGAATAATGCACCGGCACTGGAAAAAGTATTTTGTAGCACCGGGGCGTTAGTCCTATGAAAACACTGGTGCTTTAAGAATTACAATGCACTGAGGCATTAATTGCAAATAATACCGGTGCTTGAAGAATATAATTCCCTATGTTAAAATGTAGCAAGAAAAGTCTTCATTTGACTTGTGCCTTAGTCAAATGGAGAAATTTGATTTTCTACATGAACAAGATGACTTGGAATGTAGTTATTTGGAGTGAAATTCCATTATCTCCTAGTTAAGTTAGAAAATTTGAGTTATAGGCTAGAAGTAGAGTTGTGCATGAGTTGATTGCTAAAATTTTGCAATCTAGTGGAGTTACTGTTAGTTAAATTTAATTAGCTAAGCACTAGTATTTAGTGGAGTCCGTAGGAGTTCAATTGAGTAGTTATAAAAATTAACTCATTGATCTCTTAGTTGAGTGATCAATTTAATTAAAATATACCCAATCATACATGGAATTCGAATTGCCTATTTGGAGTGGAGGAAAAGGCATATTGTAGAGGAAATAGGGAATTTCGCTATTATTTAGGAGCTAATTTCCTCAGAGATTGTGAAAGTAAATAGGAGAAAGGTTGAGGCTTGAATCGACTAAGTGTAGGTCAGAGCAGGTAAGTGAGTAGGAGATCAAAATTTCAGTGTAGGGTGAATTTCAAGATTGAAGCAAGACATTGTAATTGATCCATATTCTCATATGAATTAATGCAAAGCAGTGGAGGGGTTTTTCCCAGTTGGGTTCCCCTGTAAAATCATTGTGTTCCTCGTTTTTTAATGGTTGCATGTGTTTCTATCATCTGTTTTCCTTTCCGCAAAATAGTACAAGAAATTTGTGTCTCTTGATCTGATCCGGATTTAAACAGGAACGCAACAAATTACAGAGATAACCATATACACAAAGATGCAGTGGAAATAATACTTCATTTCATTAATGAAAAATAATGAAATATGCTTACAACCAGAAATGGAAATAAACCAGCTAGGGCGAGGGTAGCTTATCTCTGAGAAGAGATGTGATGGCTACATGCCTCTGAACTGTCTTACAATGAGGCTCGAAGGCCTATTTATTGTTGAGAAACAATGGAAAAACCCTTAACATTCCAAAACCTAACCCTAGGAGATGAAACGCCAAACTGTGGGCCCCGTTTGGGGTAAATTGGTACATCAAATTCCCGGGGTCGTAACTTTGGCATATGATCTCTGTTTGACGTGTACAATAGCTCATTAGAAAGATCTATCCGAGCACTATCATTATTGGAACGGGCAACATCGTTCCATTCCACATCGGTCCATCCCATGGACCCATGTTGCCCCCGAATTCCCCAAAAAACGTCGTTTAGGGCCTCAAAACGGCTCCGGAAGTTCAGGACTCGAAAAACTGCTAAAAATAATAAGTTGTGCTACAATTAAGGAAACTGAAAATGCTGAGAAAGATAATGGTGGGGGTCCAGGTGGACTTGGCAGGTGGCCACCAATATCCGCCTGGATCATTCCTCCCCCCTTAGGAAGCAATGGTCCCCATTGCGTTGAGCTCCTCCATGAGATGAGGAAACTTCTGTTGAACTTGTTCCCTGGTGAGCCACTTGCCCTGCTGAAGGAGTTGGCCTGCTTTGACAACTCGATACAGTTGGATATTATGTTGGCGAGTGTTCTTGATCTGTGTGTCCATGATTCGATCAATTGTAGCTTGTTCCATGCAATCTGGATTTAATTCTGTGGGTTTGAGCTGTTTTGCAATGTCAGATGTGTCTAGCAATGGTGGAAAGTATGGCCGAAGACGGTCCACATTGAACACTGGGTGCAGGCCAAGGAATGGGGGAATGTTGAGCTCAAATGCATTGTCTCCCATAGCCTTAGTAATGGTGTAAGGACCATATCGGAGTGGTCTCAATTTCCGATAGGCTCCAGCAAGGCGTTCCCTTTGCAAATGCAACCAGACTTTGTCGCCCACCTGAAACTTGTGTGGCACCGGATGTTGATCATGTCGCTGCTTGTACTTGGCATTTGATTTCTCAAGAATGTCATGGACCTGCTGGCGAATATGTTGGATGTGCTCAATGAAGCTTGTGGCCTTATCTGTTTCGGACTGGACATGAGCTGAATTCATGTGAGTAGCTGCAAGTGGCATGGCCACATCAATGGGGCATAGTGGCTGGAATCCCAAACCCACCTGAAAAGGGCTATGGCCAGTGGAGCTATGAAGAGCTCGGTTATAGCTGTGCTGAACATAGGGGAGGCTCTCGTCCCATGTGCGTGGATGCTTTGAGTTATACATGCGCAGAATGTGCACAATCATCCTATTGACAACCTCTGTCTGGCCATCAGTTTGAGGATGGAAGGTTGTGGACTTCATGAGTTTGGTGTCCAGCATTGACCAGAGACTGGACCAAAATGTGCTAAGAAACCGACTGTCCCGATCTAAGATGATAGACTGTGGGATCCCAAAGTGCACCCACACTTGTTCAAAGAAGAGTTTAGCAGTGGCTTCTGCTGTGATATTCTTCTTGCAGGCCATCATAATGGCCATCTTCGAGAACCTGTCGACGACCACAAAAACACAGTCATTTCCATGCTTAGTGGAAGGAAGGCCTGACATGTAATCCATGGAGATGGATTCCCAAGGTCGACTAGGGGTAGGCAACGGGGTATAGAGGCCTTGCTTCTTAATGGTCGGTTTGGCAATGGCACAGGCAGTACATGATCAGATGTACTTCCCAACATCCTGTCGAAGATTCGGCCAATAGAAATAATTTTGCAGTACTGCCATTGTTTTCTCGACCCCGAAATGCCCAACAGCCCGACTGTAGTGTGCTTCCCAAATCATCTTGGCACGCTCGCTTGAAGGAACACAAAGGTGACCGAGGTGGCATAATAGGGCATCCTAGAGGTGAAAATCTGCAACATGCTGACCCTCCAAGAGTGTCTAGTATGTGTGGCCGAATTCTGGGTCACTTTTGTAGAGAAGTGGCCAATCCAAAGTCTCATGCCCACAAGAGTTGAGCACGGTGGTCAGCGCCATGATCGGTGGTCGACTGAGGCAATCTGCAACATTATTGGTGCTGCCCTTTTTATACTTGATATTCAAGTGAAACTGTTGCAGGTATGTAGACCACTTCTGATGGCGATCATTCTGCAATTTCCCTTGGGTCTGTATGAACTGCAGGGGTCGGTGGTCTGTGTGGATGACCGTTTCCTTCCCCAAAATGTAATGCTTCCATTGTCGGCAGGCCTGTACAATGGAATACATCTCCTTATCATAAGTGGGGTACTTCCGGACTGTGTCTGAAAGTGTTTCACTGTGATATGCCACTGGATGTCCATGTTGAGTAAGGACTGCCCCAATAGCATAGTCAGAGGCATCTGTCTCGACCTCAAATGGTTGTTGTAAATCTGGTAACGCGAGCACTGGTGCCGTGCAGAGGCGATCCTTCAACTCCCTGAATTCCTTCTGTTGAGATTCAGACCAAAAGAATTTTGCTTTCGCCCCTCCCTTGGTGACTTGACTCAAGGGCCAAGAAATATGAGAAAACCCCAACACAAACCTGCGGTAGAAGTTGGCAAGACCTAGAAAGCTGCGGAGCTCTGTTAGAGTGGTTGGAGAGGGCCAATCCCGAATGACTTGGACCTTGGCTGGATCGACATGCACCCCCTGTTCATCAATGATGTATCCCAGATACTGAACCTCGGTCATGCCAAAAGTGCATTTCTCCAAATTGGCACATAGCTTGTGTTGCCGCAGTGTTTGGAGAACCTGTCGGATGTGGTGGAGGTGCTCTTCCCAACTCTGGCTGAAGATCAGAATGTCATCCAAGTATACTACTACAAAGGAGTTGGTGAATGGCCGCAAGATGTCATCCATTAGCCTCATAAAGGTTGCAGGAGCATTCGTCAATTCGAAAGGCATGACCAACCATTCGAAGAGGCCCTCCTTGGATTTGAAGGTATTCTTCCACACATCTGAGGGTTCGATTGGTACCTGGTGATATCCTGACTTCAGATCGATCTTTCACCCCCTTTAGTTGGTCTAGGAGGTCATCAATCCGCGGGATCGGGTACCTATTACGGACAGTGATCTTGTTCAGTGCCCGATAGTCAATACAGAGTCTCCACGTCCCATCCTTCTTCTGTACCAACACGATCGGGCTCCCACAGGGCGATGAACTCGGACGGATGTGACCTTTCTGCAGGAGCTCCTGAATCTGCCTCTTGATTTCATTGTTCTCCAGAACGGAGCGTCGATAAATTGGTCCATTGGGTAGCGGCGCACCTGGGGTCAGATCGATGGAGTGCTTGACTTGACAGTGCAGAG
Organism: Pinus tabuliformis; assembly: GCA_031772625.1. Classification (NCBI taxonomy): domain Eukaryota; kingdom Viridiplantae; phylum Streptophyta; class Pinopsida; order Pinales; family Pinaceae; genus Pinus; species Pinus tabuliformis. The sequence goes on along the minus strand of CM062808.1, from coordinate 847,391,217 downwards.
GAACCCCTGCCGGGGAGGTGAAGATGTCTTCGTACTCCTCCACAATCTTGTCCATCTGTAGCTGTCGTACAGAGGGACCCCGTTTGGAGGCCGCGGCCACTGTCTTCTTCTTCCCTTGAGGGCGTATCATCAGGAAAACAAATTTCCTGGTTTTGGAAATGATCTTACTGCATTGTTTTGCAGTAATCAAAGAGATGGCGACAGGTGGTGCTACCTCTGGTATCCTAAACAACTTATTTCCCAATGTAATAATAATAGCACGAGGCCTTGATTCATACACAGCATGTCACTTCCACAAGTATGGTTGTCCTAGTAATACATCACAAACTTCAAGGGGAGCAATGTCACACAATACCTCATCCGTGAAGGGCTTGATGTTGTATGGAAGGCGACACTGCTGGCTCACGCGAAGATCTCGCCCTTGGTGAAGCCACCCAATGGTGTATGGTTGTGGATGTGCTGTGGTCGGTAAGCCCAACCGCTTCACGACCTCTGCCGAAATGAGGTTCTTTTGACTCCCGCTATCAACAATGAACTGTATCGGGGAGCCCTTTACCCACATCTGGGAGTGGAAGAGACGCTCCTCCTCCTCTGGATCTTCGGGTTCATTTTTCTGGATCTTTGCGGTAGCAACAATGGCGCTGGGATCCGCATCAATGATCTGCTTCCCTTTTTCATACCCCTTATCAGGTTCTGACTCAGAGTCGGAACATGCATCTGATTCTGAAACCTTTAGCTCAGCCACCAGTGACTGCTTGGCCCGACACTCACTTGTGTTGTGAGTGGAGCTCTTATGGAACTCGCACCATTTTCCAGTGTCCTTTCTCGGCTTCGCGGCATTGTTCTTTGCTTGCAGCTTCGGCTGGTTGTCTTGGGCTGTCCCGCCTTGGCTCTGTCCTTTGTTCTGTGGTTTAGGGGCACCTTTCCCCTGCTTTGGATTGGCAGATCCAAAGTCTCGCTTCTTTTGTTTAAACTTCTGCTTGACCTTGACGGCATATCGGTATGCTGCGTCGAGCGAGGGGATGTTTAGGAATTGTATTTCTTCCTAGATGTACTTGTGCAGGCAGCCACGGTATTTGAGTATCAAATGTTGCTCTGAATCCTTGATACCCAACTTTGTGCGAAGGGTATGGAAAATATTGGTGAACTCTGGCACGTCTTGGTCCCTTCCCTGCCGCAGCGTGGTCCACTTTATGTATTCATCCTCATAGCTTCTGACAGGGTAGTACTACTCCTTGATGGCATCCTGGAACGAATCCCAGGTGGGTGCAGCTGAAAATAGTGAGCCAGTACTTTCATCCTTCTGCTCGCAGTAGGTTTCCCACCAATCCTTGACGTGGGGGGCTGCTTTGAGAAGAGCAAAAACAATCTTTTCCCGACTCGAAAATTCATGAACAGAAAAATAACCCTCTAGCAGATTTAACCATTTATCTACAGCATTGGCGTCTATCTGACCCTCGAATATGGGGATTTAAAAATTAACTTGTACCTTAAAGGTGTGGCGTTTCCAGAGGAGCTGCTGGAAGTTGATGCGCCGCTTCTGGGTAGTCGCTGAAGGATCTGGGAAAAGATGTCCATCATCGCGTTCCATTGTCGCTCGAGCGCTTCTTCGAGCAAGATTTTGATGGGATCTCCTGCCCCCTCGTCTTTCTTCTCGTCCGCCATGGGAGGCCGTTGGGATTTGCGAGGCTGGTCTTGCAAAGGTTCAACCAGTTCAAGCCCTAACTCCTTATATCCCGACCTTGTTCGGGACATGCAAAGAAAAACATAGAAAAAGCATACCGCTCTGATACCACTGATCCGGATTTAAACAGGAATGCAACAAATTACAGAGATAACCATATACACAAAGATGCAGCGGAAATAATACTTCATTTCATTAATGGAAAATACTGAAATATGCTTACAACCAGAAATGGAAATAAACCAGCTAGGGCGATGGTAGCTTATCTCTGAGAAGAGATGTGATGGCTACATGCCTCTGAACTGTCTTACAATGAGGCTCGAATGCCTATTTATTGTTGAGAAACAATGGAAAAACCCTTAACATTCCAAAACCTAACCCTAGGAGATGAAACGCCAAACTGTGGGCCCCGTTTGGGGTAAATTGGTACATCAACTTCCCGGGGTCGTAACTTTGGCATATGATCTCCGTTTGACGTGCACAATAGCTCATTAGAAAGATCTATCGGAGCACTATCATTGTTGGAACGGGCCTTAAAACGGCTCCGGAAGTTCAAGACCCGAAAAACTGCTAAAAATAGTAAGTTGTGCTACAATTAAGGAAACTGAAAATGCTGAGAAAGACAATGGTGGGGGTCCAGGTGGACTTGGCAGGTGGCCACCAAGATCCACCTGGATCATGATCTCAATTCGATTTCATTAGTAGTATCATATTTATTTTCAATTTCTACATGGTATTAATACATTAGAAGACTACATCGAAACCTTGTTGCAGATCTTCTCTCAAAGAAATTTTTATTTGCATATTTTTTGGTGCATATTCTCTTTAGTGTAGGAAAATTGTATTTCAATGGATTGAGGATGGAATATGCATTGGGGATCACCTCAAATTTTTGTGCTTGGAAAGACAAGATGGAAGTTGTCCTAGATGACAATTGAGTATGAGAACATACAAAAACTAATATTTTGAAACCACCAGCATCAAAAGCACAAGAAATTTCTCAGTGGAAGAAAGACACAACAAAGGCTAGGGGATTATTCTAGAGGGTGTCAAAGATCATGTGGTTTCGAACTTGCATGGAAAGGAGACTCCTTTTACAATGTGGAAAACTCTCACATATCTCTTCCATAGAAATATTGATGCCAGGAAATTGGCATTTAGATATAAACTCAGGAGCATTCGAATGCCGAAAAATGAAACCATTCCATAATACCTATCGAGATTCATTCAGGTTCGAGATGAACTTGGAGGAGTAGGAGAAAATGTGACATCATCTGAACTTGTGAGCTTAGCACTCCTTGGCATTCCAAATTTCAAACAACTATCAAGATTTATTTAATGGGAGACAAGCTACGAGAATAAGAGAGACTTTGGGCTGATTTGGTGTAGGAGGAGATCAGAGGAAACACTAGAGATGGTGTCAAAACTAGAGCTGGGGAGGAAGAAAACTTTGCCTTGACAAACAAGGGAAAGAAGGCCTAAGGAAAAAAGGACCTCAACAAAATGAAAAAATTTCATTGCCATGAATATGGAAACTATGTAACCAAGTGTCCGCACAAGATATCTGGGAAGAATATTGCAGAAGGAGTAGGAGGTGATGCTCTTGCATCACAATTTGAATTGGATTTCACCCTCATTGCATGCATGGCAAGTACTGTACGAGGCAGTGTATGTTACTTAGAGTCAGGAGCCTCATTTTATATGACATGATCAAAGGATTTCTTCAGCATCCTGGAGGAGAAACACCTACAATTACACATAGAACTTAGAGATGATGAGTGGTATAGTACCAAAGGGATTGGTATTGTCACCTTTAAGAGGGGTTTAGGCTCTCATATTCACCTAAAAAATGTAATGTATGTGCCCAGGCTGAAGAAAAATTTGAATTTTGCAGCTCTATTGGAGGAAAATGATTATTATGGGGTGTTCAATAAAGGGAATGACTTTCTGAAGCATGTTGTTATTGGACAAGAAAAAAAATTAGTGTTAGAGTTAAGAATATCTACAAGCTAGAGGTGGATGCATGCACTGTATTGAGAAACAAAGTAGAACATGTTCAGAGTCACCTACACCATGGATCTTTGAAAATCATGTAACAGATCACCACGAGACTTCTAAAATGCACCCTCGACAAATATGATGTTTGCAAGGGATGCACTCTTGGGAAATATGCCAAAGCATCCTTCCAGGTATGAGATAGCATAGTTGGTGCCATCTTGGAGCGAGTCCACTCAGATGTGTGTGGGCCATTTTCTACAATCTCAGTTGCAAAACAAAGGTATTATGTAATTTTCATAGATGGTTTTTCCTGCAAGTGTTGGATCTATTTTATAAAGAAGAAAGATGAAGTTTTTGAAAAATTTGTTGAATTGAAAGAATTGGTTGAAAATGAGACTAGTTAGAAATTTGAATCCTCGAGAAGTGATAATGGAGGAGAATTTGTGTCTAATGGTTTCAAATAATTATGTTCCAAGGAATTTATTGGAAGATAAATTTTCAACCTGCATGTAGAAATTTTGAATAATTTAACACATATTCAACAAAGATTATCCTGATCATGTACTATTGTGAAATACATACACAATACATAAGCTCCTCTATGTTGATCATCAATATAGCAGCATCAATAACAATAAAACATCAAGAGCATTCACACATTAACACATTATGTAACCCGGGGAAAGCATCTCGCTAAAAATCCCACACTATCTGTCTATTAATGATTGAGAACATGTAACATTACAAAGTACAATGCTTATCACAAGCAATCCAGTACCAGGTCCACCTGTTACACACAATACAGCTCAGATCTGATCTCCAAATCTATTCCACTGCTTGCCTGCCTCTCCAGCTCAATACCTGCTCAAGAACTGATGAGAATGGTTTACCAAACTCGTATTTCACCTGCAAAGAATCACTCACACTATGTTGGACGTGAGCACAGGCTACAATTCTTGGTATTGGCCAATTAAGTGGCATACTCAATCCCTCTGATTGTGCAAATCATCATGCACAGCTATAGTCACAACTCATAGCAATCTGATCCTCTAACACCTGTCCCTGCTGAACTGAACATGCACTGACATGCAACTGAGTTAACTGATGTATTCTATAGTTGTATTATGAGTTAATAATTAGTTTAACAACTCATCATTAGTCTATTTGCAGATAGACTAACTACAACTATTTTAACCAAGTCAAACTGAACACAACTCCATCAACTCCACAATCAACTCCACCAAACTCAACTGATTGAGTTCTAACTGAAGTCATGCATGCAACAAATCAACTGACTCATAATAAAAGTGTACTTCCTTCTGAAAGCTGCATGGGCCACATCTGTAGCTCAAACTGAAGTGCTCCAAGAGAATAAGATCAAGTTTATAATCCAAATATTATTATGAGACAATAATATTTGACTTTTCTATTTTTGACAGCCAATCTAAAAATAGACTTTGATCACTCATACTGTGATCACTCATACTGTGGTCACCCATATTGTGATCACCCATACTGTGATCATCCCTGCTAGGATTAAAAATAGAACTTGCGCCATAATTTGCCTGCGGACCCACTTAGTGAAGGCGACTCTTTTCACTAGGCTCCATTATCTTGTTGCAATCTCAACACTGCAACCCACAACAAAATGGGGTGGCAAAGAGGAAAAATAGAGGCATTGTAGGCGCTGCAAGAGAAATGTTACATGATTAGGAACTTCCACTATATTTGTGGGCAGAAGCATGCAATACAATAGTTTATTTGCAGAACCAGGGCCCTCACAAAATACTTGGCATGCTCACACCCAAAGAATATTTCTCTGGGAGAAAGCCAAATGTATCCCATTATTGAATTTTGGAGCTATAATCTATTTTCATGTCCCCAAGGCTTGAAAGAAAAGGTCAGAGCCTATAACTAAGATGGGGATATTTGTAGGATACACATAGACACCTCATAACTATTAGGTGTATTTTCCCTTACTCGAGATAACAGTGATGAGGAGAGATGTCATATTTGATGAGGAGAAGGCTATGAGAAGCTCTGTAGAGTGAGAGCTCAGTATTCTGCCAGAGAAGAAGATTCTAGCTCCAAAGGAGGAGCCTCAGTTAGAGGTTTAGGATGTTGTGGAGCAGCCACATGTGGAGGAGCGGAAAGGGGGAAGAGTGGAGGCCCCAACTCAGCCAAAATATTCTAAAGAGGGGAGGAAGAGAACTATAGAGGCTGATAGGTTGGTGCATGATGCACATGATCATGTGGGATATCTTACATCCTTCTACAAGCAGAGGAGGTCATCATAAAAATACATTGGTTACATGGAACTCATGATAGAACTCAATGATTCTAAGCCTTATTCAATTGAGGAGATAGTTTCCCAACTAGTATGGGTAGATTTCATGGTGGAGGAGTATGAATCAATTATGAAGAACAATGTATGGGAGGTGGTGCCGAGACCAAAGAAAAAATTAGTGATTGGATCTAGATGGATATACAAAAAAAAAAACATGCAACTAATGAGATTAACGAGAACTACAAGGCCATATTTGTGGCCAAAGGATTTTCACAAGTAGAGGGATTTGATTATGAGGATACATTTTCCCTAGTGACAAGATACTCATCCATCAGAACCATTCTAGCATTAGCTACATACATGGGGTGGAAGATCCACCATATGGATGTGGAGACTGCTTTCCTCAATGGAGTGGTTGAGGAAGAGATTTACATAGAGTAGCCTAAGGGATTTGAGGCATTTGACAAGGAGAGACATGTGTGTAGAGTTAGGAGAGCCCTTTCTAGTCTCAAGCAAGAACCCTGTGATTGGTACACCCGTATAGACACATATCTTAGTGGATTGGGCTTCACCAAGAGTGGAGCAGATGTCAATCTATACTACATTGTGTTAGATGGAAAATTTCTCATTTTTTTCTTGTATGTAGATGACTTGATACTAACACGGGATGAGAAGTTAATCCAGTATTGCAAGGAGGACATTGCAAGAGAGTTTGAGATGAAGGACATGGGATTGATGCACTAATTACTTTGTTTTAATGTGCAGTAATGAGATAGAGAGTTTTTTGTGGGTTAGAGGAAGTATACCTATGAAATACTTTAGAGATTCCATATGTAGTATTGAAAGCCTATGGAAACTCCTCTAGCTACCAGTTGGAGGAAGGAGGTGTTACACAACGTTTTGTCACTATCCCTATACTCCCCATTCCTCGATCTTGGAGGACCTCTACAGTGACCCTCATATGTTTCCTTTCCATGAAGAACATGTCCCTACATCCCTCTTCATCTGCAGAACATTTCCCTCTTACATCATTTCCCAAGAATATTCCTTCAAACTCAGTTTTCAAGACCAGCGCTAGTGCTCAATTCCTTCCCTATGCCAATTTTCAGAGTTTAAAACTAGGACTAGTGCCCAATGGCGCAAGTGAGCCATTCATCACACCCTCAGTTAGCTAATGAAAGGGATGAAATAATCTGCAAATCTTGAGAGCCATATTGAGAACCTTAGCCTTCTAGTTTTTGTGTGAAGGGAGAATAAGCTTGTAGTGTTTTGTTTGGAGCAAAGGAAAAGAGACCTTGAACTTCCATTGTTTTTAGGGTGAATCATGAGATGTTTATAGTGGTGCTGGAACCCAAACATGCCAAAGGGAACCTCCAACTTCAAGAATCCGATTGTATTTCTCTTTGAATTTTTATTAAAACAACTAATGGTTTATTTCCTATATCGTGTGTAATATTACATTTCATATCTTAAAACTCCTTGACCTTTTAAGTAGATTGAATTTGACTTTATGCCATCCCATTTTTTGTTGTTTCTTTCATGTTTGTTTTAGGTATTTGAATGAAAGGAAAGAAAGGAAACTGGAGCAAGAAAGCAAGATCACCATCAAGTGGATTAGCACTATAAGAGGTAGGCCCTCTTATTCAATTCTAATCTAAGGAAATTTATATTAGATTGTTTTGTTTGTGGCTAGACCCACTCTCTTGGGCTAGAGGGATCGTCTTTGTCTGCAGAGAGGATTTTACTACTCCAAAAATTTGCAACTCCACTGGGGATCCATCCCTTTATTTGGATTGTTTGCATTTCATGATTTGTGATAACTTTTCTTGTTTCAATCTTTATTTTTGGTTTTCTGTGCTTTACACTGTTTGTTGCCTATATTCCTTAATTTAGAGAGACAAGTCTGGTTTTGATTTCTGAAATTTTTTCTTTTTTCTTTGAATGCCTCGATTAGCGCTTCTTATTTTCTGACAGTCGCAGCCAATGTGTGGACCCCCTCTTCCTACAAATAACCTCCCCCAACCTATGACACAACAGCAATTACAACTCCCACCCAATGCCTCCACTAGTACTCCTCCTCTTCGTCCTCAACTAACTGTTCAACCCAACTCGAACCTAAATAATAGGGGGGGCCAACAAGTTGAGACACTCAACCTTCCTGCATATGGTATCACCACTTCAAAATGCAATGAATTGAATCTTCATTCCAGACGAGTGGTGAATACAAAGACTTCACCAATAATTATTGGACAAAGTGATGACGAAGTCCCAGAACCAAAACTTAAACACCCCTCTGGGGAAGTTCAGGGTAATCCAACACAAATTGCTATGGAACAACAACCCCCCACCGAAACAATTGTCACTCGAGGGGGTCACACAATCCCACCTTATCCTGAGAGGTTGTCCCTAAGTAAACAGATCCCTCAACCTGAATTTGATCTCTTAGGGGAATTACAAGATCTATTTGTTAAAATCCCATTGCTCTAGGCCATGAAGGACGTGCCAATTTTATGCCAAAAAAATTAGGGAATTGTGCTCCAAGAAGCTTGGGAGGAAGCTGAAAGACCCACCTACTATTCATGTCATGGGGAATTTGTCAGACATAATGTTGGGAAAAACTATACTCATCAAATATGGTGACCCAGGAAACCCGATCCTCATAGTCCAAATCAATGGGGTCGATATTTCAAATGTTCTAGTAGACCTTGGGGCTACAATTAACATTATAACATCAATAACTGTACTTACTCTAGGCTTAATTAATCTTAAACCAACCCTAATGATTCTAGAACTTGCATATCGATCTACTGTGAGACCTGTAGGGAAATTGGAAGATGTATTCATTTTCATGTATTCTTGGGAATACCCTGTTGATCTCTTAGTACTGCACACTCAATCTCTGGTAGGGGGGCACCCCTTGATCTTAGGAAGGCCATGGCTCGCTACATTCGATGCCTACATTTTGTTTCAATCAGGAAACATGGTAATATCAAATGGAGAGATTACGAAGAACCTTGTTCTTGACCCTCATGTACAATCAATCTCATTGGTCGAACTGAAATTTACCCTAGCACAAAATCCTTCCCTTTAGGATGACTCTGAACCTGAAATGAAAACCTTAGACCAATTATCACCATTGGGGAAGCCCTTTGTTTCAAAGAAGAAACAAAATATGACGCTATTAGTAAGTTTATCAGTGATCCTGACTCCATTTCTTGCCCAACCCAACGACTATTAGAGTTTGTTATGAGATGTACTACTCAAGAAGTTATTCAATCAGAAACTGAAACTGAAAATGTTCCTGTCACAACAGCCCATAGCAATGTCTCAGTAAATATCGATCTAGGGAAAAAACTGAACATCAATCCCAATCTATCACCCTCCCAACCTGAACAATTGTTAAAAATTCTTCGGAATGAGAAGGAGGCCTTTTCTTGGGAATACACAGATATGAAGGGGATTCATCCTGATTTATGTACCCATCACATATATATAAGAGAGGAATGTCATCCTATTCACCAACCACAAAGAAGAGTGAACCCTACTTTGAAAAACATTGTTAAGGAAGAGTTGTAGAAGCTATTGGATGTTGGGTTTATTTACCCAATTTTTGATAGTCAATGGGTATCCCCATTGGTCATAATCCCAAAGAAAAATTACAAGTGGAGGATGTGTGTTGATTATAGGGAGCTAAATAAAGCTACCCAGAAAGATCACTTTCCCTTACCTTTCATCAACCAGGTTCTCGACACACTAGCAAGAAATAAGTTCTTTTCTTTCCTGGATGGATTCAGTGGATATAACCAGATCCAGATAGCTCCTAAAGATCAATATAAGACAACTTTTACTTGAACTTGGGGAGTTTTTTCATACTGGGTCCTCCCGTTTAGACTCTGTAATGCACCTTGTACTTTCCAACGGGAAATATTGGGAATCTTTTCTGATTTGATTAATGACAATGTTGAAATTTATATGGATGATTTTACCCCATAAGGTGATTCTTTTAAAGATGGTTTGGAAAATTTAGAAAAGGTACTCAAATGATGTAAACAGACTCACGTTTCTCTTAGCACTGTAAAATGTCATATGATGATGGAAGAAAGGATCATCCTAGGGCATTTACTTTCAGCTGCAGGAATATGTGTTGATCCCGCTAAGGTTGAGGTAATATTAAATTTTCCCACTTTGAAGACACACGCCATGGTACGAAGCTTTATTGATGATGCTGGGTATTATCAACATTTATAGAAACTTTTTCTAAAATAACATTTCCACTTTTCCAACTATTGTCTAAAGCTGCAAAATTTGTGTGGATTGATGCTTGTGAATCAACTTTTTTAGGGATAAATAAATTAGTCTATGAGGCTCCAATATTGTGTGGCCCTGATTGGAAACTTCCATTCGATGCCTCTACCGAAGCTTCCCATGCAATAGTTGGGGTAGTTTTGGGACAACAGGAAGATAAGAAGATGTATGCAATCTACTACGTGAGCAAGAATTTAACTCATGTTGAACTTAATTATACGGTAACTAAGAAGGAATTTTTGGTTGTCATTTATGTTGTTAATAAATTCAGTATTATATTATAGGGTACCCTTTCTTTGTGCATACATATCATTTAGCCATCAGGCATCTAATGAAAAAAACTCTAACTCCTAGACAAATCACAAGATGGTTATTATTGTTAAAAAGGATATGATAATACTATTGTAGAAAAACTAGGAAAGGATAATGTGGTAGCATATTTCCTCTCTAGGTTGAATATTAATAATGAAGATACACCTGTAGAAGATAGTTTTCTTGATGAACATCTTTTTTCAATTTCTACTCACACCCCTTGGTATGTAGATGTTGCTAACTATCTTGTTGCAAGTAAGGTACCTCATCATTTGTCATATAGGGAAAAATGGAGAATTATCCAGCAGAGTGGTTGTTATACATGGATAGAAGGGTACCTCTTCTACACTAGACCAAATCATAAAATATGGCATTTTGTAGGTGGGGAGTATATCTATGATGTTTTAAAATATGCCCACGATGAACCTTACAGAGGACACTTTGCTGATAAACAAACTGGTCATAAGGTGTTGCAGATGGGATACTATTAGCCCTCTATATTTGGGGATGCTAGAAAATATGTTCAGGGATGTGACAAATATTAAAGAATGGGCTAGCCTGTTTGAACAGATGAAATGTCACTGAAGACTCAACTAGTGTTTGATTCATTTGATAAATGGGCTATTGATTTTGTTGGGTCTTTAATCCTCTGTCTCATGATAAATTTCATATCCTTGTCTATACAGACTATGTGAAAAAATGGGTAGAAGCCAAAGCTGTTTAAAAATCCACTGAACAAATAGTCTCAGACTTCTTATTTGAAGAAATATTTGATCGATATGGGGCTCCCAGGGAAATTGCTTCAGATGGAGGGGCATAGTTTACATCACATTCAATAGCAGTGCTTATGGAGAAATATGGAATCAAACACCAAGTGACATCCACATATCACCCTTAGTTCAATGGTCAGGTAGAAATCACAAATAAAGTATTGGAAAATATTCTTATGATTATTGTTGCTAACCATTGCCAGATTTGGGCTGAAAATATCCCTGAAGCACTTTGGGTATTGTTAGCTATGCTACATACTTCAGCATTTCAAGGACCAAATACCAGCTTGGCCATGTGTTTACGCTCAGAAAGGCAGATCGCAGTAGTATTTTCCTCCATTCTCCTTCATTTTCTTATACTACATAGCCCTGACATCTTTGTTTTTGCTCCTAAAACCTCTCCATTCCCCATTTAAAGCCCTCTGAAATCCGTCAAAGCCCCTTTTTGGCCCCAGTCCTTAAGCGCAAGTCAAATCTTCCATAAGACCCAACCATATAACTTTGCGCTTTCTTTCATCATCGCAATCGGCAAATCGCATATTTGTGTGTGCGTAAAGGCCCAAACCCCTTGACTCCCACCGATGCAATATTGTGATGCCCCTTCTTCACTCTTAAATATGGTTAATTCCTCTATCGAGTCCGTGGCCTAGTCGCAAGTCGCAATCGGAGCTTTCAGCAGGTCTCGCTTAAGTCATATCCATAGCATCGCCGATCGTCGATTACCGACTGCCCATATTGGACGCGATGTGATTATAAACTGACGATAATGACTCCGTCGGGTCCGTAACACCATCGGAATCGGTGCTTTCAATGTGGCAAGCCCTTTTCCATTATAGTGATGCGATATTTGGTGCCGGACCCGATGCGACTCACTGCTCCATTGTATAAAGTTTCAAGTCCACAAGTCTGCCTCCTATAGTGTGTTTGCCATATTGCATAGCTTTCCCCGCAAACCAATCTCTGTCGTCTGGTCATTTGATCCAATGGCATGCGCGCCTTTTCCCCGCCGAATCATGCCCGCACTTTAACTCGCGGGGAAAGCGGTTTCCCGCCGGTACCATCTGCCATGTGTCGCCCTCCCATTATGATCACTCCGCTATATACGAATACCGTCGTAGCTCCAAAGGCGGTGCGATAATACCATTTACCGCCATCCCGCCCGTCTCCGCTCATTAAACCCCGCATACTTTCAACTCCCATTAACCGTTGGATCAGCTTGCATGAGATCCTATGGCCTGCGTCTATCCCGCTCTCCTATCTCCCAGTATCTTCTGCGAACCGATCCCAGCCATTCATCTGCCGGATCCAACGGCTGATATTTGTTCTGGTCTTGCCCATGCATCCGCCATACTGTCCGTGCCACCCTCGACTGTTCTTTAATCCTCAACAACTGTATTTAAGGAAGAGGATGGCCGAGAAGGGAAGGACGACCTCAAGCAGATCAAAGCATTAATCAGTTATGGAGCTTCTTTCAGTCAACATTCCATATGCTCAGAAAAGGACTGCAGAGCACCAGAAGAGGCCGATTTTGTTCATTAAAACACTCAGATTTCAGCAGAGCACCATATCTGATTGTAAATGCGGTTGGTGGTCAGTTATGACCCCTCCACGCATAGGTTAGCAGAGATTTTTTGTAATCAACCTCCATATATACTCAGAGACAGAATGTAAGAGGGGGGATGAATGTTATTCTGTTGTAAGGTTCAACTTCTGGAGACTGTAACTACTGTGATACCTATAGTGTCTGGTCTTCATTTTCACCTAATGCGAGCTTCTTTTGTTGTTCATTGCTCACTTTCCACTTCTTCTTCTTTTTTCCAGGCTTTGCCTGCTATGCATTTATTCATGTGCTATTGATGTTTAGCATTAGAGGGACTGTCATCCCACCTCTGTGTTAGAATTTAGAATGTATCATTGAATTTGTATGCAGTTTTCTGTTATTTTAATTCCAGAGAGTTGTCATCCTGTCTATGTATTAGGAAATAGATTTACATACCTTTTAACTAGTTTCAGTTGGCCATCACAAGGTCCTGTGCATCTGCTAGTGTGATCAGTATTCTCCATCATCACATTTTCCTTAAACTGTGAGTAATTGGTGGTCTAAATCCTTGTAGTCTGGGGGTGTTCACCCATGTCTGGGGTTAAGCATAGTAGAAATGGTTATCTGGCTTGAATATGCAGCATTTCTTTCATTCATCCACCATTTTTCCAACATTTTGTTGAGTTTGTAATGTTCCCGAGCATCTCTGAGATACAACCTAGGAGAGTTTCTTGTGGTGAAAACGGGTATATATAACTACATGGCAGAATAAAACATGATTTTCACCATATGAACTTGTGTATGGGAAATCCCCTCTATTTTCGGTGGAATTCAAGGTCAAAATGCTCAGGACAGCTCTGGAAGTAGGCCTGCATCTTACTGCAACCTACAAACACTTACTGGATCAGCTTAACAAGTTACATGAAATTTGTTTGCTAGCCATATAGAACATTGCCACCATTTAGTGGTAGTGAACTAAGTGGCATGATAAATTTATTAAGAAAAATGTGTTTCAAAAAGGTGATTGGGAATTACTCTATCATTCCCGGTTCAAGGATTTTAAAGGAAATCTCTACTCAAGATGGATGGGTCCATATGAGGTCGACACAGTGTTTGACAATGGAATTGTTAAAATCATAACAATAGATGATGCACATACTCCTTTACTTGCAAATAGACATCACCTTAAGTTGTATCACCGTCCGACCTCTAGGGACTCCTTTATTAGACAATTTTATGATGATTCTAGTTTTGAAGTCATTCGTGCATAAAATTCTTCCTCTACACCTCATATTGAATATAATATATATATATATATATATATATATATATATATATATATATATATATATATATATATATATATATATAGATATATATATATATATATATATATATATATATATATATATATATATATATATATATATATATATATATATATATATATATATATATATATATATATATATATATATATATATATATATATATATATATATATATATATAGATATAGATATATAACAATAAATAAAATAAAACAAAGTTGAGTTATGCTGATACTCCAGTTGTAGTGCTCTTTACCCTTTCCCTTGCTGCTACTCCTATTGAAGCATCATTATTGTCTCCATTTCAACATCTGTTGATTCTGATACTCCACTAGTGTTGATACTCCATTGATGCAGATACTCTGTCGATGCTAATACTCCACTAAGGAAAGTTTTCAGGTATGTCCTCGAACGAATCTGTGGATTTAATTGACATTTCATTAATGACATGACTAATCAGGATCGAGGATGACCATACCTTAGTTGGGGGGAATATTATTGTTTTAAATAATAATGATACCATTTTTCGTTATTATCATACCTAATTAAGTAACTATTTAAATTATCTAGTCATACCTTTAATATGCAATCATTACACACTCGTATCATACCCCCATATGTATCCTTCACATATACCAATACTCATTGGAAATTGCACTATGTACAAATATGCATGTCAACATAAAAATGCGGTCATTTCCAATGTATCAAAATTATTACCATAATTATGACCATGATTACCGCTGGTTTTACCATAACCATCACTCAGATTCATTTTCCTTATCGCCATTTCCATTACCGTGTATTTTATCGGCTAACTGTTCCATCAACTACTTTTTGCTAAGTAGATTGTTGGTACAGAGTAACTAATAGATATAATGGGTGGCCAAGCTATTAGACATGAACCAGAGAGCATAGAGCAGGTTCAATGTTGACCAAAAGTATGGAATATTTCCCAAAATGCGGGTTGGCAAACCTACTTTGAGGGGCTACAGGTGTTTGATGAAGGAGGGACAATTGAATTTGTGTATCTGGAAGGAAATCACTCCAGGGTCCATGGACTAGAAGCTCAAGTAACTATGGAATTTATTACAGTTGTTAGTGGTTTTTCATAGGATAGATAAAGGTGGTTTATCAGAAGAGCGACCATGCCATAGTTTCGAGAGCTATTCTTACAGGTGGGGGAGAACGTGGTGCAAAAAGGACAGTGTTATGACCGAAAATCGCTACCAGATCCTTGGGCATATGTTTCATATTTCTTAATGTGATATATCATGTATGAAGGTCAACTTTCTTTTATCTTAAATATCATTTTAAGCTCCTAGCTTATCTCCGATTTGGTCAAATGCATTCCATAAATACCCTATTTTTCCTTTTGAATAATCTACAATTGATGGCCTGGTCTGTGCGTTGCTCTAACAAGACATTGGCCATCATTATGAATCATGGGCTCGTTAGATTATTGTTAATTCATGCCTTGTTACACACTCCTGTAACTTGGAAAATGATTCAATATGTGCACGGAAAACATAAATAACAATGGAAAAAATAAAGAATGAATTGAAAGATAAGTAGTAGTATTTTATTTCACTTTTAATTATGCACATAGTCTAAGATTATGATTTATGATGGTTGAGTTTTGAACTAACTAGATGTGATATGTTTATATATGATGATTTTATCAAGGAGCTAATTTGACTTGTCATAACTGGAGTTAAATAGAATTACATGTGTACCTTATTGACGAGCTATCAATGAGGTATGATTTGAATTTATTTCAATTCCTTTTGAGTCTAATGGAAATTATGTGATTTTTATAGGAAATCATGGAAATGCTTGATTAAGCTAGTTGAATCTAGTAGCAAGAGTGTTAGAAGAAATAGTAAAAGGAATTGGAACATGCAACCTTATGTTGGTAAAGGACTTCAAGAGTAGGGCCATTGTGGGATATTGGTACCCAATAGTGTCCATTGATTTCCATGAACATGCTATGACTGTTATTATTGTTTTGAGGTAGGGATATTCCTTGGTTTCTGGACCTTCTAATGTGAGGAAACATTTCTAAGTGATGGATCACCCAAGGAACTGGAAAGCAAAGAAGGAGATGCCAAGGAACTTTGAATATGAGTGACTACAATGAATGGTGTGACCGGATTACTTGAGGGAGTTGGAAGCAGAGAAGGGAAGGTTAAGGAAGACTTTTTTTTTGCTCATTAGCATTTCCAAATGGAATCAGAAGAAAATTGGGTGTGCCCTGGAACAATGAGCTGCTAATTGTTCACTGAGAGGACAAGTAGTGCAAGAATTGTAGTGTTGGGAATTGTAGGTAGGCCTTGTTTTTTGTAGTAGATTTTGGAATTCCTGGGAAGGAGGTGAATCCTGGTACTACTTTGAGGGTGGAGGTGTGAGCCTTTGGACTCCCTTGTCATGGATGCAGGCATCATATCCTTTTATTTATTGGTTAAAGAAAATGTGCATATGTATATATGTGTATATGATTCATGAAAAATATTTTATCAAGATGTGTTTATAAAGATCCATAAACAATATGTATATTTTTTAGTGGAAGAACATGTGTGTAAGTATATATGTGTTGTCATTGAAAATATCATATCGAGTTGTGTTATAAAGCTCGATAAGCAGTATGTTTGTCATGTTTCAACAATTGTCAATGTAAATACTACATCGAGTTATGTTTATAAATCTCCATAAGGAGTATGTTTTGTTAGCCATAAGCATCATAGAACACCGAGAATGTATTTAGCCCAAGGGGGAGGGGTTTGTAGCAGCCTCAAGCTAAATTTTCCATCTAAATAAAATAATACCAAGGTCATGGGACATGTATTCCAAGATGAATCATGGGTATACATTATAGTGGGCATCGATTGTGGTTTATTAATGGCTATGGAAATTGGCAAAGGCATTGAAAAAGGAAAATAGGAAATAAATGACATTTAATTAAGGAAATAAAGGAAAATAGGAGAAAAGGAAGAGACATGAGACATCAAAGATAAAAAGGCACCTCAGAATCAGTTGACAACTTTTTCTCATCTTTTGTTCAGTTTCAGAAATTGAACTCCAAGAGGAGAGGGAGAGAACTTGGATGCAAGAAAGAAAAGGACAAGCAAATGGAAGAAAGGGAGTGCAACAGAAGTTTGGACAATGACAAGGGAAAAAAATAGTTGTGGAATGACAGGTAACAATGTGCATGTGTTATTTAGAATGCACTGATTTGATGAATGGTGCATGTATGGGTTTATTCTTTTATGTTTGTTGTCATTGGCATGGGATTTTCTTGGATTGACATTGGTTTCATCCTTGCCTTTCCTTTTCCTGAATAGCCATGATGTAGTGGGTTCTATATTTTAGTGAAGGTTTGGATGGTCAGTAGGCTTGGATCCATGTTGAGGTTGTCTCAAGAAATTTTCAAGGTTCAAGGGTGGAGATGGGATTTCTACTCAAACTCTTGATGGAAGGGTGGAGATAGGAAAATTCCTCTAGAGATGGCGAAGGAAGTCAAAGACATCCATTTTTTTATGTTAGTGATTTCTAGACCAGATTATGTGAAATCAATGTAGTTGAGGGTTCAGCTAGTTTGGCCTCTAGAAGCCCTGGTTGGTTCTAGTTAGGTTTCACCCATATGATCCCACATTCATTCTTGGAATATGGCATGGGGGTGATTGGTTGAAATAGATATTTGGTTCATACTAATCTATGGTTGGGTGGTATGTGGAAGTCCTTGACTTAGTTGGTTTTTGCATATGATTAATATGAGTTATTTTTTTATTGTGATTAGTGAGCATACGTATTGGTTATTATGTTGACCTTAAGGCTCATTTGTCATGGATTCTATTCTGGTGGTATGTTGGTTATAGGCATGGATAGATTATCTTCTCTTGATATGGATCTTGTTCATGATTTGATAAATTATTGAATGGTTAGTTTATGTATGGAATAAGAAGTGCAGTTGCAATTAGATTGAGAGAGAATTGAGCCTTCTTAATGATTCTCTGATGAAATTAATAAGATCATGATTAGATATGCATTCATGACCTATAGCTACTATGTTTACTCTATGTTTGATGAAATCTCTATTATATATTAAGCATGCCTTGGACAATAGCTAGTTTTAGTATTAATTGCTTAGACTTTTGATTATCCTAGATTCGATTCTATAATGTTCTCGGTGGTACTGGGAAATGGCCTATAGGATATCCCTGAAAAATTGGCATAAATCTTGCAACCACACCCTCTCAACTGAATAATTTTGGTTATAACAACATAGGAAGCCTCATAAGTGTTGTTGGAGCCTTCCAACCACCTGCATAGTGCGTCAAGCATGTGGTTGAGGTGTGAAGTCTAAGAAGTGAAAGGTCTAGCTCAAGGATTAATCACTAGTGGTTGTTAGTCACCTAGGTCATCTAGTGTCCCTAAGGGATGGAAGTATGTTTCCAGTTAGTAGACCCCACTTCCATAACTGGAAGGTCATATCATTTCTTAGTAACACTTAACTCATCTTTACCCTAGATAGCTAGTAAAATTGGGTAAATTTGGGCTGGGGTAGTTACAGGAAAGAAACATAAGTTCATATGGTAGGCCTCCAAGCCCATACATGATTTCCCACCAAAATATATAGACCAAGACTGCTACGCATATAACCTGATAATTCACTCGATGAAGAAAATTTAAAACCCACAATGGACCTTTGAGAAATAAAACCTCAAGTGACATGACCAGATGTCAAGGAAGCCCAATGCATTTACTCTAATCTTACACATGTATTCACGCCTTGCTTTTTGGTTGTCTAATATAGACACCACCCACAACACGATGAAACTTACACCTTCAATATTAACCAAAATGAAAAACTAGGGGACCAAAGACCTTTCCTTGGCTCATCTCCATTCAGTGCAGACTACCACCGCCATCCAAGCCAATTAATAAAAACTCCCCACCAACAACTAGTCTATATGAGCATGTGTGCAAAAGCAGGTTGTGTCCTGCCCCCATTAATGTTTGATGGAAACTATGGGGTAGGTCTCCTGATCTCCGAGGGACCCATTAAAACCAAATTAACACCCCAATCAACGGTTAGATCAATAAGGATTATATCTAACATTAAATTAAAACAAAATATTAAAATAATATGAATTCTATTATTAAAATTTATGTTAAAGTGAAATATTATAAAATATAATATAAATTTAATTATAAAAATAGTTAAAAATAATAAATAATAAATAATAAACTCATTAAAATATAAAATCTGATATAATAAAAAATTTAAACTAAAAAAAAATATAAGAGATATCAAAGAAAAGGCTATGCCCATGTATATGGTGTTGTATCTATTATGAATTTTTAATATAATTTTAAATAAGTAATATATATATATATATATATATATATATATATATATATATATATATATATATATATATATATATATATATTCATAGGGACTTAATTATTTTTAGTTGTCCCTTATAACGAGATCTGCAGCAATTTCTAGGCCTTCGCTTATGCAGTCGATCTCAAACATAAATCTGAGGATTATGATAGTGGGATTGTAGGGGAGGTCCAGCTAAGATCGATTTACTGTGGCATATGTTATGTTTTCCCTCTGCAAAAATTTTTAACAAAACCAGCAACATTGCTTTGGATCAAACATCTACGATTTGGAATGAAGGCAATGTGCCCAGCGGTATGCTTTTTCCTCTCTTATCAAAGCTAAGTTATAGATCTAATCTTCTGCAACTAGATCTAGATCTAGATCTAATCCTGCAGCTGGGTTCTAGATCTAATCTTCTGCGGCTAGATCTAGATCTAATCTTTTGCTTTATTTTCTCTGTGTCTGGGTCTCGACTTCTGTTGTCTCACTCTGTGGGGTTATCAAAGGAAACAACCCATTTCATAGACAACCACATGTTCAATCTTCTGCGGCTAGATCTAGATCTAATATTTTGCCTTATTTCTTTGTAGCTGGGTTCTATGGGCAAGTAAAATATGGCTCC
Source organism: Pinus tabuliformis (assembly GCA_031772625.1). Classification (NCBI taxonomy): domain Eukaryota; kingdom Viridiplantae; phylum Streptophyta; class Pinopsida; order Pinales; family Pinaceae; genus Pinus; species Pinus tabuliformis. The sequence goes on along the minus strand of CM062808.1, from coordinate 847,370,977 downwards.
CAGCTTCGCGAAAATAGTTGTTGGCTCAATTTCGTCCACTTCTGGAGGGCAAGCTCCTGCCCATATTGTCAGTGAAGCCCTAGCTCCCACTATCTAGGTGGTCCAGGCCTCACTCGATGAGGCTTTGAAGTTTTTTCAAAGTGCCCTAATCTTTCGGTTCAATGGTTTTTGGCCACAGCTAACAGCTCTCCTCAATTAGATCTCGGAGGTATGGGAGCTTGTCATTTCTGATGAAATTAATATCTACCCTTGTGCTAGGGGTTTTTTTATAGTAGATTTTGAAAATCATGAAAGCAGACAATGTATTCTATATTCCTGCCCTTGGTTTTGGGAAAACTCAGGCCTATTCATGAAGCCATGGAACCCATCATTCGATCCCTCAACAGCAGTCATAACCTCAACACCAGTTTGGGTGAGATTACCAAGCCTACCCTTGCATCTCTGGAATCTCTCCTCGCTAAAAGCCATTGGAAATGTAATTGGGAAATTTTACTGTAGGTGCTCAAAAACAAAGAAATATGCTAGAACCACCTATGCACACATCTGTGTGGAAATGGACTTCAGCACCGGATTCCCAGCTAAAATAAACCTAACAAGTAAAGACTATGTGTGGAACTAGAAACTCAATTATGAAAGTGTCCTCTTCAGATATCGATCCTGCTTTAAGACAAACCATCTAGCCAAAAATTGCCCAAAAGCCTCCCAAAAAAATTCTGCTAGAAAAAACCACCATAGATCTACATGGTGGGAAGGAGCACAAAAGAACACTACACTTTCATCAAAGAAGAATACTCTAGAGAAAACTCTAAATCAGAAGAAATCGGGCAAGAAAGAAACAACTCTCAAGACAAGCAGGGAGAAAGCCCCGCCCAACAATAAAAAAGAGAACTCGATGACCCCTTAAGCATCAACAGTTATAAGGATTCAAATATCGCACAAAATAAATCTTCATTTAACAACAAAGCAGATCTCCTAGGCGAAACTTCTTCTCCAACTATCTTTAAAATGACGAACACAATAGCCCGCGAAGCTAAGACACCAATGTCCCAAGAACCAAAAGAGATGAAGGAGATGCAAGATAAAGGAAGTTGGAAGATCGTAGAGAAAAAAAGAAAGCTACAGCACCAATCTCGCCAAGAAAGACGAGGAGCCAGGCAATTAAAAACTAAGAAAATTATAGGTCCGATAGACAAATTTGGTCTCAGTGGACGTTAACCACCACCACCACCATCATCATCATCATCATCATCATCATCATCATCATATATATATCTATATCTATATCTATATATATAATTTCCAGAAAATATATTATAAAGAATCAAAATAGAATTCATTTCAATTCTATTTTTTTAAATTTTGCATAAATTTGCATATTTAGAAAAATAATCCCTTTCAATAATTAATAAAATCTAAAAATAAGATGAATCTATATTGATATGTTTTTCCTCTATTAAACTGTATTTTTTTTTTGTAAATAAAAACCTTCTATTAGTTTCGGAAAATTTTACATCCATGAGAACATCGCTCAAGTCCTCCAATGACCTATCTCCTACCAGACTTGTTCTCTAGGTGGTATATGTAGAAAGAGAGATATAAATAGCAAAAAACTACTTGTCCAAACACCAATAGCCCAAGAGTACCAAAAAATCCCAAAATCCATATACAACCCATAGTGATGTCAATCCTACTTACATATTACCATGGTTTTGTTCCTCCACATAATTTCCATTTTAATGGCAGAATGCCTCATGGGCATGGGCCTCTGGTTGCTCCACATGTCCCTCCAAGTGAGCTATGCTCTCTTGCCGCTTCTTCTCATGCCCACAAAAGGATGCCATTCAATTCGGAATTTGTCATTGATTATTATGGAGGTCATTCATGAAGGCGATCATCTCATTTCTATCATTATGCTAGTCTCTTGCCAACTATTCCATGAAAATTGTAAGTTGATGAAGTTGGGCCCTTAAAAATTCAAAAGGAGGAAGAAGGAGCATATGACCAACTGACTGCACACTAGGTTTGTCAACTTCCTCCCAAAGATCCAAACACTCTCCATGGTGGGTCGCCCCCCTATCCACGAGGGTTGACCCCTCTCCTCATCCTTTCATGTTATCTCTATATGCTGTTGCTCTCTAGCTCTCTCCACTACACCACCCACCTGAATGAGCCCACTATTACTGAGAGAATTTTCCAGCTACACACACTAATTTCTATTGTTGCATCCACTTCAAGACCTTTGTTTCTCACTTCTTGGTTCGTAGGCCAATTAACACCATTAAAATATACCTAAACCGATGAACCTTGCACCTAGACGTGGCAGACTAGCCAAGTTGATGGTCTTCTCAAGCCCCCCAACAACCTAGTAAATAGACCCACATTAGGACGAGACTAATAACACCACTATGACCCCTCTCATCATTCCACTAAAATATACCTAAAGCCAAGCAACTTGCACCATGATGTGGCCCACTAACCAAGTTGATGGTCTTCCCTACCCCCCGCCCCAACAACCTAGTAAATAGATCCACACTAGGTCTAGCCTAATAAAACCACTATGCCCCCTTTCACCATGCCCACTAGAAGGTGAACGAAGTAAATATTAAAACACAAATTTCTATAAAAAAATAGACAATACCTGAGCTCGAAGAGAATTAGGTGCCTCAACAGGAAAGGTTGGTTGTTCCACTGTAGTTTCTTCCCAGACCGCTAGTCGTCCTTCCAGATCACATAACCCAAAGAAACACCTTGGCCCCCAAATGAGAGTCATGATGACAAATTTAATAGACTGACAATTTCTCTCCGACGGTTACGAAAACTAGGGGCCGAGAAAGCTCTCACCAACTTCGCACTAATCATGCTAATACACAACCATGACTAGGATTCACAACACAAACATACGAAGTTGATGTTCAGAACCTAGCCATGTAGCGAATAAGACTTTGGCGTAGTCGAAACTAACTTGTCAACTCCATAAGCATCCCATAGCACTGCAATCTGCCTATTCAACTTGCAGGGGCTAGGGTCCCATATAATTTGCATAAACTAGCCACCCTTGACATTATCACCACCAAAACTTGATGTGAGGGCAAGGCGCGGCTACACACAATAACGTCTATGAGGACCGTTAACTAGATTTTCCTCAAACAAAGCTTTTCCCTTGCCAATCACCCTTATGTTACCGAATGCCCAACACCAAACATATAAAATGACTAAAACTCCTTCTCGAAGATTTATTCACCTCGCATCCAGAGTGGCTTCTTGAATATGCTTTCATGCATTGCCAGATCAACACGATTGAATGCCCTGTGTTGGATGCCACTTCCCTTGTTAATATCCCTCATCAGGTAACTATAAAATAATTTTAACTTCAATATAATAATAAAAGACAAAAACAATTAATACCCATTGAAATTTTATTTCATTTATAAGATTTTAAATAACCAAAAACATGTAACTTTTTAAACAAAACCTATTAAAGCTAAACCTAAACACATCATGGTTTGAATTAGCAATTGGTTAAAATTAAACATAAAAGAGAAAAGGGCTCAAGTTTTGGATAGTGAACCATAGAAATGGATCTTCAAATATTCGCATACAAAATTTAAAATAGTGAACATCTAAATAGGAATAAACTTCTAAATGAGAACTTAGGGGAGGGTTAAAAAAAAAAAAATTGAAATGATTTTTATTTTTTTTCTAGCGAAAAATATTTTCATTTTTATTTAACATTTTATAAAATAAATTCAAGATTTGTTAGTTTGTGCCGAATTTAATATCCACCAAATCATATGTCACAAGTTCAAATTTTATAGAGATTTAAGAAGGAAGTCACTTCAAGAGAACTAAACTTTCCAAAAAACATCTAGTTTCCAAGGGACATGCATTTAAACTAGAATAAACATGCACAATCCTAATTACAAGCATCTTCTTTTAAATATGTTAATCTTCTTCCATTTAATAAAAATACTAGACTCACCCTAAACTTAATTTACTTAAAAATAAAAATATTTTATAAAATAAATTATTTTTTCCCACCTTTATTTTGATTCACTATTCCAACATTTTTTTAACTTGTTTTTGGAAAAATCTCAGTACAAATATAATCAACAAAAAGCAGAAATGTAACCTGTTTAAACTAAATCATTTAAAAATATTATTATAAAATTAAAAATAATTTTATCACAACAATAAAGCAATTATCCTCTTTAATTTTAACTGATTCAAATAACATAAAACGTCAATCCCTCACATAAAAGGGATATTTTTAACAAGAATCGGTGAAGCGTGCACGAGTGGCACGACTGGGCAGATTTTGGAGGCACGAGTTGTGAAGTATAGGTGCAGCCTAAGGCATTGCCGGCAACACATGTATAATGTACATATGTATAATTGAATTACAGAACTTTATATATTGGTATTGGACAAAGTCTGTTATATGGGAGTTTCCCAAGCACATATGACTATTTGTTGATGTTTTCTGTTGTGTATATACAGTTTTTTGGTTAATTGAAGAAGTTAATTTTTGTTGCTTTAATAATATATGAAGATAATATTGGTTAAATGTTTGGTTAGGCATATTCCATATTCTTGAATATTGGTGAAAAAAAAAAGTATAGTGATATCGCATCAATTATACGTGGTTGAAAGATTACCACAAAAATAGGGTCGTGGCAAGTCTAGCTCCCAACGGAAAGACATTCAAACTAGAAAAAGCTTCTACAATTTTAATGAAAAGCATCTTATTTTAAAGGCATTAGTCTTCTTTCATCTCATAAAAAGGTTAGCGCCATCCTAAATTCAATCTACTTAAAAATAAAAATATTTCATAAAATAATTTTTTTTTCCACCTTTATTTTGAAATACAAAGATAACTCTTAAACGAAGTCCAAGTTTGTGACCACTTTTTCATTAAGTTAATGAAGGGAAAATTAATGTTTTCATTATCATAGTTAAACTATTAAGGGAAACGTTTTCATACATAAATATACGATAACATCATTTTTCACAATTTTTATTTTTAGAAATGGGAGGGGCTAGTTTCCTTTAGAAGCATTTTGGGTCTTCTTTTTTTATACATATATTACAAATGCGTGTCAGAACCGACACATCGACACATATTAAACCATCATCGGAACAATATGTGCTGCAGCAGCAGCTCCGCATGATTCAAAACTGGCCGGGGGGTGTGCAAACCAACCGCCCTGACTGTCACATCGTGCACTCGCGTGCAACATCATTTTTCTCAATTATTTTAACTAATTCTAATTGATTATTAATTTTTTTTTTGTTTGTTTGCCTATAAATAATTTTGAATAGCAAATATTTCAGTTGAACATTTAAACTTTCACAATTTTCATAGGCATCTAAGTCACGTATTATTAATTTACTTTCCTAGTGTAATTGAATGGCATTAATGACACATGACTTAGATGTCTATGAAAACTCTACTTCAATGCCACGAACATCGACAAAAAAAATAGAGTTCCTCGGCGGTTGAAGAGGTGCATGGTGACCCCAGAGAGAGCTCTGTGATTTCCTTCATGGATTCTTTCATGGAATTTTTTTGTTCGTTCTATCTTCTGTAAGAGTGGGTGTTTTGAAATCAGAAAGTTACTCTCTTTTAGAAGCTTCTTATGATTTTCAGTGGGTTTCTGGGTGATCCAGTGGCTTCATTTCTTTGCTTTGAACTTCTAAGCAATGGAGATCCTGTATTAAGAAACACTGACCAATTTTTCTATGGCAAATTTAGTAATCTAATATCTATGGGTGGAGGGAAGGAACAAGGTGCCATACTTTCTTACTGAAAGATCAAAAACCGTAAATCAGCCAAAATTAACTTGCTAACATCTTATAGCCATATATATAAGAAGTTTCAAAAGCTATATTAGTGGGAAGTAAGTGATTTTAAGTGAGTGTTTTGGGAAACATTAAGAATCTCGAAGTAGACTCATGATAATTTTTTTAATTAATGAGGATACATGGTAAGAAAATCTGATTTGCCACTTGTAAGGGATAATAATACAATTTATTCAATGGAGTTGTCTTTAGTGAGACTTTTTGGATTTTCTAGTGCCGGAATCCGGCGGAAAAAATTGAGATGAAATCCTTATTTGTGTTATTTAAACTGGTTTTTTTTATTGTATATATGGATTCATCATGCTCAAAAACCCCTAGGGCACTTAGATTGTGTAGGGATTACAATGAAACTTGTGATTTCAATAATTTCTCGCCAGATTTTAAAGAAATTAGACCGGAAAAACCCACCGGAGAAGCTTCCAAAAAGTCGCACTAAAGACAACTCCTTTATTCAATTTCCTTTCCATCCAGGTGTTATTGTGAATTCATTATTGCAACTATTGTATTATTGTAATATTTTTAATGGGATGTGTACCCCATGAAATTTTTTAAAACATTTTTTTTCATATTTTTAATATTGATGTTAAAATAAATTCACTGATGGAAGATTTGATAGTATAAGTTAACCCGCACACATAATATCTATCTAAATATATTATTGATTAATTAATTCAAAATAGCTATCATTAATCTAGATTTATCTTCTTTGAGATTATATAATGAGAATCCTTTCTTTCTCTCTTCACAATAAAATATGAAATTTACTATTTTTATTTTTATTTCAAATTTTCTTTTTCTATATATATATATATATATATGTCATTTTGATAAAATTAATTTATATAAGATAAATATTAAAATATTTATAAGTAGTGAAAAAATACCCACTTTCTTTATATGAGTATGTAAAACTAAGAAACTTTATTTGCATTCAACTACTTTATTTATTTATATATAAAAATCATATAAATTATATAACATAATATGGACATGGAAGCATTTTATTTTTCATATATATATCTAATGTACTATTATGGGGCAACGTCTCTCCAATAATGCATTATAAATTACCTCTTGACAAAATCAACTTTAATTTATGTTTAAAATTGTAGGAATAAAATAATCAACTAAAATTCATTTGGAGGATAACCTTAAACCTATTTGATTCATCCCCTATCAAAGTAATCATGCACATATCAAAGTAGTCATGCACAAATGGAAGACAAATGTAACTAGGGATAAAAACAAAATGTCTTCTAACTTTGTGGGAGGCCTCCACCGTAGCTTCCTTTCAACATCACAATTAGGAATAAGTAAAAATCTTAAATATCTTGCTATATAGTCCACTTAATATATTATCTTTTTTTTTTTTTTGGCTAACTTAGGTTAGTTTATATTACTTCAATTTCAAAAATTACATCCATGATTTAAGTAATTGTAATTGTTTCTATTAGTGTGCCACTCAGGAAAAGACCAATAACACAACAATTCTTCTTTCACATGTACGTTTGACCAAAATATATTTCAGCTACGAGTTTGTGCTATAATATTTAGTGTCATTTTACTTCAATGCCATGCATGACTATGAAATTCATAATAATAGACATAAGAGAAATAACTAAAATTAGAGTACTCATAAATAAAATGTAGTAGATTCTATATAAGCAAAGTTAGTAAGCCAGTTGGTGGTGGGTGATTGCAATTAGATGGGAACAGTTGGTGGTGGGTGATTGCAATTAGATGGGAACAGTTGGTGGTGGGTGATTCCAACTAGATGAGACCCTGGTTAGTAGTAGTGGTCTTGACATCAGTGAATACTATTTTAGCATGATGTTCAACAAAGATATTGAATTTTTGATCCAAAATGCTAAGCTACCTCCAAATGCCCTCAAGTTAGGCTTGCATCTTTAGTTGTGCTTCATCTTTCTTTTATAAAAATTTATCCATAATTATTTCATATGCCCATAAAAATCCATGCATTCATCATGATGTTGCTATGTGTTGTTATTATTATATATGCATTGTGTAAATATGGACTAAGTTGTGCAGATGTGATAACCTCCTCTAAGATACACTGAGGTATGATTTTGATTATGTCTTCTATTTGGTTTATCTAACATACTATTTGTACAGGAAATAGAATATCATATATGAAGAAAAGAATGGTGGACTACTGTTCACATGACTCTCCTTATAAGCGTGATGTTAAATCAGTAGAATGGGAAAATTCAGTTGAACAGCAAGGAGAGGAGTATTCTCTTGATTTACTAGATACGCAAAGGAGTCTGAGGGTAAATATTCGATGTTGCAAGAAAGATAATAACAGGTTGATTGAGGCACAAGAAATACTTCCAAGAGCTCAGGAAAAAAAATTCGAGGTTAATGTAATGATTATTCAAAGCTTTTCAGATTTACAGAAGCGGGGAGAGCTAGGGATAAATTATGGATAAGAACAAAACACAAATGTTGCAGATGGAAGAAAGTATTGTAAGGGATATAGGTTGGATGGTGATGATATAGCTAGAGGTGGTAGATATTTGGATACACCTGATAGGTGGGATAGAACTCATGGAATTTATTCTAGCTACGTTTATGAGAGACATCATCATCATTGTCGCCAACATCCGTATAGGAGGAGTGGGACTAGGGCACATTCTAGATGAGTTCATAAAATCCAAGCCTCCTACTTTTTATGGGGAAGTGAAGAAATTAGAAGATGCAAAAGCATGGCTACCTGGTATGAAGAAATTATTTAAATTATATGACTATTCAGAGAACATGAAAGCCAAGATACATTAGAGGAAATTTCAGTCTAAAAGTGCCCATGAAATTTTCATGTAATTTCCATGTCATAATATGTAAACAAATCAAAATCCTTTAAATTTAAAAAGAGGTACATGTAAATATTTTGGAGGGAAAAGAGTAAAAACTACCTTTTTTTAGTTGTATTTTAGGCTTATCTTCTTATAGGTTTACTCAAATTTCATGTGTAGACACTCGTTGGATGTGGAATTAAATTCCACATCCAACTAGTACCTATTATGCATAATTTAGAGGAGATCCACATTAGTAAAAATTTAAGATACATTAAAAAACATGTTCAACACACTTTTTTAATGTGTCTTCAATTTTTACCAATGTGGATCTCCTCAAAAGTATGCAAAATGGGTGCTCGTTGGATGCAGAATTTAATTATGCATCCAACAAGTGTCTACACATGAAAGTTGAGTAAACCTAGAAGGATATAAGCCAAAAATACAATTAAAAAATTGGTTTTCTTCTTTTCCCTTCAAAATTCATGACTCTTATTTTATTATTTTTCCCTAGGAGGCCACTTTTAGACTGAAATTTCCTTTAATGGCTACCTTTAATCTCAAGGGAAAAGTAGATATTTGGTGGGAAGATGTTAAGCATGTCAAAGCCATTAGGAAGTTAAAGTTTTTATGATTAGTTGAAGTGTAAGCTTGAGTGTAGGTGTGATTGCAAGGGTAATAACAAGACTAAAGGAAAAGGGCTTGAGAAGCAAGGAAGATCTCAAGATGTAGCTGACAAGAAATATGTGGGACCTCGTAATAAGTTCAATGCAACTCAGAAAAGACATGGATCTCAACCCGTTGAACAACATAATAAAGGAAATGACATAGAACCATTATGGTGTTGAACCTGTGGCGGGGATCATCACACAAAGGATTGTCATTGTATCAGAGTGGCATAGTGGATGCATGGATTCCCTCATATCTATAGTACTCAAGAGGCACAAACAATTTGGGATGTAAGTCAAAGCATTCCCCAGATCTATGTCGCAATGGATAATAGGTCAGAATATCACTAGGCATCCATTATTGATATGGAAGGAGGAACGAAAGGGGCAGTTCCAATTAGAGCCCCAATGCATTTTGCAGCAGAATAAGCTTGCGCTCCATAATCGAGCAATATAGAAAGTTAAAGTGCATGGAATCACTTTGGGGCCGAGGAAGTTACATGGTAGATGGTTGATCAAATGTAGGCATAATAGCTAGCCTCCAGTTATAGCTAGATTATTCAAGTGAAATGCATTCCCTTGAGAGATGGTATATGCATGTGTTCATTTGTAGGGCAACGTTCTTAGTACAAAAAGGTAAGGCAACTGGTATATTGTTATATCTATTAATGTATTGGTTGTTGTGTGTTTATGCTAGTATGACATTGAGAATTAAATGGAAAAAGGGAGTGCCATTGATCTTGAAGAAGGCTCGGGCTGAGATTTCAATCATTAGAAGCACTAGGAGACCATGGGGGTTAAGTCATGGTGTCTCTTAAAAAAAAAAACTTTCAGTGTTTTATGATTTGTTTGTGCCCGATTTGTGGTTTTTTATGTGCCTGGTGTATGGACATGCTGCATTATTTGTGGTGTTTTATTGTTGTTTAGTTTTCCATATTATATTTATATTTCCTTCTTGTTCTTGCCTTTTATTTTTTGAGGGTCTTGGGAATTGGTTTTGGAAAGAGGAAAGTTAATGGAACTTGGGGAGAGTTGAGTGAAACCGAATAGGTAATATAATACTTGGATGAAGCCTGGTGCATGAATAAAGGGATGTTGAAGGAAAAAATATCACATCTAGTTGGGTTGGTTATGTCCATTGGGATAAATGGATAGTGGCAGGACAATTATGAGAAAGGTAACAAGAATGGTAAAGTAAGTGGATTCAAGGTATTATATGCCTTTGCTATGTTGGGAACAGTTGTTCTCAATGTTGTGCATGCATTGCACAGATAAAGGGAGTTCTTTTAACCTTGACCTTGTGAGCACTAGTAATCGTGTTGTCATCATGATTATGATAATGTGTATATGTGTGTGTGTGTGTGTGTGAATGAAATTTTTTGATAGGGTTCTCAGGGATCATTCTTGTGGAAGAATGATTATGTTATGTGAGTGAATTCCATGGAAAGGTTTTTGGTTTAAGAGGAATCAAGTGGGAAGAGTAGCCCTGGGAGATTTATGAGGTTAGTATCATGTGGATGTAATTTTGATATTATGTGCATATAACTATGCCTATGTTTATTTTATGGTAGGAAATGTCGAACGATACATCAACGAAATGAAAGTAGTGTCATTTGTTACATGTTCGAACAAGCATGGATAGTGGAAAGAGCCACATACTGAGGACGTGGGTAGTGGATCCATGCAATAAGGTGCGAGAAAGACATTAGAGGAAATGTTTCCTAATACATATGGTGTGGTATCTAGATGTGCAATATTAATTTTTCATACATGTTGTACATGTTGTGTTGTGTACATGTTGTCCCATGTCATGTGTATTCTGCAGTCATTGTATCATGGCATGTGTATTCATTATGTTGTATTGTGTGTATGTATATTTGTTTTTTGTAATTGTATATATGTATGTTGAGAAAGGGACTGATTCTTGGGATCCCTGGGGTCTATGGGTTGGTGCCCTATAAAAACATGGGTTCCCTGGAGGTTGTGCGTTGGAGCCTTGTAACAACTTGTGTTCCGTGGAGGTTGTGGGTTGGAGCCTTGTAACAACTTGTGTTCCCTGAAGGTTGTGGGTTGAGATAGTAGTACTAGGAGTTATGGATAGATTGGGAAGAGACCAATCCTGAGTTGTTGATATTAAAGGCAGATGAAGTATAGTCTTTGGATTCCCTTGATTGATGATATTGAGGGAGGAGGTGGTGTAGTCTCCAAATTTCCTTATTTCTTTGGATGACAAGAGAAGAAAATGTGCTGGGTGCTTGTCAGGTTTGGAAAATGATTTAATATGTGTACGAAAAACATAAATAACAATGGAAAAAATAAATAATGACTTGAAAGATAAGTAGCAGTATTTTATTTCACTTTTAATTATGCACATAGCCTAAGATTATGATTTATGATGGTTGATTTTTGAACTAAATAAATGTGCTATGTTTATATATGATGATTTTATCAAGGAGCTAATTTGACTTGTCATGACTTGAGTTAAATAGAATTACCTGTGAACCTTATTGGTGAGATATCAATGAGGTACGATTTGAATTAATTTCAATTCCTTTTGAGTCTGATGGAGATTATGTGCATTGTATATGAAAGCATGGAAATGCCTGATTCAGCTGGTTGAATCTAGCAGCAAGAGTGTTAGAAGAAATAGCAAAAGGAATTGGAACATGCAACCTTATGTTGGTAAAGGACTTCAAGAGTAGGGCCATTGTGGGATATTGGTACCCAATAGTGTCCATTGATTTCCATGAACATGCTATAACTGTTATTATTGTTATGAGGTAGGGATATGCCTTGGTTTTTGGACCTTCTAACGCGAGGAAACTTTTCTAAGTGGTGGATCACCCAAGGAACTAGAAAGTGGAGAAGGGGATGCCAAGGAACTTGGAACATGAGTGACTACAAGGAAGGGTGTGTTGGAGAGGTAAATCCCCTCTGCAGGCAGAGGCGATCCCACTAGCCCAAAATGGGTCTAGCAACAATCAATTCACGCTACCATGCAAGTTCCTAGTTGCATACTGAAAGTGGATTACGAGAACCAACCTGGAGTCCAATGCTAATGTCGAAGAAGAGTTGATACTCTTGTTCCCTTGCTCCGGCAGGTCACAATCCTTGCAATCCCCGTGTATGGATACCTGCACATGCAAAGAATGAAGCGAATACAAGCATAAAATCCACTAAAATACAACTATATTTCAGTCAGAAAGGAAATAAGTCAAACAATATCATGATGAACAATGAGATTGGAACCATAACAGTAGTCGTTTATTAATGAATAATCAACAGAGAAAGATACAACCAAGGTTATGACATTGAACCTCTCCTCTGGTTGGGCGAGCAGCTATGTATGTCTTGCAATAGACCTTCTCTCTCTCAGACTTCCGGCAACATAACCTCCCTATGCTTCAAGACTCTCACTATCACTCAAGACAAGCATAATCACAACTAGCATTACTCAGAAACTAGCTTGTCTAATGCATGAGGACAGACTTTTATAGATGGAGAAGGGAGGAAGATACAATGCATCAGGACACCCATTATGGATTGGCATTATCTCCGTAAAGCCTCTGTAGATAGATGTCAAGGATAGATGATGACTCTCGACCTCTATCAGATAAACTTTATCCTCAAAAGACTTCGTGATCTGAAGGGAAAAAACATCTGGGCGCGCGTTTGTCAAAAATCATTACCAAACTTGGTTGGCGCGGGTGTTGTTCTGAGACAGAGCGCCAATGGTCGCACCCTTTTTTGAGGATCTCAGTGATTGGCGCGGGTAAGACATTGTGGACCCGCGCTAATGGGAAAAGGGCACTTTTCAGGGATATTTTGCAGAAGGTGTCTTCAGGGAACATGAAGTACATACTCAAGGGAACATAATGCAAGTGTTTTTAGGTTATTTCACTGTTCACATGTCCCGGAATGCGTCCTCCAACGTACGGAAATAGGGGTAACAGGGACGGTGACCAATGGTGACAAATTACTGTGTAACAGATGCCCCCTAAAGTATGAGGCCCGAGAGAGAGAGAGGGGTGAAATGCTTTACAAGAACACATGTAGCTGCCGCCGAGAATCGACATTGAGAGATACAACTGATAGCTCAAATACATGATGTATGTGGTATGGTCGCAGCCATCCATAAGAGAGTACATGATAATCTAGATCCATAGTATGGACGCAGCCATCTGGTTAGGATCAATGAATCGACTCAAGTATGGTCGCAACCATCTAGTGAATGGGTCATGTATCAAGAATCACGCCTGGATTACAACAAACACAATCTAGGGTCTTGCGCTCCATCTCGACCCGAACAAATGTAAAAGTTCAAGCATGCGAATATATGAGCTGAAGTCGAACATGCATGAACATCGTCTGATTACCAGTCAATATTGGAAACTGATAACAGACGCGAGAGGTACCACCAATAATGACAATGGCCCTCAAGGTACTACAGGTACAATCTACGGCGTGCGAATTAGTGATCTGACGTCGAACATCCGTAGAATCATTCGATCGAAGGCCAATGATGAAAACCTCACGTCGAACACGAAGAACCTGCCATTGAGGCATGCAGGCTCCAAGGCATCGGAAGGGAGTCTCTAGATCAACTTCCTGGATAATGAGCTGAAGTCGACATGAAGTGACCTTGATCGAAGGTGGGCCATAATGCTTCCCACGTCATCGACACGAGACAGAGAGATAATGTTGTGAATCAAGATTGTGCGAGCTATCAGAGGGAGGTTGTTTCTTTGCAGAGGTCAACTTCTCTTGAACATATCGGCGGCACGACAGTGGAATTGGCAGTATTTGACATCAATGTATCAGAGGTCATGGTAATGAGGCAATGAGCAGATGAGAGGTCAAACAGGATTACCCAAATCCACGGAGGCAAGTGAAAAAATGAGATGAGATATTCCCACCCAGACACGAAAGCAGAGAAGTGCCATGTTCAAGAGCGACATACTGCCGACACGACGGTAATTATGGTTCCTTTTTTCCCCCTGCCATTTCTGGCAAGTACCCCAATTATTTTTAACAAGCTTGATGGGGATAACATGTGCTTGTGATGTGTCATTTCGACAAAATCCGATGTCATCAGGTTTTAACGAGTCTGACAAAGGAAGAACTCGACGTCTTTTCATGTTTAGAGAGTTTGAAAAGACAACAAAAAAGGAAACTCCAGGGGTGTCCTTTTTCGTAAAATTGTGTCTCTCGAGCCTAAAAAAGTATAAAACAATGCTTGAAAGAACCACCCGATCATTACGATCGAGGAGTACTTTTCATAAATAGTGATTTCAACCTGAAAAAGTAAAAAAGCGATCAAAACCACGTCGTTTCGTAACCATTAACGAGCCTGAAATGACAAAAACCCGGTAATCTTTTTATGTTTTAACGGTCGGCAAAAAGAACTTAAAACGACCGCCCCATATTAACGTTTAACGAGTCAAGAGGAGTAACTCGACAATCTTTTCCTCTTTAAATGGTCAGAAAAGAGCTAAAATCAGACCTTAAAGTAACCTTTTCACATGTTTTACCGAGCTTGAAAAAGTAGGAAAAGGAGCGCGTTTCGTTGCTCAAGTTGCACCAACCCCTGTCATCATACAAAAAACAGCGTAAAACCCACTTCGACATAAATACATTCCAAAAATACTCAGAAAATATCATTTTTAATATATTTTTAGGTCAAAAAAATGCTATAAATAGTGAAATGGTAAAAAATAAATTTACTTTTCACTTTTTACCTTGTGAGTTTACCATTGGAAGGTTTTGGGTGCAAACTTCAAATGCTGATTGCGATCAATCTAGGAGAGCATTCGAGCCGCCGTCTAAAGCAGGTAAGAGGCCTCATCCTTAGCTTCATTTTCATTCCATTTTTTCAGTTTTTCATCCATAGATTAGTCCCCTGCCAGAGGAATTGCAAATTCTTAGGGTTGCGCCATTGGCGCGAGTTTCCCGCACGGGATCGCGCCAATGGGATTTTTTGCCCAAAGGGGGCGCGACCTTGGCGCGACTGTTTTGAAAACAGTCGCGCCAACCGCGCGACCTAAATTTGCCATGAATTTAGCCGTTGTTTTTGCAAATTTCTTTCAATTTCGGTCTCACCAGTGATCTAATGATGAAAATTTCGGCTTTATGGTTGCAGGGATTCGTCAGAATGGCTGTAGAATGGAGAGAAAGAGAGCATGATGCCATAGATGCCATGGCAATGGAGGATGATGCATGCATGGATGCTTTGAGAGACTGTGGCTTGAAGAAATTCTTCCTCACCTCATATTTACGTGCACAACCTGAGTTGCTGCGATTTATCGTGGATGCTTGGGATACAGAGGATCAGGTATTCCGCCTGAAAGATCAGACATTGGAGTTAGATGTTTCCGATGTCTACTTCATCACTGGACTATCGCAGAGAGGTTCACGACACATCTTGACTGGTAGTAGGCCTTCCGGGGAGAAGATGGGAGAGGTGATGGAACGAGTTTGTCCTGGGGCATGGTTTGGATCAAACAGTGCCAAAGTAGATATTATCACGGTTCCCGACCTGGTGCTACGAGTGATATTATTCACTATCACACGGATGGCTGGGGTACAGGCGCCCCACAAGGCCAGCAAGAATCATTTGCTGCTGGCCACCGAGTGTCTCCAACCTACACTATTTGATTGGGCCACGGCAGTGACGACAAATATCAAGAGGCAGCTTACCAAATGTAAGCGTGGCAACAAACAATTCGGATACGGATCTATCATAGTATCTTTCTTCCTGGAGCGACTGCCGATATTCTGGATTCAGGGTGGTATAGTGGCAGATCCAGCGCCACGGGAGCCGAGGTTGACTTGATTGGCAGAACTCATGCCCAAAGGAGGAGGGGGCCAGCAGATGGCCTGGAGGCCCGAGTTCTTCATTTGGCTCCGTCACCAGATGATCATCATAGAGGACTGGCCCTATGCGGGCACGGATTTTACTGGAGATCCAGATCTCCCATTGCCTGCGGGAGAAGACTGGGACGAGGAGCTAGGTAAGAACTCTTTGTGTTTTTGATGTTTTTATGTATTTAAGTTTTTTTGTAATACATGCCAGTCTCTGACAACAGATATATATATGTATGCAGATGTTGGTGCAGAGCGACCAGCTGACTTGTCTCACATCGCACGGAGGGCACAACCTGCAGCCGACCCTCAGGTAGAGGGTGATGCGGATGATGATCTAGTACAGAACCTTGAGGCACTTACTCGAGGGATTCCAGATTATGGCAGATTGGCAGACGTGCCCAGAGCGTATCAGAGGCACACGGTGGGAGTATCTACTCGCGTCCATTATCTGTTAAGACGTTTGGTGCGAGCGGTGTCATGCTATCATGAGCATCACCGTGATTAGATGCCTAGGTTTCATTTTTGCATGTTTTTGAGAGACATGTTGTCAGCGGCCGTATGAGTTTTGGACATGTATTATTTTTTGGATTATGTAATGCGTGTGGCGCAAACATTATGACACACATGTATATATATACATATGCCTATGGTTTATTATTGTGTTTTCATGTGCTTGCTTGTATACTTTTTTGGTTACAAATTACGCAAATGTCTATCTAATACATGATTAGCCAATGCATCAGATAATGTGTTTAATTTTCGTGGAATATGTTGATATGTGATAAAATCAAAGTTCCTTTCTAACAATCTCACACATAAATACAACCTTAGAATGCGATGGTCTCTGACGGAATATTGCCCGTTGAGCTGGTGGACGACAAGTTGAGAGTCCAGGTTCACTACCAATGCACGAATGCCGAGATTAATTGCTTCAGCAAGTAGCTCGATTACAGCATAGTATTCAGCGACATTGTTAGTAGTACGACCCAAACACACACCCTGACAATCTATCAGCTCACCATGAGGATTGTAGATCACCCAAGCCGCAGAGGACAAATTGCGAGTACTGCGGCAGGCACCATTAGCGAAACCAACATAGGGTGAATCAGACATCTGCACAAGAAGCGAAAACACAATAAGTGGCAGTTACGCCTTTGAAACTGACACACACACACACACAACACAGTTGCTAAAGTACATGTATGTACAAAATAAAATGTACCAACATCACGCATAGTACTTTTTCAAATAAAGCCCATTTCGAGGCTTCCCAAGAGGGTTCCCTTCATAATCAATCAGCTCGTAGGCCCCTTTCTGCAGAACTTTCTTGAAAATGTAAGGGCCTAGCCACATAGACTTGAGATTTCCTGCTCCTAGCTTATCTTTTGCCTGATCATAGAGCAGGCCTAAGTATCCCTCAACAAAAGAACGTGGACGTACGGTCTGATCGAAGTGAGTCTTGACTCGCTTCTTTTGTGTTTCGATGGCCAAAGAGGCCAGGCGACAAGTCTCATCTAGCCGTTCTAAGTAAAGAAGGCGTTCTTCTAACGGAGTGGTGTTGGGAAGTAGCTCGACAACTAATTTTAATGAAGGGTTTTCACATTCAATTGGAAGGGTAGCCTCTAGTCCATAAACTAGTTGAAATGGAGTGAAACCAGTGGCGTCCTTCATAGAGGTTCGGTAGGCCCACAAGGCAGGGAACAACATCAAATGCCAGTTAGACTTATGCATGCCAATGGTACGTTGAAGCATTGTAACCAAAATCTTATTGATAGCTTCAACTTGGCCATTGGACTGAGGGTAGTATGGAGTTGAACTATCGTGTTGCAAGCCTAGCTGGGTTGTTAATTCCGACATCATATGATTACGGAAATGCTTCCCATGACCAGTGACGATGGCTTGAGGGACGCCGAATCACGAAATAACATGATTAAATAAAAATTGTGCCGCTGTGTGACCGTCTTCAGTTAATGTAGGCATCGCCTCGGCCCATTTAGTAAAGTAATCGACGGAAACGATAATAAACCCATGCCCCCCGACCGAACGAGGGTTACAGGTCATATAATCAATGCCCCATTTTGCAAAAGGGCCGACGGAAACAACAGGGTGCAATGGAGCAGGAGGTGCTCGAATTTTCCGCTGGTATATCTGGCACTCATGACAAGAGCGGACGGCAAGGATGCAATCCTTGAAGATAGAGGGTCAAAAGTAGCTAGCGCGGAGGATTTTTTGGGCAGTAGCATATCCGGACATATGACCGCCACATGCACCGGAGTGGCAGTCATTCAAGACCTGCTCAGCCTCCTCGAGAGTAAGACAACGACAGAGAACAGAGTCGGCGCCGAGACAATATAATGTATCGCCAATGATACGGTATGGTTGAGATTGATGATGAATCCTTCGCCGAGCATCTTTGGACACGCCCGAGCGAAAGGAGGACGTTTGCAGATATATAATGATATCTCCGTACCATGGATCGAGGGTGCTAATGAGGAATAAGGTCTCATCCAGAATTTGATCCTCTATGTGAGAGGAATTTGATCTGGAAGAAGATGGTAAAGAGAAAATTAACTCAGCAAACACAAGGGATTTCTTGGACTTGGCAGTGGTAAATTCCAAGTCAAACTCTTGGAGGATAACAATCCACTTTGAGTACTTACCCCCCAGCAACTGGCGTGATAATATATACGTCATGGGGTTGCAGTCAGAAATCACAGTGGTAGTACGCAACAGAATATAATGACGGAAACGTTGGACAACACAAACAACGGCGAAAGCCAACTTCTCGACATAAGCATATCGAGTTTCCGTATCTAAAAGGTTACGGTTGAGATAATAGATAACATGCTCAGTGTCATTATCGTCAGTTTGGACAAGAACCATGCCGATGGTGGTGTCGGCGGCGGCCAAATACAGAGTGTAGTCGCGATAATAATTCGGAGGACGGAGCAATGGAGCAGAAACAAGGAGGCCCTTGAGACGCTCAAAATATTCCTAAGCAGTGGTATCCCAATGAAAAGGGACATTGCGCTTCAGTAATCGTGTAAAACCTTTGGCCACCTCGGCATAGTTTGGAACGAAACGACGTAAAAAATTTTCTTTACCCTGCAAGCTTTGCAATTGCTGTAAAGAAGCAGGGGGAGGAAGATTCACTATAGCCTCGACTTTAAGGGGATCCAAACGGATGCCCTCTCGAGAAACAACAAACCCGAGAAGTCGGCCAGATTCAACGCAGAAGACACATTTGTGAGGATTAAGCCTAATTCGGTAGTATCGACAGCGAAGAAAGATTTCACGAAGGTGCTTAGGGTGGTCCTGACGTTTGGCTGAATGAGCAGGGAGATCATCCAGGTAAGGTTGTACAATGTGTCGAATGTCATGGAACGCATAAGACATTACACGCTGGAAGGTAGCACCGACATTTTTAAGACCGAAAGGGAGCTTCTTATAGGCAAAATTTCCCCATGGACAGATAAAGGCAGTTTTGTGTTGATCAGCGGGAGCAATATTGATCTGGTTATAGCCATAAAAACTGTCCATAAAAGAATACATTTCACTTCCGGCACACTCGTCAATAATTTGATCAATGAATGGTGTGGGAAAATTATCTTTAGGACAGGCCCGATTTATATCACGATAATCGACACAAACACGGATTGTACCCTGTTTTTTAGTCACAGGGACGATATTTGAAACCCAATCTGTGAGCGGAATAGGATAAATAAAACCGGCTTTAAGAAGCTTCTCTACCTTGGCCTTAATCGTTGCAGCCTTTCGGGGGTGTACAGGGCGTAAACGTTGGCGAACAGGCTTAGCACCTGGGTAGGTGATTATCTCATGCACCACTATACTAGGATCAATGCCGGGCATTTCTTCATAGGACCACGCGAAGACATCACGAAATTCGCGAAAAAGATTAGAATACAGTTGAATCTCCTCCGGAGTACAAGTGACTCCAATGTGAAGATGCTCGACAATCCCTGGTTTCACAGAGATGTCGATGGGTTGGGTTTGTGTAATGTTTGCCATATTCCCTTCAGAAGACACCTGATAAATCTGAATAGGTGTTTGTAATGGGAGGCAAGGAGCAAACCGCTCAAGGCAAGTGAGAATATCCTGAGGGGCAGGGAGAAACAAGGAACGATGGTGAGAATCATGCCAAGGAAGTTCCTCGAGAGACATAGTCTCAATAATGGCTTCATCGGAAGAGAATGTTTCTTGTAAAGGATCCGAAGAAGTTTTATCTACAAGCCTTGAGGAGGGATCAAATGAATGGAGAATCGTGCTCGAAGGAGCAAGTTCAAAAGAAGGAGCCGATGCAGCAATAATTTCAACATAGTTGAGTTCAGCAGGACTCAACGGCATCTGGTCGCCCCAAGAATCTACTTGGTCGGTGGGAGGAATGATCCACGGATCAGAACAAGTAGTAATCATATTAACAGAGGCGACGTTAGGAGGTGGGAGCGGAAAAACACCCATAAGAGCGGGATCTTTGAAAAGTCCGGCTCCCAGACTCTCAGATAATTGCGAGGTATGCTCCACAAAAGGGATGTTACCTTCAGAAGAGGAAGCGAAGAAAGATAGCTGGTCTACGGTAACAATCTTCCCTTGATGAGGGAATCGGATGATACGAAACAGAGATGAAGCAACAACTTTCATTGCGTAGATCCAGCTACGTCCGAGAAGGAGGTTGTAGGTAAGAGTAGCGTCAACGACTTCAACTTCCATTTCGACCGTCTTCCCTTCCAAAGTGATGGGCAAACGTTGGAGTATACCATAAGGACGGGATGCTCTTCCATCAAAGGCTTCCAAGGTTGTGGGAGACTGGCTCAGCGTCGGGGATCCGATGGCTTTCCAACAGGAAATAGACATGATGCAAGTAGAAGCACCTTCATCAATGACTGTTCGATGAATTGTTTTGGAATCAATGATAACCTATATAAGGAAAGGAATTTGGGGAGGCAGTCTCTGCGTATGGTGTTCTAAGTCAAAAGTAATTAAATCCGAATCGGCCGGGTCTATGCCACCAATAGCGGATAGCAAGGACTTCCTCTGAGAAGGGCAGCTCTGGAGAACTTCTAAAGCGGACATAGCCGACGGAGTCTGTGCTAAGTCCTCAATGATATTGTAGTGCTGTGCAGCACGAGCATTTAGGTTGTAAGAATATTTCTGGAGTACTCCTTTTGGAGGGGGTCGAAGAGGCGTCTCAGTAGTAGGTCTCTCAATGTGGAGCGGACCCGAACTGAACGGTGGAGCACTAGAGGGGATCTCAGGCTCCTTCTCGGTAGATGGCGGATAATCTTTTGTTCAAGTACTGATATTAACAGGTATCGTTCCAGCCATAAACACTTGAGAACCGAAGGAAGAGGGAGGCTGAGAAGGGTCAGCCACCATCTGAGCTTTTTGAGTTTGTTGTAAGGGAAAGGGTTCTTTAAGCACCGCAGGAGTCTCGGGGGGGCCTTTCAACAAACAACTAACTTTGGACCGCCTCGGGTAGTCCTTGGTGTAGTGATCCTCATCGCAGATAAGACAAGGATACTTGGGTTTGCGTTTAGCACCGTCCTCGGGCGGAGGTTTAGGGGCTTCTTGTTTAGGTGGATCTGGTTTATTTTTCGCTTTCCCTTTCTTCTTTCCTTTCGAGGCTTTGTCTGCCGTGGTGGATTGGACGGCATTAACCTTAGAAGTAACATTCGAAATGGGTGCTACCTAGGAAGGTTGTTCATTCGAAGCAGTCGATTTTTTCTTCCCAGGGTTCACGGGATTCTTTTTTGAGGATGAACTAATCGAACCAATAATACCGTCAACAGTTGGTGTTGGCGGGGCTTTAGATGTTCCTGGTCTTGGGGCATCAGGCAGATAATCATACAATGTACCTGACTGAGAGTAAACCAAGTCAAGGTACTGAGCGCGCGTGATAGCTTGCTCTTCAGTGACACACGCCCCCATGGCAATGTCCCGAGCTATTGGAGGAACGAACGAAGTCGTAAACCAATCGGTAAGAAGCTGGTCGGGAATCCAAAATTTAATCATATGTCTACGCCATCTCCATTCATGGATATGATCAGAGATATGTGTAGTCGTCGTTTGTCTTAAGGATGTGAGGAGGTGTGTACCCGTTTCATATTGAATGGGTAACTGAAAATGCGTGAGAAATGCCATAGCAAAGGAGTTAAAATCCTGAAAGGATCCACGATTGAGCTCAATATACCACTTAGCTGCAGAGCCAGTGAGAGTCCGCTGAAAAAGGCGAAGCCGAATTGAATCGTCAAGCCATGAATTGGATGAGCACCAAAGGTGATAAGTCATGACATGGGCTTGTGGATCTTCATTAGCTTTACCATCAAATTTTGGACAGTCACCGGGAATTTTCGTTGGAACCGGAGGCCAATATGGGTTATGAAGAATAGGATCATTGGTCAATTTAGACACATCCGGTAATTCTAAAGTTGCTAAGAAAGGTAATTGAGGATTAAAGGACATCTGGGGCTGCTGTTGGGATGGAGCACCAGGGTTCCAACCAGCTAGCGGTTGCCCCCAAGGGCTTGGTCCGGACAGATTTGGCCCCATAGGGTTTTGTCCATAGGGACTTGGGTTCTGCCCCCCAGCGTTCCATGGATTACCAAACGGTCCTGCAGAAGCACCATATGGTTGCGGATAAGTCTGATAAGGATTCGTCTGCAGTTGTTGGTAATTTTGATATGGGGCAAACAACGGTTTCCCTTGAGGTTGCTGGTGACCATAAGGTGGCTGGACTCCAAACTGAGTTTGAGAAACAGGCTGAGTTTGATAGGTCTGTTGAGATTGAACTCCAACTTGCATTTGAAAACCGGATGGGGTTTGGGGTCCAGCCTGGGGGAAAAAACCAGGTTGAGCAGTGCCAGAAGGATGTCCTGTAGGTTGGGCTATCTGGCCGGAAGGATAACCTTGTTGATATTGAGGTTGACCTCCCTTCCCAGAAGGTTGTACCTGCTGGGAAAGGAGTTTTTGTTTCCCAACTGAAGGTTGTCCCAATGGACCAGATGGCTGAGTGGGCTGGGCAGTTGGTTGGCCTGATTGGATTTGAGGCTGACCGACTTGCCCAGAAGGTTGACTATACTGGACGGTGGGCTGACCATGTGGTTGAACAGCTTGTCCAGATATTGGACCATACTGGACATTGGGTTGGTTTGGGTTAACAGATGATTGACCAATTTGTCCAGTAGGATAACCTTGCTGGATACCAGGTTGGACTTGTTGAACAGAAGATTGACCTGAGTTACCAGAAGGTTGAACATAAGAAGAGAAAAACGGACCACCAGAAGCAAAAGGGTTTCCATGGAAGGACTGCCCTTGTTGGTCTTGAGGAGGTTGTCTGGGAGATTGCGCAGACGACACTTGGCCACCATGAAAAGAGGTGGAACCCCAGTTAATTGACAATGGAACTGATACCTCAACAATCGGTTGAGATGGCAAATACTGATCGTATGGCCCCTCTGTTGGGACATTTGACGTAGGATCAAAGACTTCGAATAAAGAAGCCGAAGGACGACTAAAAATAGGAGTCGAAGAGGCTGCACATACCGTTGGAGCGGTTGTGATTGAGGTAACAGACGCACTGCGACTTTGCGGAGTAAAAGGCTCCGTGGTGGGAAAAGTGAGTGGTGACCAAATAGAACCTGTGAAAGGAGTTCCAGAGGGCATAGTATCCCTTAATGCTTTATACCCTGGTGGTAGGTCGCCAGTAGTAGGAGTACTACTGATAGGTGTAGGGTCCATTGCGGTGGGAATTTCACCGCTCGTCGCAACGGACTCATCAGTCGTAGTAGGGGGCAAGTCTTCCATGTCAGAGGAAGAAGGTGGGACTGAAACACGAGGAGAAGTATAGTCCCAAAAAGGGACACTGTCCTCAGAAGGTTCCCAAACAGGGTTCCAATGAAACTTGTAAGTCTCGTCGCCGGGGGCACGAGAACTAATTGGTTGTATACTTGGAACCAAAGAAAGAGTTGCACTCACAATCGGTATCTCAGAAGACGAAATTGGTAATTCCGCCAGGATGAAACTTCACAAAACCTAGGGAATCTACTGAGACAAAATCCCTACTCAAACTAACGCAAACAAAGTCTAATCGGGTAAATGTTATCGAGGCTGAATAAATTTTAGGACGCAAAGACACAACTTGACCTTTTCATGTTTTAAGAGTCGAGAAAAGGACAAAAAGATGACTCTAGTCTCCTTCGAATGTTTAATGAGCACGAAGTGAAAAGACGCTCACTGGCACCTTTTCTTTTAAGGAGACCGAAAAGGATCAAAAGTGACTACTCTAGAGACTCTAGGCAAAGGGTTTACCAAACAATCCGTAAAACTACTTATACACCTTGGCAATCAGATGAAAACCAAGGACTTCCCGTACTGCAGTCAATCTTCCCGAATGCTGTGTTCAGTGCATTACGGCTTGTAAGGCGGCAGACTCAGCTTCCTATGGATAAAGGATGATAACCTAGTGGGGTCTCCCTTTTATACGCGACGATACATGGGAGCTCAGTCCGTGCTAGACCACTATCGAGTCACAAGAGGAGGAATCACCCAACCGTAGTGTGAAACAATAGTGACTAGGTTTAACGACGTCGGAACACGTCTCTAGCCTAGACCTCTAGAATATGTGCATTAGCTTCCAATGCGTTGTTAGATTCATTCGGTTTATTTTACAGTTGATATTCAATTAAGTTTCAGTTTTTTGGTCCTACCGTATGTGATCTCTCAAAACTTCCTAAATGCAAACTATATGCCAAAATTATATCATTTCGTTCAATGAATTCTAACTACAGGAGAGTTGAAATTTTCAAACAAACAAAATGAACAATAAACAATCAACAAAGATCCTAATGCAGCTAATAACAAGAAATGAAACTTTTTCTTTTCTTTTCTTTTTAAAAGCAACAAATAACATTAAATGCTAACTAATATAATGCAAAAAGATCTTTTGTTTTTTCCTCTTTTAAAATGGCATAATGCATTTAAACAAATCTCAAGAGATATTAACAAGCATGAACAAACAAAATTCACTCAATGCAAATAGAAACCATTCTGAAACACCAAGATGAACTGTCAAAACAAGGAAAAGCGCAAAGACTTTCAATGAACCATGTGATCTAAGTTCAAATGAAGTCAAGCAAAATCCAAACAAGCTAGAGGTGAATTGCTCGAAGCACAGAATAACAAGCTTTAACAACCACTAGATAGGTGCGGAAAACAACCAAAGAGTCGACTGGACAATCAAAGAACCAAAACTTCCCACAGAAGGCTCGACATGCAAAGCCACTAGGTACTCTAGGGCTAAGATACAAAATCGATAGAAATAAGCAAACAACTGAAGGATAAAGGTAAAACCCAGTCAAACAGAGGTCCAACACACTTCTAGAGGCTGCAAAGGATATAAAAAGACAAAAATCTAAGTTTAAAGAGATTCCAACAAACAGACTGGCAAAATTCACAGGACTGGCGCGACTGTCAGCCTGAAACTTGCGCTATTAAGGAATTGGCGCGAGTTGCTGTTGTGGATTGGCATTATCTCCGTAAAGCCTCTGTAGATAGATGTCAAGGATAGATGATGACTCTCGACCTCTATCAGATAAACTTTATCCTCAAAAGACTTCGTGATCTGAAGGGAAAAAAACATCTGGGCGCGCGTTTGTCAAAAATCATTACCAAACTTGGTTGGCGCGGGTGTTGTTCTGAGACATAGCGCCAATGGTTGCACCCTCTTTTGAGGATCTCAGTGATTGGCGCGGGTAAGACATTGTGGACCCGCGCTAATGGGAAAAGGGCACTTTTCAGGGATATTTTGCAAAAGGTGTCTTCAGGGAACATGAAGTACATACTTAGGGGAACATAATGCAAGTGTTTTTAGGTTATGTCATTGTTCACAGGTCCCAGAATGCATCCTCCAACGTACGGAAACAGGGGTAACAGGGACGGTGACCAATGGTGACAAATTACTGTGTAACAGGGTGTGACCAGATTGCTTGAGGGAGTGGGAAGCAAAGAAGGGAAGGTCGAGGAAGATTTGTTTTTTCTCATTAGCATTTCCAAATGGAATCAAAAGAAAATTGGGTGTGCTCTGGAACAATGAGTTGATAATTGTTCACTGAGAGGACAAGCAGTGCAAGAATTCTAGTGTTGGGAATTGTAGGTAGGCCTTGTTTTATGTAGTAGATTTTGGAATTCCTAGGAAGGAGGTGAATCCTGGTTATACTTTGAGGGTGGAGGTGTGAGCCTTTGGACTTCCTTGTCATGGATGGAGGCATCATATCCTTTTATTTATTAGTGAAATAAAATGTGCATATGTATGTATGTGTA
Source organism: Pinus tabuliformis (assembly GCA_031772625.1). Classification (NCBI taxonomy): domain Eukaryota; kingdom Viridiplantae; phylum Streptophyta; class Pinopsida; order Pinales; family Pinaceae; genus Pinus; species Pinus tabuliformis. The sequence continues at coordinate 847,344,438 of CM062808.1, read as the reverse complement.
TATCATGAAAAAGTATGTTATGAAGATGTGCTTATCAAGGTCCATAAACAATATGTATATTTTTTAGTGGAAGAACATGTATGTAAGTATATATGTTTTGTCATTGAAATATCATATCGAGTTGTGTTATAAATCTCGATAAGTGGTATGTTTGTCATGTTTCAACAATTTTCAATGTAAATACTACATCGATTTATGTTTATAAAGCTCCATAAGGAGTCTGTTTTTCCAGCCATAAACGTCATAGAACACCAAGAATGGTTTTAGCCCAAGGGGGAGGGGTTTGTAGCAGCCTCAAGCTAAATTTTCCATCTAAATAAAATAATATCAAGGTCATGGGACATGTATTCCAAGATGAATCATGGGTATACATTATAGTGGGCATCGATTGTGGTTTATTAATGGCTATGGAAATTGGCAAAGGTTGTTATGAAACCAGCTCACAAAAAGATAGAAAAGATAGATCAATGCCTTAGAATTCAGCCTCTTCGAGGGGGAAACCTCCTTTAAATTACACAAATGATTGATTCCTTGATGATTCAAATGAAAAAACCTCCTTTCTATATAAAGGAGTCTAAGGAGTCACAATATAACCCAGCCAACCTAACAATAATAATATAAAGGCACAAAAATAACAATAAAGGGATTCTATGGGGCACAATAATAACAATATGAGGAAAATAGGGGCACAACAATATTAATAAAGGATACAACTACAATAGTAATGGGATAATCACTAGTATTATAGGGACCTAAAATGCTCCTCTCCTTTAAAAAAGTGTTGTCCTCAATGCTTGAGTAGTTTTTAATGCTTCTGTATAAAATTCTCATCCTCCCATGTGGAATCTTCAGCGAATAGATTCTTCCACTTGACGAGATACTCCAAAATTGATCGATTTCGTAGCTGTCAAGTTCTTGTTTTTGTGACTGCTTTCAGTTCCAATATAATTTTTCCTTCCTCGTCAAGTTCTGGTAATATTGTTCGAATTGGGAGCTTGTCTCCTATATCCTTCTTTAAACATGAAACATGGAAAATTGGGTGCACTCAAGAAGCTACAAGAAGGTCCAATTTGTATGCCATAGTACCAATCTTTTGCAACACCTTGTATGGACCATAATACTTTGGTGATAATTTGTTATCCTTCTTAGCTTACTTGAGGGACATTTGTTTATATGGTTGTAGCCATTGGACTCCTAGTACAACCTCAGCACCTCCCATTGGAATGGAAAGCATTGGGCTAGTCAATACATATTCTCCCATGGATACCTTGATGTTATGGCACTTTCTAGAGCAATTTATCGTTCCTCCATTTGCAATCATCACTTGACACTTTGGTGCTGGATATATGAAGCAATTCAATTCTTTTTCTACCTTACAATGAATAAAATTGTGGGTACTTCCTGAATCAATCAACACTATTACCTTTTTCTTCTTGTTTCTCCTTCTATCTTGATGATTTGAGGAGTGGTAATTCCAGCTAATGCATTACAAGATATGGTCGGATTCATTTCTTCTATATCTAAGCTTTGTTCTTGGAGTATATCCTCTTCTTTTGACCTTTCTTGCTCATTTTCTTCTTCCTCTTCACAGTCTATGTAGAATAATTTCTTCTCACCACACTTATGACCTTTAGTGTATTTGCTATCACAACTGTAACAAAGCCCTTTTGCTCTTTTTTCTTCCAATTGTTGTGGTGTCAACCTTATAGGTTGTGGAAGACTAGGGGCAACAACACTTCCATTTTTATAGTTGTGAGTGGTATGCTTCCTGGTTGCCATAATTTTGCTTTCCATTTTTCTTGCTAACCTGAATGCCTTCTCTAATGAATTAGGTTCCCAAAGGCGAACATCATGTTGGATATTATCCCTTAAAGTCCCTATGAACACATCAATCCTATGCTCCTCTGGAATATTTTTTACCCTTAAGTTCAATTTTTGGAACTCCTCAATGTGCTCCATTATTGAACCCTTTTGTTTGAGACTTATTAATTGGCTAAAAGAATTGTTTCTTTTTGTATCCTCATAATGTACTGCCAATTCTTCCGTAAAAATTGCCCAAGTGATAATTTGTTTACGAGAGCAAAGCCATTGATACCATACAAATTGATTTGGTTCCAAATATAAAGTTGCAATATGTACCTTTTGTGTGTTTTTCACTTTATTGAGATTGAAAAATTGCTCCATCTGTAATATCCATGTTGCGGGGTCCTTGACATCAAACTTCCACATATCGATTTTTGGAATATGGTGGGTCTTCAATCCAACATTAGAGTCTATGAAATCATGATTAACATTTTTTTTGTTCGCATCATGAGTTTCCTTTACTACCCTTTCACCATTAGTAAATATTTCTTATAGAAAATTTGTCAAATCTATCTTCAAATCTGCCATGCCTGTCTTCAAATTTGTGTTCAAATCTATCTTCAAATTGTCCATCTTAGCTTCCATGCCATTCACCTTAGGCTCCACACCATTTATCTTAGCTTCTGTTAGCTTTTGTGAGAGTGACATTTGTTGCACTTGGTCTTGTAATTTTGATATATCATGTAACATTTCTTCCTCTTCTTCATGAGTCATGCTAGAGCATTCAAGTTGCTTACTAGGTGTTTGCATTTTCTTTCCTCAGGCCATCAGTTACTGATAATAATTCTCTACTATGCCCTTTTAATTCCTTCAAAATAATTTTTCAAACCAAGGTTAAGCAAGAATTTAAAAAAATCTACACACATTTCTTCACTTTGTAGGAGCTTGATATTTCCTCTGATGTATCTCTGTAATTTTAGATCATCCAGTTATGAAATTTCGATCTGCAGTAGCCCTATGTATCTCTTTCCAATTCCACCAGGATGATCCAAATTGGATTCTCCAAGGAAGACTTATGCCAAATCTCCCACAATGACCTGATTATATACTAGTTCAGTAGAACAAACTTGTACAACATGCCATGTGTCCCTGTTTTGACCTTTGGCTCTAAAAAGTATATACAAGAAACTACAGTCCATCCCCTTTCTGTAACTTCCTACAAAATTTCAATCCAATGCTCAGAGAGAAAGTTATGACGATTTTCCCTGGGTCACCTGTTTGGAATGTAATTCAGGAGTCTGAAAAAAGACCAACTTCCTCAGATCATATCTCCACAAATATAGCACAAAAAGCCCTAAAATTCGGATTTGAGGTTCAACATGATTTCGTATCAAATGGGTTTTGTTTTTCACTTATGAAATGTCGCAGAAAAAAAGTTATAGCGAAAATTCCACGATGACCTGTTTGGAGCAGCGAAACCCTAGAATCCAAAAGCTCTGATACCAAATGCTATGAAACCAGCTCACAAAAAGATAGAAATGATAGATCAACACCGTAGAATTCAGCCTCTTCAAGGGGGAAACCTCTTTAAATTACACAAATGAATGATTCCTTGATGATTCAAATGAAAAAACCTCCTTTCTATATATAGGAGTCTAAGGAGTCACAATATAACCCAACCGACCTAACAATAATAATATCAAGGCACAAAAATAACAATAAAGGGATTCTATGGGGCACAGTAATAACAATATGGGGACAATAGGGGCACAACAATATTAATAAGGGATACAACTACAATAGTAATGGGGTAATCACTAGTACTATAGGGACCTAACAAAGGCATTGAAAAAAGTAAAATTGGAAATAAATGACATTTGATTAAGGAAATAAAGGAAAATAGGAGAAAAGGAAGAGACATGAGACATCAAAGATAAAAACGCACCTCAGAATCAGTTGACAACTTTTTCTCATCTTTTGTTCAGTTTCAAAAATTGAACTCCAAGAGGAGAGGGAGAGCACTTAGATGCAAGAAACAAAAGGACAGGAAAAGGGAAGAAAGGGAGTGCAACAGAAGTTTGGACAATGACAAGGGAAAAAATTGTTGTGGAATGATAGGTAACAATGTGCATGTGTGGAAAGCTCTCAGACACTTCCTCTGGCAAGGAGGAAAGACGGAGAAAAAAAAGTTTAATCTGGTAAATTGGAAGAATGTCATCCAGCCCCTTGAGAAAGGAGGTCTTGGAATAAGATCCCCAAATCTGCTAAATTTAGCCCTCGGGGCTAAAATTGTTTGGAGACTAATAACAGGGGACTCAGCATGGTGGAAATCAGTCCTTGAGGCCAAATATTTGAACAGTACTCGGCATCATCTGTTGGACACCATTATCCCCAACAGGGACAGCACTAATATCTGGAAATTGTGCAAGAAAATCATCCCCTATATGGCACAACATATCTCAAAAATACCTGGGGGAGGGGGCAGCATCAATATCTCTACTGACAGAATTTCTGGCCAGTGCTCTATAGGGTCCAATATAGAGACAATCCCAGCTATCAGTTGGCTCAATAACAGAGGAATTTGGAATTTAGCACAAATAACGCAGTGGGGAAATCAAACACAAGCTTGGATAGACTGGTCTTTTCCGGACTACCCCAGAGATCTGGAAACTAGCTTCCTAGCTCTAAAGAGTCTATTGCATAATAAAGCTCCGGTCCAAAAAGGGATACAAGACAGCTATCGATGGGACCCTACGGGAACTCTTTACACAACCAAAGCAGGGTATCAGCAATTGTGTGAAATCAACTTCCCACAGGTTATCTGGACTCATTGGAAATTGGCTTGGAAGGCGGAAGCCCCTCCTAAAGTTAAATTCTTCTTCTGGCTACTCCTAAAAGGAAAGATACTAACATCAGAAAACTTAAAAAAAAGGGGCATATTGGGACCTTCCAGGTGCCCAAACTGTTGTCAAGCTGAAGAAACAATGCAACATTTGTTCCTTGAATGCCAAGTAGCTCAGAAGTGCTGGGAAGATATGGCCTCAATAGGGGAGGTTGCATGGGAACCAAAGGAATCTATAGTCGAAACTGTATACAGTTGGAAAAAAATTTGCCCTTGGAAAGGTAAGAAGGACAAATTGACTCAAAGGATCTGGAACACAATCCCTTTAACTCTTGTTTGGAGCATATGGTTGGCCAGAAATAAAATGGTTTTTCAAGATAAAGGGCACAGTTTAAGAGTTATTTGCCACAAAGCCAAAAGTTTAGCGGTGGAAGCAATCGTCATTCGCAAACAAGGCAGGATTGAGGCTTCCCATTATAGCGTAGAAGAAAGAAATCTGATCAATTATGGGAATGGAAGTCTCATCAGTGCCCAGGCAACGAGAAAAGAGAATTTGCAGCCGAATGAGACAGGTAGTGTCTGGAAATTGAGACTCAAAGAAGAAGAATTTGCTCTATGGCTGAGCAACTGCAACAGATTTCATATGTTTTTTGATGGAGCCTCAAAGTCGAACCCTGGCAAAGCAGGGGCAGGAGGCCTGATATGTAACGCTAATGGTGAGTCAATTCTCCATTTTGAATGGGGGCTGGGTGAATTATCAAACAACAGGGCCGAGGGATTGGCTCTGTTCCAAGGACTCACGCAATTGATCAGGCTAGGAATTAAAAAGGTGACTATCTTCGGCGATTCGGCAATAATAATTCGACTTATGGTGCACAGGCAATCCTCGCCAAACACCTTATTGCAGCAAATCAATAGAAGAAATCAAATTCTCCACGACATGCTGGAAGAGGCCAACTACTACCATATTCTCCGCGGCCTCAACAAAAATGCTGACAGTTATGCCAACAAGGCGTGTGATCACCCCAAAGGCCACCTCAGCTGCAACAACATCCCGTCTGTCCATTCATTGCCATGATCACGCATCCAGGTCAAGTAAGGGGCACCGTAACCAATAGAATCCGCATCTGCAGGCAAATCAGCAGAGCAGAGGACAGTGTAGATAAGGAAGCAAGGAATTGTAACAGAAGCCAGATCGAGCAACCGGCTCAGCACACCTTTTTCAATCGCTCCAATGTTTCGCACGTATACAGTCAACCTTCCCTGTACAGAGAAGGCATGGTAGATAGGATTTCGCTCAGAAATGGGATCGAAAAATCTGCCCAAAGTGTGGGAAGCTGTCGAGACGTAGAAAGAAATCGTCCCGCCAGACAGAGCACAGGTACCAATTCAGACTTGCTTTGGACTGTGTGGCCCAAATTTGGAAATAGCACATCAGATAGCTCCCGCCTCAACTACACAGAAATGCTATTTATATCCCAACAGAGCCCCAGCATCCGCCATCCTGATGAAGCATTCTGCGATAGCTCTCTCTCCCTTAGAGTTGTCTTAACTCAAGCAGCTTCAATCCCTTCTGCAAGAAGCGTTGGTCTTCAGACTTCTGGGGATTCAGCGAACAACACTAGTGACAGGAGTATCCGCGCCCGAGAAGGGAAAGCAGTCAAGAACAGAGGGTTAATTCACCAGAATCCTTATATCAGAGAAGCGAAACCCATGGATCGCCCTGAGCAATGTTTCCACTGCCGCGATTTGCAGGCAGAATTTGAGGAAGTGCGCGCCCAGCAAAGGGCTCTGGAAGATCAAGTTCGCAGTATGGAGGCTAGGCAGGCAGACCAAATCCGGAATCTGGAAGCAAAGCTTGATGAGCAGTGCAGAATCCTTCATGACAAATACCGGGCCGAGATGAACTTATTCCTTCACCGAGTTCACTCATTACATGAGCAGTTCAACAACCTTAGCAACAGATGCGCTCATGCTGAAGAATCAATCACAGTCCTCAGGTATATGATGGAGAAAAAATTCAAAGAAGCTTCATCCTCCTCCAGCGCCAAGAATGAGGCTGACCAAAACCCGGAGGATTCTACAGCGCGAAAGATTAGTCACATAGAAATTGATTAGTTATGTGTTGCAGTTGTAAGTTTTGGTGTTTTCAGTTTGTACGAATTTATAGTAGTAAAAGTTGTCTCATAGCTAGAAGCAATAGGATCAAGATCAAGGAACAGAACTATTTTGTATTTCCTTGGATCAGTAATGCTCAAGAAGCATCTCATGTATGGCAAGTTGCCTCCCTCTTTTTTTCAGATTAATACATAGCAACCGAACTTGTCAAAAAAAAAAAACAATGTGCATGTGTGATTTAGCATGCATGGATTTGATGCATGGTGCATGTATGGGTTTATTGTTTATGTTTGTTGTCATTGACATGGGATTTTCTTGGATTGACATTGGTTTCATCCTTGTCTTTCCTTTTCCTTAATAGCCATGATGTAGTTGGTTCTATGTTTTAGTTAAGGTTTGGATGGTCAGTAGGCTTGGATCCAGGTTGAGGTTGTCTCAAGAAATTTCCAAGGTTCAAGGGTGGAGATGGGATTTCTACTAGAACTCTTAACGGTGGAGATAGGAAAATTCCTCTAGAGCTAGTGAAGGAAGTCAGACACATCCATTTTATTTTATTTTTATTTTTATTTTTATTTTATGTTAGTGATTTTTGGACCAGATAATGTGAAATCAATGTAGTTGAGGGTTGAGCTAGTTTGGCATCTAGAAGCCTTGGTTGGTTCTAGTTAGGCTTCACACATATGATCCCACATTCATTTTGGAATATGGAACGGGGGTGATTGTTTGAAATAGAGATTTGGTTCATCCCAATCTATGGTTGGTTGGTATATGGAAGTCCCTGACTTGGTTGGTTTTTTCATATGATTAATATGAGTTATTTTTTTATTGTGATTAGTCAGCGCATGTATTGGTTATTATGTTGACCTTAAGGCTAATGTTTCATGGATTCTATTTTGGTGGTATGTTGGTTATAGGCATGGTTAAATTATTTTCTCTTGATATGGATCTTGTTCATGATTTGATAAGTTATTGAATGGTTAGTTTATGTATGGGCTAAGAAGTGTGATTGCAACTAGATTGAGAGTTAAGTGAGCCTTTTTAATGACTCTCTGATGAAATTAAGAATATCATGATTATATATGCATTAATGACCTGTAGCTAGTATGTTTACTCTATGTTTGACGAAATATCTATTATATATTAAGCATGCCTTGGACAATAGCTAGTTTCAGTATTTATTGCTTAGACTTTTGATTATCCTAGAGGCGATTCTAGAATGTTCTCGGTGGTACTGGGAAATGGCTTACAGGCCATCCCTGAAAAAGTGCCATAAATCTTGCAACGCGCCCTCTCAATTGAATAATTTTTGTTATAACCACATAGGAAGCCTCATAAGTGTTGTTGGAGCCTTCCAACCGCATGCACAATGTGTCAAGCATGAGGTTGGGGTGTGAAGTCTAAGAAGTGAAAGTTCTAGCTCAAAGATTAATCACTAGTTGTTGTTAGTCACTTGGGTGATCTAGTGTCCCTAAGGGATGGAAGTATGTTTCTAGTTAATAGACCCCACTTCCACAACTGGAACTTCGAGGTCATATCATTTCTTAGTAACACTTAACTCATATTTACCCTAGGGAGCTTGTAAAATTGGGCAAATTTGGGCTGGGGTAGTTACAGGAAAGAAACATAACTTCATATGGTAGGCCTCCAAGCCCAAACATGATTTCCCGCCAAAAGAAATAGACCAAGATTGTTACAGATATAACCTGATAATCCACTCCGTGAGAAAATTTAAAACCCACAACAAACCTTCGAGAAAGAAAACCTCAAGTGTCTAGGCATATGACCAGATGTCAAGGAAGCCCAATGCATTTACTCTAATCTTACACATGCATTCATGCCTTGCTTTTTGGTTGTCTAATCTAGACACCACGCACAACACGATGAAACTTTCACCTTCAATATTAACCAAAATGAAAAACCAAGGGACCAAAGACTTTTCCTCAGCTCCTCTCCATTCATTGCAGACTACCACCTCAAACATCCAAGCCAATTAATAAAAACTCCCCACCAACCACTAGACTATATGAGCATGTGTGCAAAAGCAGGTTGTGTCCTACCCCTATTAATGTTTGATGGGAACTATGGGGTAGGTTTCCTGATCTCTGAGGGACCCATTAAAACCAAATTTACACCCCAATCAATGTTTAGATCAATAAGGATTATATCTAACATTAAATTAAAACAAAATAATAAAATAATATGAATTCTATTATAGAATTTATGTTAAAGTGAAATGTTATAAAATATAATATAAATTTAATTATAAAAGTAGTTAAAAATAAAAAATAATAATGAAAATAATAAGCTAATTAAAATACAAAATCTAATATAATAAAAAATTTAACTAATAATAATTCATATTCATAATAATATTTTCAAATTCTGTGTAAGTTTAGTTAATAACATTTTACTTTCAACATAATCTATGTATATATATACATAATATATGCATGGATCTATGAGTATCACATTAAAAAATTAAATTAAAAAATATATATAAAAGGTATCTAAGAAAAGGATATGTCCATGTATATGGAATTAAATCTATTATGAATTTTTTAATATAATTGTAAATAATATTATTTATATATTTATATATATATATATATATATATATATATATATATATATATATAAATAAAAGATTATATATATATATATATATATAATTTCCATATAATAGGAATGATATTATAAACAATCAAAATAAAATTCATTTCAATTCTATTTTTTTAAATTTTGCATAAATTTGTATATTTAGAGAAATAATCCCTTTCAATAATTAATAAAATCTAAAATTAAGATGAATCCATATGGTATATATTTCTTCTATTAAACTACAAGTTTTTTTGTAAATAAAAAAGTTCTATTAGTTTGGGAAAATTTTACATCCAGAGCATCGCTCCTCTAACGACCTATCTCCTACCAGACTTAACGACCTATCTCCTACCAGACTTGTTCGCTAGGTGGTATATGTAGAAAGAGCTATATAAATAGCAAAAAACTACTTGTCCAAACACCAATAGCCCAAGTGTACCAAAAAACTCCCAAAACCCATATACAACGCATAGTTATGTCAATCCTACTTACATATTACCATGGTTTTGGTCCTACACACAATTTCCATTTTAATGGCGAAATGCCTCATGGACATGGGCACAACCCATAGTGATATCAATCCTACTTACATATTACCATGGTTTTGGTCCTCCACACAATTTCTATATTACTGGCAAAATGCTTCATGGACATAGACCTCTGGTGGCTTCACTTGTCCCTCCAAATGAGCTATGCTCTCCTGCAGCTTCTTCTTCTGCCCACAAAAAGATGCCATTCAATTCAGCATTTGCCATTGATTATCATGAATGTCATTCATGAAGACGATAATAGAACCTCAATCCCTCACATAGAGGGATATATTTAACAAGAACACAGTAAAAAATTTCAAAAAAATATATTCGATTTTAAAATATTTTAACGGATCCAATAAATTTTGTAACTAAAATATATAATACTTTTAATAAATAACCTTAAACTAATATAAAAAACCAAAATAATACTTTCAAAGATAATTTTAAAAAACTCTAGTAATTTAACAAAAGAAACTGAGTTTAAAAAAAATACCCTATTATAGAATATTTTGGCCAGTTCTACCTAGGTTGATAACCAACTTGGAGGAGAATCCAACATCGCTTTTCCAATAAAAAATATCGAATAATATCATAAAGTGGAATAATATCATAAAGGGGTGTTAGAATATTTTGGCCAGTTCTACCTAAGTTGATAACCAACTTGGGAGGGAGTCCAACATTGTTGTTCCAATAAAAACCATCCAATACTATCGTAAAGTGGTGTTACTAATAATTTTAGAAGTTATTACATTAACCAGCATGATTTTTGAAACAATAATCTTACAAATCCAACCATACTCTTATCATTCATACAGACACATTCTTAGATGTAAACGTAGATTGCATAAAGAAACTCCCCAGTTACACACCAGAGATCTATGCTATTACAGAATCAAAAGTAGACATACATTCCGTAAGCAAGTTATCCAGTTACACACCATACATTCCGTAAGCAAGTTATCCAGTTACACAACAGAGATCTATATCAATACAGAATCAAAAGTAGATATAGATTCCGTGAGGAAATTATCCAGTTGCACAACAGAAATCTAACTGAGGAAATTCCCTGGTTACATTGCAGAAAGCTAAGATAATACAAAACCAAAGGTAGACTTGGATTGCTGTAGGAAATTCCGAATCAAAAGTAGACTTCCAAACACAGAAATAGCCACAGATCAAAGATTCACTGAGGAAATTATCCAGTTACACAGTAGAAACTGCTAATATAGAACCAAAAGTAGACATAGATTCTTTGAGCAAATTCCCCAGTTGCACAACATAAATCTATCTTAATACAGAACGAAAGGGAAACTTAGATTCCCTGAGGAAATTCCCTAGTTACACTGCAGAAAGCTAAGATAATACAAAACCAAAAGTAGACTTAGATTCCTGGAGGAAATTCCCCAGTCACACAACGCAAAACTAAGCTAATACCGAATCAAAATTAGACTTCCCAACAAAAAAATAGCCTCATAACAAAGATTCACTGAATAAGGCAGAAATGAGATAACTTTAATTATCTGAGCATTCACCACCTTCCACCTTCCTGTCTCTTAATATCTGCAGTACGAAGAGTGAGCTCTTCACCACCTCTCTTTCTTTTTAACGTTGGTGACCTCACGTTCCCATCTGGTTGCAGAGGGAGCAATTCTCCCCTCCTTTCATATTCTGTCGAAATTGCGACTCCCTGCTCATAAAGTAAAATGAATGTGAACAACGTATTTGAAAACTTTGAAAACATACCTGAAAACTTTGAAAACATACCTGAAAACTTTGAAAAGTGGTCGTTCAATGTGGCAATTTGATTGTATATATGTTCCGAAAATGTATCTAAAGGAAGAAAACATTTGATTTAGCTGTTAACAGTGAAGGCTCATTGCACATTCCTGACTTTGTTCTTAGCCAAGCCAATTATTTGACTTTGCTCTTTATTTTAATTGCAGTTGATTGGATATGAACAAAGTTGATTATTAAGGGTTTGACTTGGCATATGCATCGAAATTTTGAGAATATTTTGAAAACTACAATAATTGGCTTTGCTCTTTATTTTAATTGCAGTTGATGGGATATGAACAAAGTTGATTGTTAAGGGTTTGAGAATATTTTGAAAACTACAATGAGTTATGCTGGAAACCTTTTAAATTACACAAAAACTTAAATGCAACTAGATTCCTCCCTTCTGCATTTAATAAAATATTTCACAGAATGGAGAATGAGAAGTGAAAATGTAGTTATATTCATGGAAGGCTGCCAGATCATGTTGCGGGCTGCACACAGACATCGCCACAAAATAAGAAACGTTAAGGGGATGTATGTTACCATTGGTCGAAGACGAGTCCGAGTTCGCTTTCGTTGTTTACGCTTCTTGGTGTTGTTGAAATGTTGTCTGACGATCATCCTGATAACTGCGCCCTCTATTTCCATACTGGACGCATCTTCCTAATCACAAGTTAAAATATAAACATGTCAGCTGCTTCTTCTTGATTCCGTCACAGATGAAATGAATATATACAAATATTCATGAAGTAAAGTGGGAATGAATTCGTTTTACCTGCGCCTAATCCAATGAGGATTGCGAGGTAATGTTATTCCCTGTTGGTAGGCAGGGTCCAAAATAAGAATTTATTCCGAAAATAGTAAAATTTATTGAAAAATATAGACAAACAAAGTAGAGTTTACCTGGGGTTGAAGGGGTGTAGGGTGGCCCCGGATGGAGCTCTGTGATTTCCTTCTCATATTGAGAGGACTCCTGCATGGAAATTTTTTGTTCTTGCCGTCTTTTGCGGGTGTTCCTGTTTTGAAACCAGTAATAAACGTTCTTCTTGTTCACGTCTCCGTAGAGTTCCAGTAAATCCACAATATCTTTGACATCTTCTAGGGTAGGGTTACGGAGACCTGCTGCGAACAATTCTTCCAGAAGCTTCTTATGCTTTTCGGTCGGTCTCCAGCGAGGCGATGCTCTTGCTTCATTTATATGCTCTGAACTTCTAACCAGTGGAGATCCTGTGTTAAGAAAGACCGACTGATTTTGTTGTAGCAAATTTAATGATGTGACATCTTTGGGTGGAGGGAAAGAACGAGCTGCCATACTTCCTTACTGAAAGATCAGAAACCCTAAATCAACCAAAATTAACTTACTATTAACTTGCTAGAACATCTCATAGCCATATATATAAAGTTTCAATAGCTATATGAGCGAGAAGTAAATGATTTTAAATGAATGTTTTGGGTAACATTAAGAATGTGAAACTGGACCTATGATAAATTATTTAACTAATGAGGATACATGGTGGTAAGGTATAATAATATAATTTATTTAATTTGTTTTCCTCTTATTTCGATGTCATTATGAATTCATTATTGCAATTTTATAGTATAAGTTAACAAGTATATTTAATATTTATCTATATATAAAATTAATTAATTAACTCGAAAGCCCTAGTTTAATGAGATTGTTCTCTCGAAAGTTATGGAAATTTCCATCATATTTTGAGAAAATATGGTAGGGATATTTGTAAATCTAAGTTATAGTCGTTAAACATCAAGATTTTAGGTGTCTTAGAGGATTTTGATGCTATTGAATCCATTTCCACCATCAAAAATATGATTCAAACACCTATACAAGATTTTTTGAAATTGTTTTGCCCATGCCACTTTTGACCGTCCTGACCATTCTTCCAAGTGCGTAGAGGACTCCAATTCAAAATAGCTATCATTAATCTAGATTTATCTTCATTTGAGATATAATAAGATTATTTTTTTTCTTTCTTCACAATGAAATATGAATTTTTTGTTTTTATTTTTATTTTTCTATATATAAATTATGTTAGTGAAATTATTTTACATAAGATAAATATTGAAATATTTATAAGTGGTGAAAAAATACCCACTTTCTTCACATGACTATATAACAGTATGAAATTTTATTTACATTCAACTACTTTATTTATTTATATAAATTATATAACATAATGTGTACCTAATATGGACATGAAAGTATTTTATTTGTCATTTATATATTTAATGTAACATTATGGAAGAACATCTCTCCAATAATTTAATGGAATCAACTTTAATTTTTTTTTTCAAAAGAAAAATCATAATTTTATTCATATTGAGCAAAATTACATGTTGTAGATGCTACATTAGCATATGCTGTATAAACTTGTCCTGATGCACAGGATCTAAAAAAGACAATAAATTATGAACTATCTATGTTTTCCTACCTTTCTTTTTTTCCACTTTCCGCCAACCTCCAGTGTTGGGAGTGGATGTTACAATGGACATTTCTACCTCTTTGGTAGTAGTTGGGGTTTCTTTGTCAGAATCTGAGCTTTCTGTTGAGTGTATTCGCTTGTTGCCACCAATTTCCTTCCCTGGGATGAGTTGCTCATTTTTCTGTTGTGGGTCGGTTGTCATTGGAACTAAAGCGGAGCAGTTCTGGTTCTCATCATTTTGTGAGTTAAGTTGGGTGCTTTTTTCATTGAAAGCTGAGATATTTCTTGGGTGTTCTGCTTCTGGGTGTTCTGCTTCTTGGAATGTGGTGTTTGTGGTAGTTTCTGCATTTCCTTCCTCTTCTATATCATCTACCAGAGAGGTTGAAAACTGCCATCCTTTAGGCTTTGGTGGTTGTCTTCTTTTCCTGTCTTTTTTATTTTGTGGGCAAGCACTTTGTAGATGACCAATTTGATGACAAATGTGACATCTGAAGGTAGTGATTTCATAATCAAGAGATTGTGACCATTGCATTTTGTTGTGGAATAAGAGGATGCAGTCTGGAAATCCTTGACTGAGATCAACCTCCACGCAGATTCTGCAGAAAGTGTAGATATCCTTGGTAAGACGCTCACTGTCTACTTTTAAAAATTTCCCAAGAGCATTGCCAATGCCTACTAATACTTTGATGTGCCAAGAATGCAAAGATAGGTTATATAGTTTTACCAGGCATTTTGGAGACCACCATGGTGTTTGGATCAAATTCCGGAAACCATGATGTCAAGAAAAGGCTAACGTTACCCAAGAACCATGGTCCCTCATTCAATGCATACTCCTTGTCATTGACTGTGTAGAATTTGACAATGAAGAAACCTTTTGAGCATAGGTGTATATCATAGTTTTCTGTCCATATGGAGTAAATCCATTGACTTAGGGCTTCCGGTTTGGCCAAAACTCACTAAATATGCATATCACTACTTTTGATAAATAATCATCATGTATTTCATTTACCTAAGGTATAAAAATCGATAGAGCAGGGTTTTGAGTTGTCTGCTTGACGATGTAGGAGTCATGGCTTGCTGTTCTTATTGTATTTGAGGCCCCATTTTCCCTTTTACTGCATCTTTGAAAGAAACAAGTCCTTTGGAGCTTGTACCAGAGCAGCCACCACGAAGTCTTGTATTGAGGTAGATAGTTGAGTCTCTGCCTATGTCATATTCTTTTAGCTTGTATTCCTCCTGCAATACTTTTCTTGCATGGGTCAAGAGTTGTTTGCAAGGTGGAATGCCCATCCTTTCTTGTATCCTTTGTTTGAGGGTTTTGATCTTCTCCCAGCTCCCTATTTTTAAGCATATTGTGTTTCCTTCTATGGATCTGATAAAAAGGGTAATTTGTTTACCTTCGAGCGGCTCTGCTACCGGGGCTTCAAGATCCAGTGGTGAGCTGATCACCGCTTCCTGTTGTTCATGTTCAATCACCAAAGCTTGTTGTAGATCTGGGCTGATTTGTTTGCAGGCTTGCGGTACCCACCAGTAATCGACATATGCATGCGAGAGGTAAGCCATATCATGTGGCTTTATGTGCCTTTCTGCCCTCAAACAATATATCATGGCTACCTCTGCTCCGTTGATGTCACGAGACTTCGCCCTAGCGCCCAATTTTGTATATTGTGGATAACGCCAATCCTTAGGCTGAGGAAAACCATGCAATCGTGTTGTCTGACCAATCCTCTTCATGTCTAGAGCAGCAACAAGGGTCTCAGCCCAGATCTCCATTGCATAATTCCTCTGCACCATCTTCCTCCATTCGCCAAGTTTTCTAGAAAGCCCAGATTTGTATGTTATCTCTAGATCCGCAGATTTGCAGAGAGTAAGCCCAAAAATAGTGAATGCTTCCAGATGTGACCGATGCGGCATTTGATCTGTGTGTTGTATGAACCCGTCTGATGATATTTAACCTTATTCATAGCAATAAATTTGACCTGAGGCAGAGTCGATCTGGTGATATTTTCGGCAAGCTTGCAGTTCATCATCGGTTGCAGCTCCCTCTTTTAGCCTGTTGTGGTGGCTACGAGATTCCTCCCTATCGCCTTTATTGTGTCCCAGATCACTGGGAAAAATAAAAGCTCCATCACAGTCACTATGTACAGAAACCCTTGCCATCTCCATCTCCATCTTGTGCTCCACTCCATAAGGTTTTGTTCACAGCTCTAAGTACGAATCTGGCCAGACAAAACACACTCTAGGTAGAGGCTTTAGCTTCTCAGAGAGCTCCTCAGGTATTTTCCATCCAATTGCAAGGTAAAGCCTAGTGGACATAGAGTAAATAGACTTCTTGGTTTCTTCATTGTTGTCTGTAACTATTTCAAGTGTTTGAACATACTTGGTGATGAGGTCCTCACGGGAGACTTCTCACCTATGCCATCATTTGTGCATGAACGCGGAAGCCATGGGAGATTTGTGCGAGTCCAATATTGGGATCAATCAACTTTAATTTACATTTAAAGTTGTAGGAATAAAATAATCAACTAAAATTCATTGGAAGGATAACCATAATTCCTTCCAACCACCAAACATAAATACATTTAATTTTTTAATATGAAGGATAGGGGGGTAATATTTGATACATTAACGTTTGCACAAGTCACAAGATCATTTTTATTATAATAAATAACCCACCACTAACTCAAGGGTGATGTCATGGCTATAGATTTATTCCTCATAGAGGTTGAAACTTGTCCAATGGTAAAAGGTTCCTCTTACATTGAAATTAGTATTTTACATTTTGTAGCTCTAGTGGTTGGGAGAAATGTTTGATCTCCCATCTACTATAATTTAATTCCATGATACATGTTTGGCCTTTTGCGATAAGGCTAATGAGCACTAGTATTGCAACAAGGATGCTACAACTCCCGGGGCTACCAACTTTACTTCATCAACCCGAGGTTCGTACAAACTTGGAGGTGACAGTGTTGTATACACAAATAGATGTAATGGGTCCACTCTTTGTCATTGCTAACCTGGGGTGATAGGCCACTAGGTTTTCTCAAACCAACCTTCTTTTGATCTAGAAGAAGTTTGAATACCAATTAAGAAAGGAGAATTTTACCCTAATTGAGAGAATTGAAATGCTACCTATTGTGGTAATGAAATACTAAAATAGATGCCTAAAACACATAACTCATCTAGGTATTTGTTAATATACCTTGATTTCAAAAGAATTCTAATTTAACACATGTGAAATCCTAACTACCCTAAGCATGGAATCTGATCTAAACAAGCACTTAATTGATGTGTATATGAATAAAAATAACAACCTTTTTCTTTTTATCTTTTTGTAAAAATATGAATGCTAATCCTTCTTGGTTGCATGGTAGGTGAGATAGGCATGGAGGGATATGAGTTCAATGGGTCAGATGGCTTGGGAGGTAGGCAGGGGTCTTCCCCTAGGTTTCGTGATGCTTTTTTCACAAATCAAGCTTAAAACAATGCACCACTGGTTTTTCTACAGGATGTCTATGGGATGTCCTAGTTCACCTACAAGATCCCCTATTTTCCCACAGGAACATGCCGAAAGCATATGGAGGGATTTGGAAGGTGGTATGGAGCTTAGGGAAGGTGAGGAATGGAAGAAATAAGGCAAGGGAGTGGTTGGAACTCACTCAGAATTCACACCAAAGCTTTATGATGGTTGGATTCGCTCAATAAGCATGGCAAGTTGTCTTTGTAAAATGATAATTCGAATTGAGAACCTAGTGGCCTTTGGCGATCATGGGTGGATATTGTTTGGCCGAGGCTGATGACATAAGGTTTTCTTGCAATGTAGAAACTCCTTCAACATATACATCATTGATGGCATTTATCCATCAATCATCTCGAAACAATAAGGGTTTACAAAAATATAAGAAAATAGAATTTACATCATTTATTTGCCAAGTTCATGCATGGAAATGCTTGAAACCTATTATGGAAGCAACTCGAAATCTAATACAAAACTTAAGATATTAGAAATGAAAACTGCAGCCAATCTTTTGAAACTGAAAGAGGATGCCCTAATTAGAAAAAAAACCCTAAATTTCATAAGAAACCAGAATTTTGTCTTTTTGGGTTGAATGAGAGTTGTTCCTCAAGCTATGGTCCCTAAAGGGAGGAGTGAGGTAACAACCACCTATTAACAACCTTTTTTTGAATATTTTTTTATCTCTATATTGCGCTTGTTAAATCTATGCACAAATGGAAGCAAAGTAATAAAATCTACCAATACTTGCAATTTAACAACACCAAAATCAATTTCATAACTAATCTATAGGGTACTAAGCATACAAGTACAGTAAGAGGAATCTCTGCTGCTAGGGTTGGGCTCTAACCCAAGAAATTTAGCCCTCTGAGTCAACTTAGTGCTGGATCAAGGGAATGCTTCTCATTTTCATTAACATATTGAAAAATACATAATAGTGTTTGGTCACAATCCTTCAACTCGAAAACTGCTTAGCTATTTTGCATTAAAAAATCTGAATCCTGATGAGGCTCTGTGCCTCTTTATTTATAAAGCTGAAGTTTCCAAAAACTTCCTTAAATCTATGGAGGCTTAGCTCCTAATCTTGAGATTAACTGGTTATTAAGTATCACTAGCTTGGTTGTCAATGACCCTCATGACTCAGCTGCCTGCAACTCCAACCTAGTGTGCTTTGATTGAGGGATCTTCCAGTGAGTGAGGATTTAATGAGGGAGATCCCTCTCCTATAATCTCTCCTTGTCCCATTCGAATTCTTGAACTCTAATTAGCCATAATTTTCTCCCAAAAACATGTAATCAATGCACATTAGACCACTAGACATGACATATTACTTTTACTCATCTCATTAAGCAAAATATAATTAAAACATGTAAAGAATTATGAGAGGAGTTGATTTTAGTAAACTTGGAGGTGTATTAAGGTCCATATATTTTACCCAATGATGAACCTCATCATCACTCCCTACTGAAAGTTTTGCTCATCCTCTGAGCAACTCAATCTGTGTACATGTCCTTCATTGCTTTGGTGGATTCCCTGGAATCCCATGCTTCTGTTGTAGCCTCTTCCTCTTGTGTATAACACCATGCATTCTTCTCTATATCCTCCCACTGTTTTCTTTCTTCTTATTCTTTTCTTCCTTCTAACATTCCTAAAAGTAATGGTAGACTGAACCTCAAGCCAATCCAATTGACTTTGAGTCTTTATAATGCTTGCTTATACATTGGGGTTCTATATAGTGCCTCCAGGCTCCCTCATTCTATTAGGAGAATGATATTCTCTAATTTTTAGGCTATAAGGTAAGGTGTTCCATCTCCTTTGGTAGGCTTCCCGGCTATCATCTACTGGCAATCTTAGCATGTCTTCAAAGTGTGTGATTTCTTGTTCTTGTACAATAAGGTACCTTGGTGCAATCTTGGGATCATTTGCAATGAGGTTGTGAGTGCTGATGACAGCCATCGGGTTAGACTTTTCTACTCTGATCATAAGGGGCTCTTCCTCTTCTTTTTCCAATACATTTTCATCTCTGTAGCTCTTGCTTCCTCATGATTCATCCAAGATGCCAGGGCTATTAATTGCAAGTCCCCTAGATTTGGATTTGGGTCCCACACATTTAAATCTATCTAGGCTAAATTGTGTAGGTAGAAATCAGATATCTTTGCTCTATCCTCCAAGGTAGTTTGACCACAAAGGTCAATGAATTATCTGTAGTCTTGGAAAAGCATAGTTCCTTTCTTTGCTAGGGTATTTATTTGGAATTATAGCCATTATTTCTTGATGTATAAGGAATATGACTTTGCTGAAATCCTGCACAGGATTACCTCCATGGATAAACTAGCCATAGTTACCAATTGGCTTTCCCTTTCTTATAGTTGCTTCCCTAGCCATGTTTTCTCAGCATATAATTGAGATTTGATTATTGCTTCTATGTCTATTATGCTGCTCAGTTCTGTACCCATATCCTTCAATTTCTCCTCCATGTGGCCTACATACTCTACCCCTTTGGATTTAGCAATTTGCATCCACATGTGTGTCATTTCCCTCTCTTTTTTAAGTTCAAAGAATAGAGGAATGTAAAACTTCTTTGGTATCACCATACCTCCTTCAATGAACGTGTAGTAGGAACTGAGGCTTGGTTGTGGGTTAGGTTCCTTCAGTTCTTGGCCCTCTTCCTTTGTTTCTTGTTGAGTAATTCCTTCCCCATATCTTTTCTGTGTTTCCTGTAGGTTTGATAGAGTTTCCTGTAGGAGTGTCTTTGCTTCCTGTAGGTCTGACTGTGTCTCCTATAGGAGACCTTTTCCTTTTGATGAGGTTGACCTTGTGACAAGCCTCCTAACATAGGTGATTGGAGATTTGGGAGAAGTTTGTTTTGATGTTCCTTATCCTTCATTTTTCTTTATAGGGACTGCCTTCTCTTTTTGTTTTGGTGAGTCCTCTATAACAATTGGAGTTTTGGTAGGGGTTTGAGGTCTCCATTGTCTATCTTGGTGCTATTTCTTGTTCTGAAGTAAAGTGGGGTTTTTCTTTATCTCTTCCCCTTTGATTTGACAGGTGTACTCAAGGTAGTTAGAGCAGCTACTATCAATTTTCTGTAGGCTCTAGAAACACCCTTGGTGATTCTTCTTCTTCTCTGCCTTGAGTTGTAGACTTCTGTTCATTCTTATGCTCTTCATCCTCTTTTCCATTTTCTTTTTCATCCTCTTCTTTGTCTCCTCCTTCCTCTTCCTTTTATTCCTCTGTTTCTTCACTTTTCTCATTTGTTTCTTCTTTTGTTTCCTCCTCTATTTCTCCTTCATTCTCCTCCTTTGTCTCTTCTTCATTTTCATCCTTTGTTTCTTCTCCCCCCTCACTAGCAGTAGGGCTTCTGTCATACTCAATAGCTTGAATTGCTCCTTCTTCCTGCATGTCTGCAAATGTTGTCCATGCAATAGGGAATCTTAAGTTTTGTAGAGAATCTTCAAGGATGAGTTTGATCAACCCATGATGGGCTAGTTGTTGATGTTTTCCCTCTTGCACCTTGATGCTCATGTCTATCATGGATTGTAGAAGAAAATAGGGTATACTTGGTCTGTTATGAGGAGGTGTGTCCTCTCAAAATCTTAGTTCTTGGAGGAGTCTAAAGTGGTATCCATACACTACATTATATCTCCCCTCACATGAAATATATTTGATGATATGGTAACTGACTTCATTCCAAGGGTATGGAATGCTCTCCCTCCTAACCCCATTTTTGTCTTCAATTGGCTCTTCTCCTTCCAAAAAGAAACTTTTCTTTGCAAGGGTGTTGTTAGTCTTGTCCTCTTTTCTCCATTGTAACCCTAGGGGTAGTGTAGTTATTCTTCTTATAACCTCAGGGGTAATTGCTACTAATAAACCCTTCACTATAGCAGTGGCACTAGATCTAGTGAGGGGTATGAGTGAGAGGGCGAATTCTTTGGCCACACCATCATCGTATCCTCTAATCCTCTCAAAGAACCCCATCCATTGACGTGCTGTAAAAATTTCCACCACAGGAGGATGCTGGTCGATTCTTGCTATGTTGGTGGGTTCTCTCTTATTGAAGCCTCTTGTCATCTTTTCCTTGTAATTCTTGAGGTTTGTGTGGATACAGTTCAAGACTTCTTGTAGGTGAGGAAGTTTTGGAATTTAACTTTTAGTGACATGTAATACAATCTTTCTATCCTAAGATGCACTACAAATTCCTAACTGAATTGAGGATTTCTTATTTTGAAATGGAAAATATGGAAGGTATGGCACCTACCTCACTTTTCTATGTTCCGGTGATGATATTCCTTAATTTGATTTCCCTTAGAGTCCATTGATAGCTCTGTAGGCCAATCTCTATATTTCCTGTAGGTTTCATGTAGGTTTCCTGCTTGTTGTAGATGTTGATTGTTTCCTGTAGGTGCTATTTCCAGAATGATGAGAGTAACCTCTTCATTTGATGAATCCTCGAAGTTGCCTTTGCTTTCTTTGTATGAGAATCAATGTTTTATTTCTATTTATGGATGAACGTGTGGGGTGGTGTGTTGGCTGGCCGAGTATGAGCACCTTCTTTTGGACCATTGGTCCCACTATCAGTCCATCATTTCACCTTACCTCATAATCATCTCCCACTCTTATCCTCCGTAACTTAACCATTTTTGGATTCATTCCCTTTTTCCTTTGATTTGACCTGTGACATGTGTGTAGTGGTCTAACCCTTTTCTTCTTGTTATCTAACCGAGGGTGGCCAAGTTAATTGGCCACCTTCACTTATAAAATCAACTCTCACATTATTCCTACAATTTTGATCATATTGTACTTATGAGAGAGAATTAGTAAGATGACATACATGTGGGTCTTTTGCTTCGTTGATGATGCATGCTGGAGAGTGGTGCCACTTTGTTGTGCTTTTCAATCTGCATATTTTCATTGTGTATTTCCTCTTTTGATGCTTTGTTCCTTTTTGATGTTGTGCAGGTGTTGGACCTTGTTGCCCATGATCTTGCTATGACTACTAAGCTCTGAAGGAGCTTCCTCATCCTTGTAGTCCCTGTGTTGAAGATGGCTGCAACCTTTGTGGTTTCTTTTGTGGGATAGGTTGCGACAAGATTTCCTATAGGATGTGTTGTAGTTGCCTTTCCCTTAAACTTTCACATTTTTCTCAGTTATGAAGTAGAAAGGGTGTTGAAATGAGTGGAGAAGGGGGTTATGGAATGGTAGGTGAGGGATTTTACTTTTGGGTATGCCTCCTCTTTCCTTTTTCTCTCATTTTTTTTGTTTTTTTTTCCCTCGCTTTTTTTAGTAATTCTTTTTGAACTAATTTATTTTATGGATACAGGCGTGACACTGTGATGAAAGGTATTGGATGTGGTGTGGTGAGGTAAATGGTTTTATTTTTAATTCAGACACAAGCTTCTGTCACCACCTTGCCATTAGACTTCTCTTCTTGTGGTTTTCAAGATCTCCTGTAATTTCTACAGGAAACTCCTGTAGGATTACAGGGAATCCTGAAGAAAACACACAACTTGTTTGAAATAATTTGGAGTGGTGTATAGATGGAAGACTGGGGGGTAATGGAGGATATGAGATGGGTGAATTAAAACATGGTTTTTATAGGTCCTACTATCCTCCTCATGTTGCACTTATCCTCCTCTTGCAAACCTACAAAACATAATTGTCATCTTTTCTATCTTTTCTCTTTTTTCTTTTTTTTGAAAAACAACTATTTGCCCCCAAGGAGGTTTTCATCGTAGTTGCCTGCCATGGGTGCCTCAAAAGAGGTTTTCACCCAAAGATATTTTTATTTATTTTTTATTTTTATTTTTTTAAACACTCTTGGGCCGCCTTAAGAGATTTTCAACTCCTGGGGCTACCAACTTTACTTCATCAACCTATAGTTCGTACAAATTTGGAGGTGCAGTGTTGTATACACAAATAGCTGTAATGGGCCCACTCTTTGTCACTGTTGAGCTTAGGAGATAGACCACTAGGGTTTCTCAAACTAGCCTTCTATTGATTTAGAAGAAGTTTGATTACCAATTGAGAAAGGAGAATTTTACCCTAATTGAGAGAATTAAAATGCTACCTACTGTAGTAATGAAAGACTAAAATAGATGCCTAAAACACATAACTCATCTAGTTATTTGTTAATATTCCTTGAATTCAAAAGAATTCTAATTTAACACATGTAAAACCCTAACTACCCTAAGCATGGAATCTGGTCTAAACAAGCGCTTAACTATTGTGTGCATGAAAAAACATAACAACCTTTTTCCTTTTATGTTTTTGTAAAAATATGAACGCTAATCCTTCTTGGTTGCATGACAGATGAAATAGGTGTCGAGGGAGAAGAGTTCTATGGGTCAGATGTCTTGGGAGGTAAGTAGGGGTCTTCCCCTAGCTTTCATGATGTTTTTTTCACAAATCTGGCTCAAAAAATGCCACTACAGGTTTTCCTACAGGATTTCCTAGTTCACCTATAAGATCTCCTGTTTTCCTACAGGAACGGGCCGAAAGCCTAAGGAGGGATTTGGAAGGTGGTATGGAGCTTAGTGAAGGTGAGGAATGGAAGAAGGCAAGGGAGTGGTTGGAACTCACTCATAACTCAAACCAAAGCTTTATGATGGTTGGATTTTCTCAATAAGCCTGGCAAGTTGTCTTTGTAAAACGATACTTCAAATTGAGAACTTAGTGGCCCTTGGTGATCGTGGGTGGATATGGTTTGGTTGAGGCTGATGACATAAGGTATTCTTGCAATGTAGAAACTCCTGCAACATACATCATTGATGGAATTTATCCATAAATCATCTCGAAACAAGAAGGGTTTACAAAAATATAAGAAGACAAAATTTGCATAATTTCTTTGCCAATTTCAGGCATGGAAATGATTGAAACCTATCATGGAAGGAACATGAAATCTAATACAAAACATAAGATATTAGAAATGACAACTGCAACCTATCTTTAGAAACTGAAAGAGGATTCCCTAATTAGCAAAAGAACCATAAATTTCATAAGAAATCAAAATTTTGTTTTTTTGGGCTGAATGGGAGTTGTTCCTCAAGCCATAGTCCCTGAAGGGAGGAGTGAGGTAAGAGCCACCTGTTATCAACCTTTTTTGAATATTTTATTATCTCTATACCGATATTATTAAAACTATGCACAAATGGAAGTAAAGTAATCAAATCTATCAATGCTTGCAATTTAACAACACCAAAATCAATTTGACAACTAATCTATAGGTACTAAGCATACAAGTACAGTAAGAGGAACCTATTTTGCTAGGGTTGGGCCCTAACCCAAGAGCTTAAGCCCTCTGAGTCAACTCAGTGGTGGATAAAGGGAATGCTGGCCATTTTCATTAACGTATCAAAAAATACATAACTGTGTTTAGTCACAATCCTTCAACTCGAAAATTGCTTAGCTATTTTGCATAAAAAATCTGAATCCTAATGAGGCTTTAGGCCTATTTATTTATACAACTAAAGCTGCCAACAAGTTCCTTAAATTTAGGGAGGCTTGGCTTCCAACCTTTAGATTAACTCGTTCTTAATTATCACTGTCTTGGCTACCAATAATCCTCACGACTTGGTTGCCTGCAACTCCGAGCTGGTGTGATTTGATTGAGGGAATTTTGAGTGAGTGAGGATTCAATGAGGGAGATCCATCTCCTATAATCTATCCTTCTTGTCCCATTCAAGTGCTTGCACTCTAATTAGCGTCAATTTTCTCCCAAAAACCTGCAATCAATGCACATTAGACCACTCGACATGACATCTTACTTTTACTCATCCCATTAAGCAAAATATAACTAAAACATGTAAATAATTATGAGAAGAGTTGATTTTAGTAAGCTTTGAGGTGTAATAAGGTCCATATATTTTATCCAATGATGAGCCTCATGAAAGTCTTGAAGTGTAACCACCCCTCAACTCTTACTAAGTGATAAGTTATTGGAATATATTGAGAAAAAAATATTTTGCTTTTCGTTTTAACTTATAAATACAAATCAAAACTACCCCAATCTTAATTGCTTGGACTAAAAGAAAATCCGAGAAATCATGGAAACACTAACAAACAAAAGGAATATATATATATATATATATATATATAAACCAAAATTAGAAAAATATTTTTAAACAATTGAGTTTAATTTGTTTAATCTATATAATTCTAAACCCCAAAAAATTTGTTTAGGGTGTCAAATCTATTTATGCATTCAAAAATGTATTTTAAATAACAAAAAATGACAATCTTGAATCTTTTTTGAAATTATATAGTAAGATTATAATGAAAAAAAACATTTCATATATATATATATAACAACAACAAAAAACCAAAAACAAAATATGAAAATAAAAAAGCTACTCCTCAACTATTCATATGTTTTATGTTAACATTATATCTAAACTTATATTTTAAAATTATAATTTTAGTTTATAAATACAAGTAAAATACAACTCAAACCTTAACACAATTGTATTTTCATCCCAAAAATAGTAGCGTATTTTCAATCCCATCATAAATATAGAATAAATAATTATAAATAAAAATATATATTTAAAGAAAAAGGTACTCTTCTACCAATTTTCCTATAGAGAGGTCGAAGTATTCCCAAATAATCAATCATTTAACAAAAAAAACACTAGATAATAAGCATGTGGGAATAATCAATCATTTAACAAAAAAAACACTAGATAATAAGCCTGAAAACAAGTTGGACTAAATTCATAGTATTTTAAAGGCCCGTAATAATTTACATCATAAGATTAACCAGGTTAATCATCAACCTTAAACATCAAAATAGTCATGCACATAAGGAAAACATATGTAACTAGAGAGAAATTCACAATGTCTTCTAACTTTGAGGAATTCACAATGTCTTCTAACTTTGAGGAAGGCCTCCACCATAGCGTCCTTTCAACATCACAATTAGGAATAAATAAAAATATTAAATATCTCACCAATATTTAATTATTGTTTTTAGATGTTATATAATATTTATGTATTCGACTTTACATATTATCCTTTTTTGGTAAGTTAGGTTGTTTTGTATTTTTTCAAATTTAAAATTGAATTCATGATTTTGATTTAAGTAGTTGTTGCTACTAGCGTACTATTCAGGAATCAATACTAATAAGACAAAAATGTATTTCAACTACGAAATTGTGCTATAATCAGTAGTGTTATTTTACTTCAATGTCATGCATAATTATGAAATTCATGATAATAAAACTAAGAGATATAACCAAAAATAGAGTGCTTATAAACAAAATCTATCCCACATAAGGAAATTTAATAAGTCAGTTGGTGGTGGGTGAGTCTAACTAAATGGGACCTTGATTAGTAGTAGTGGTATTGACTTCAATGAAGACTATTTTAGCAAGATGTTCAACAAAGCTATTGAGTTTTTTATCCAAAATGCTAAGCTAAACCTAAATTCCATCAAGGTGGGCCTACGTCTTTAGTTGTGCTTTGTCTTTCTTTTACAAGAATTTATCCATAATTGATTTCATATGGCCGTAAACATCTATTTATCATAGATATCGAGTTTTTTTGGTATGGGTGGAATCTGTATCTGACACCCAATCTCCTAGCTCCACCAATAATTCTTTTTCTAACATGTTTCTCCTTCACAATCATGATCTGTCTTCTACTATGACCAATTCCACTTGTAATGTGGTTAAGATGATGGAAAATAATATGTTAGCATCCTCCACCACCACCACTCATGAACGAGAGGTTGGCACTTGTGATAAACAATGTCGGCCATGACCCCTCCCACCACCTCGGCTGGTAGCAAAACATCTCTGCTCTGATGTCCATAGGTCATTGGATATATGTAAATCACAAACATGCCAATCACCTTGTTCAACATGATTTTCCTTCATTATGACTTAATTTTTCTATGGTTTACTACTCCATTTAGACTTACAAAATACATTTGAGGTTTCTTGCATTAACATTTTGTCATATTTTGCGTAATAAATGCACGTGTAAGGTATTTTGTTGGAGATGGATGTCGAGGAGACATCATAGTATTATAAGAGTTTTAAGGCCTCCAAGCTCAATGTAATAACTTCCACCATGAGATTTAAGACAATATTCATCTATCAAAAAACCTACTTTCTCCACTTTTTTGTCAATGCAGTGATGCACATATGGAAAAAAGGGAGAAGAACATGATGTTATCTGGCCTGTGTTGAGAAATGGCAACAAGAAATTCCAATTTAATTTGTTCTTGAATTAAAATTAGAATTAAAATCGAATTTTATTCTCATAGAAACTTGTAAATAGTTAATTAAGTTTAATTAACTTAATTAGCTTAGGAATTTCAAGTTGGAAGTATTTCTATAGTTATCTATATGTTCTCCATAACTTTTAGGTGTCTAGTATGAGTTTAAATTGAGTTGGAAATTAGATCACTCAGTTTTACTGAGTTAAGTTCAGTTAAATTGTTCCCAAATTGTTTTTGGAACTAATAGAGGACTAACAGTCAGTTGGTGCACTAGTGGATCCACTAATGCTATTCTAGTTAACTGAAGATTCCCTCATGAGAAACTCATTCATGTCGGTTCAAAGAAAGACCCAGTTGAGACTAGAGTGCAGGGACAATGTACTATGAGTGGTATTATTTACTAGAGTGTAAATAGCATGCATGCATAAAAGATTGATCCTTTGTTTGGATTGTTCAATTTTGGAAGAATGAATTCCCTTTAAATACAGGTTATTCATCCTAGGAATTACGCAAACGATTAGGGGCTTGGAGAGCTACAAAATTCACTAAGTATTGGCCGAGAGCTAGCTTGTGAGCTGAGAGATTTGAGCATACTTGTGAGGAATTGTTCTAGTGAGAACACACTTTGTACATTCACTCATATTTATGATATATGAAATATAGATAGTGGGGTTTTGAGTAGTGGATTTCCCCATATACATCTTGTCTTATGTGTCATTGATTTATCTTCTTCTTGTTCTTATTGTTTTCATTGATCTATTGGCTTCCGTTGGTTGAAAGTAGAAGTAGATTCTTGTCTTGTGCTTTAGTAAATTACATGAGCTTGTGAATCTACACGATTTTCTACATGGTATTGGAGCTGATAACAATATCCTATAGGAGATTTCCAAGTTTTGAGTTTTGGGTTACTAGTGAAATTCGAATTTGCAATACACACTTTAGGATCATCAGATGGAGTTCTACGGTTTGTAGCTCGAGGATGCCTTGGAAGGCAACTTGAATTTTATAGCCCAGAAAGATAGAATGGAGGTTGTGTTAGAGGATAATGGCTTGAAGGAATTAGTTGATCAAGAAATTCCTAATTCAACATCATCAGATGCATAGAATTTGGCCAAATGGAAGAAGTGTGGGGTGAAGGTGAGGAAAATAATCATTGAGGGAGTTCGAGACTATATTGTCTCAAGTCTCCATGGAAAGGAAACTTTGCATGCTATGTGGAAAAAATTGACACACTTGTATTATAACAACAGTGACTAAATAAAATTAACAGTGAAGGATAAACTTCGAAAAATCAAAATGAAGAAAGGCAAGACTATTCCAAAATACTTGACCAAGTTCACCCAATGTCGTGATGACCTTGGAAGTGTTGGAATCATGGTTACTGAGGGTTATATGGTGAGTCTTGCTCCTCTACGACTCCCAAAGAGTTGTCATAGTTATCAGGACTTTGTCAATGGTTGGGAGAACTTGTCAGACTAGGAATGACTGTGGTTGGATTTGACGCAGGAGGAGATCAGGAGGAACACCAGGGATGACTCTTCATCAAATAGTGATGATGAAGAGAACTATGCCTTAGTGATTAAGGTGAAGAAGGGGAAAGGGAAAGCTTCCCATTCCAAATTAGATTCTTATCATGGAGGTAAGAAGAAAGACATGAGGAAAGTTAAGTTGTTTCATTGTCATGAGCTGGGCCAATTTGCTACAAATTTTCCACTCAAGAAGTCTAAGAAGAAGTCCTTAGGAGGA
The DNA here is from genome assembly GCA_031772625.1 of Pinus tabuliformis. Classification (NCBI taxonomy): domain Eukaryota; kingdom Viridiplantae; phylum Streptophyta; class Pinopsida; order Pinales; family Pinaceae; genus Pinus; species Pinus tabuliformis. The sequence continues at coordinate 847,314,848 of CM062808.1, read as the reverse complement.
GTGGTAGGTGAGGCTTTGGCATCTCAATTCGATTTGGAATTTCCCACATTGCATGCATGGTGTAATCAATGATGGGAAGTGTATGGTACTTAGACAGTGGAGCTTCATTCCACATGATTGGTGATAAAGAGTTATTCAATGACCTGGAGGAGAAAGATCTCAAGATGCATATCAAGATGGGTGATGACAAGAAGTATAATGTTACTGGATTGGGCATGATTACTTTTTAGAGGGAGCATGAGGCTCCACTCACCTTGAAGAATGTTATGTATGTGTCGAGGCTAAAGAAGACCTTGGTATCCATTTTCATGCTTCGGGATAAAGGCTATGATGTGATCTTCTCGAAATAAAAGGCGTTCCTTTGACACATAGCCATGGGTCAAGTAAAGAAGATAGGGATTCGGTTGAAGAATCTCTATAAGTTGGAGGTAGAGGAGTGTGATGTTTTGAGCAAAAAAGTAGAAAGGGTGTAGAGCCGAGACATTGGCGAGTTGTGGCATAGGTGATTGGGCCACTTGCATCATGGGGCTTTGAAGATATTGCAGTAGATCTCTACTGGTCTTCCCAGAGGTACACTTGAGCAAGTTGATACATGCAAGGGGTAAACTTTGGGAAAATACACCAAGTCTTCCTTTCATGACAGAGACAGTCGAGCAGAGGCTATTCTATAGCGAGTCCATTCAAATGTTTGTGGACCATTCTTGACAGCATCCACAGCCAAACATTGGTATTATGTTATATTTGTTTATGAATATTCTCGTAAATGTTGGATATTTTTCATGCAAAAAAATGATCAAAAATTCACAAAGCTTTGTGAGTTTAAAGCATTGGTGGAGAAAGAGTTGGTTAAGAAGGTTAAATCTTTATGGAGTGATAATGGTGGTCAATATGTCTCAAATGAGTTTAAGAACTTCTATACAATGGAAGGGATTGAACAGGAGTTGACAATACCCCATAAATCTTAGAAGAATGGGGTGGCTGAGAGGAAGAACAAAAGCATAGTAGGGGTAGTAAGGGCGATGTTGCATGATCAAGGCCTACCACTACAATTGTGGGTTGAGGCATGCAACATAATAGTTTATGTTTAGAACTATAGCCGACATCAGATACTTGAGATAAAGACACCAAAGGAGGCTTGTTCTGGTAAGAGGCCAGATGTTGGTAAATTTAGAATTTTTGGGTCATCAGTATATTTCCATGTGACAAAATATGCATAGAAGAAACTTGAGCTGACAACAAAGTTGGGGATATTTGAGGGGTACACTGATACACCTCATAAATATCCAGTGTACTTGTCGACCAACATGATGGGAGTGGTTTGCAAGAATGTTAGATTCGATGAGGAGAATGCCATGCGAGCTACCCTTGAGAGGGAGCTTGAGATATATGTGGATGAGGATATTTTAGCTCCTAAGTTTGAGGAGCCTCAGATTGATGTGGAGAAGCCACATGTAGAAGATCTGGGAGTGTGGAAATCCACTTAGGTAAAGTCTTCCAAAGAGCTCTTTCATTTGGTGTACAAGTGCTTGAAGAAGCACTTGAATTTCTTCCTTGTGATGTGCTTGGAGAAGCACTTTCATTTCTCCTCAAGGGTGTCTTTTGTTGCCCTTGTGTTGGTGCTACTGTTTGGGGATGTATTTCATCCATCTTCTGATCGTGTTCATCATGAGACAAAGAGTTTTTATCATTCACAGTCTTCTCTATGCTTCCATCCCAAGCTTCCTCCTTAATGGACTGAACATCTCTACTCACAATAAGCTTCTTGGTGGATGGGTTATACAACCTGTAAGCTTTGGATTTCTCACTGTATTTAATGAAAATACATTTCTCCTCTTTGTTGTCCAACTTCTTCCTTAGTTGATCTCGAATGTCTGCATAAGCCACACATCCAAAAACTTTCATGTGGGTGACACCTTGCTTTGTCCCACTCCATGCTTCCTTCAAAACTGTGTTCATGACTGCTTTTGTAGGGCACCTATTCAAAATGTACGCTACATAATGTACATCTTTAGCCCAATAATCATTTGGAAAATGCTTTGCCTTTAACATACTCCTCGCCATATCCATGATTGTCCTATTCTTCCTTTCGATAACTCCATTTTGCTGTGGAGTTTCCCTAGTGGTAAACTGCTTATGAATTTCATTTTATCTACAGAAACGTAGAAATTCTTTGGAGATATACTCACCTCCTCTATCAGTTCTTAGAACTTTGATATGCAGCCTGCTTTGGTTTTCTACAAGTGCTTTGAAATTACAAAATCTTTCAAACACTTCACTTTTGTTCTTCAAGAAATAAACCCAAGTTTTTCTAGTAAAGTCATCAATAAATGTTAGTATATAGTGGCTGCCTGCAAGTGATGGAGTTTGCATCGGTCCACATAGATTTGAGTGGACAATCTCTAAGGGTGCTTTTGCCCTTATGCTTTTCCCAGATGGAAAACTTTCTCTGTGTTGTTTCCCCAAAATACAACCTTCACAAAGGCTGTCTGGTTTCTCTATTAATGGTAATCCTCTTACCATTCCTTTTCTATTCAAAAAGTTAATACCTCCAAAGTTGAGATGTCCAAATCTCAAATGCCACAACCAATTCTCATCCTTTGGTTCGCTTTGGAAAGCCTCTTGCGTCACTGCTACTATTTCTTCTCCATTTTTAAATCTGCTTTCATCCTGAGAGGGAACATCCTGTTCCTTGTCATCTTCACTTCAGCAATACATTGTTTGCTGGGTGTTTTATCCATGATGGTGCATACATCATTCACAAAGAAAACATTGTACTCTTTTTTAACAAGCTCTCCAATACTTAAGAGGTTACATTTCATTCCAGGAACATAATAAACATCTGTTATGGTTTTCTCTTTACCCTTCTTTGTTAAGACTTTTACTTCTCCTTTTCCTATAATAGAAACTTTATTATCAGTCCCTAGTGTGACTTGTGACTTCACATTCTGATCTAACATTGAAAATAGGGCTATTGTTCCTGTCATATGGTTACTGCAACCGGAGTCTAGAAACCATACATCTTCACTCTTTTCTTCAGCCATATTACAAGCTAAAAACAAATTATCTTGGCTGATATTTTCTCTAGTGAAATTTGCACTAGTTTTATTACTCATATCATGCTGCTTCTTCCTACATTCATTTGCATAATGCCCATATTTTTTACAATAGTGACATTGGACATTGGATTTATCATATCTTTGTCCTTGAGCATGATGTTGTCCACTTTGTTGGCTACTGCTTTGGCCTTGGTTCTGATTTGGATTGCTGCCTCTTCCTTGAGCATTTGCTGGACTATTTCTTCCACCTTTGTTTTGGCTTCTACCTCTTCATCTCTTGTTTCCTCTGCCTTGACCTCTTCCTCTTCCAAATAACATCTAGGTCTTAAAGGTATGTTCTAGAGATGAGTTTCATTTCTACTCAATCTCTACTCATGTGTTATCAGTGATGCATGTAGTTCATCAACTGAGAAGTTTGTGAGATCCTTTGTCTCTTCTATGGTGGTGACAATCACATCAAACTTTGAGGGTAGGATCCTCAATAGTTTCTGCACAATCCTCCTTTATTCAAGAATCTCTCCATGAGACCTTATCTGTGTGACCAGACCAATCACATGTGTGAAGAATGAGTCAATATTATCTGACTCCTTCATGCAAAGACTCTCAAAATCTCTCCTTAGAAACTGTAGTTTTGTTGTCTTCACTTTCTCCATGCCTTGATAGGCTATCTTGAGAGTTTCCCATGCTTCTTTGGATCTCTTAGCTGCTACTATCCTTGGAAACACACTCTCATGCACTGCTTGATACAAAAAGTAGAGGGCTTTAGAATCCTTCTTCTTATTGCTCTTCAACAGATCTTTCTTTGCCTGAGTTAAGTTATTAAAGTCATTTTCATCTACTGGTTCTTCAAAATGATCCTCAAAAAATTCCCATAAGTTTTGGGAAGCAAGCAAAGCTTTCATATTTATTGCCCAATAGTCATAGTTTTTCCCATTAATTTGTGGGAGCTGGGTATTACAGATACCCATGCTAGTGCTGGCTCCAACCATTCTTGCACTCTTAACTATGCTTCAAAATACTTGACTGTGTATTTAAAATAATTGATTGTCCTCAAAAGTAACACAAAAACTAACTTGAGAAATACCTTGACTGAGTCTTCACTCTGTTGGAGAAGGTGCTGCAGCAAGAAACCCTTCCTTCAGCTTCTTTGACACCTTCAAAGAGCCTGGACAACCTTCGATACCATGTTGGGAATTTCTGATAATTCCAGAACGAAAATGAACAGAGAATAATGCTCTGTTTTATCACAGGATCTTAACACAGGGAAGCTAAAATTGTTTTCTGAAGAACAGAGTTTTACACACACACACAAAAAAACTTTGTATTCATTAATAAAACAACTGCTGTTACAAAAAAGGATCTTCCTCTCTCAGAGGGATTACAACCAGAGAACGCTTCGGTTCCACAAAAAAAATTACTCTGTCTTCTCCTGAAAAATACTTTGTCTCTGTCTGCAAATTCTACACTGCTGTGTGTAAAAAAAATTCTCTTACGTTTGCGCTATTGCGTCTCACGTAGTACATTGCATACATTTCATTCTCTCAACAAAACATTGCGCACGAGTTGCTGCATATTCCCCAAAGAAAACATTCACATTGGTGTAAAAAAAATTCTTCTTACATTCGTTGCCGCGAGTTTTTTTCCCTTTACATATTCATATGTTCAACGAACAACAACAAAACAAAAATGATATTACATATTTCTTGTGCCATACTCCCGTAAATAAAAAACAATAAAATTAAAGACTTTACCTACCATAGTAAAATTTTTATTAAATGCCTTACTCATAAACCTGGTGGTCAAACAAAAAATTTCACTTCACGTCAAGTCATAAATTACTCCATGGTATAGGCCTGTACACAACCGTTGATTTCATCGAATGGTTGATAGTCAATACCGCACGGTCCATTCTTACGAACTTTAAGCTCCGGGGAAAAAGATATTTTGGAAATCTGCTGTGGACACGCATCAGATGGTGAATATGATCGCTGCCATTTGAGAAAAACCACCAACTCGTTAAAAGCGGTGCAGGGAAGACTGGCGGTTTTCTGGAAACAATAACGCTGCAAGGGAAATTAACATTTCAACAAGTTCAACTTTAACTTGAGAAAAAAAAAGAAATTACACGTCTTATTATAAAATGGACCATTTTGCTAAATAAAATTTGCTTATATATTAATTTCCACATCCTATTAGATATGAATTAATTAGAATTGGAATAATCTCAAATCCCTGTGAAATTGGTGGGGGGAGTCACTTGGCAAGAATCTATTTTTTTTAATTTATTAAAAGTCAATGCAACTTAACAAATTCTGTAACACACAACAATGGTTGATAAGCATTCAGATGAAACATATGTTGAGAATATTCCGTTGAGAATCAATCTAGGCAGTCAATTATAAAAATAAAAAAAAATCAACAGATCCTCATCTACCTTAAATTGAAATAAAAAGCCTTCGGCAATTAAACAATAATAACATAAAATATTCCTTCCAATATACCAGAAGGATTTATAAAGATCACTTTGGAATAACTGGAATTTTGTTTGAAGAAATTTTTCAATTAAATTCACTCCACTTCCACATGCCTAACATCAATTAACCTGCACTGTAATTGGAATTTTGTTTGAAGAAAATTTTCTGATATCAAGCAGAAATTAAATTCATATAAAGACTACAACTGTTTCTTTTAAACTTAAAATAAAATTTACATTCCAATCCTCACTCAATAGAATACAAAATCTTATCAAGCAAAAATTAAATTCATATAAAGACTACAACTGTTTCTTTTAAACTTAACATAAAATTTACATTCCAATCCTCACTCAATAGAATGCAAAATCTTATGGGATAATTGTTGTCCTGCGTAAAATTCTGTGATTAAGGAATTTATATGCACCGTTGTTTGCAACCGGCTTGTCCAATCTTGCAATGTCCGAACAAAAATAATCTTCATGAAGAATATAGTCTCACTTGACAAGTGTTTCGAGCTTGGAACTTCTTATAATTTAGGAATCACTAGATAAGTTTTCCGAAATCACTGGAATTTTGTTTGAAGAAAATTTTCCAATATCAAGAATAAATTAAATTCATTTAAAGAATGAAACTATTTCTTTTGAGATAATATGACTAAGTTATGCTTCCTAGAAGTTGGCTACCCAACTAATCCCAATGGGGCCCACAAACTATTGTTGTTACATCTCCTAGGTTTAGGGTTTTGGTTGTTTAGGGTTTTGTCATCTTTTTCAATAATAAATAGGGCCTTGAGTCTCATTGTAACACAGTTCAGAGGCATATAAGCACCACATCTCTTCTAAGAGATAAGATACCATCGCTTGAGCTAGTCTTATTTCCATTCTGTTTGTAAGCATATTTCAATATTTGATATTAATTAAATGATGTGTTATTTCCGCTGCATCCTTGTGTTTATGCTATATTTGTAATTTGTTGTGTTTGTCTAAATTTGGATCAGTGGTATCAGAGTAGTCTGCTCGTTCTCTGTTATTCTTTGTATGTCCCCAATGAGGTCGAGATATAAGGATTTAGAGCTTGAACTGGTCAAACCTTTGCAAGACTAGTGTCGCAAATCCCGACGACCTTCCATGGCAGAAGAAAAGAAAGATGAGGGGGTAGGAGATACTATCAAAATCTTGCTCGAAGAAGCCCTCGAGTGACAAAGGAATGTGATGATGGACAAGTTTGCCCATATCCTTCAACGGCTACCTAAAGTCAACATCTACTTCCAGAAACTACTCTGAAAGCACCACGCCCATTAAGGTACAAGTTAACTTTGACTTTCCCATATTTGAGGTTCAAATAGATTTAGACGCCATAGATAAATAGTTAAATCTTCTAGAGGGATAATTTTATGTTCATGATTTTTCCAGCCTGGAAAAGATTACTTTTTCTCTTCTTAAAGTCGCCCCGCATGTCAACGACTAGTGAGAAACCTACTGCGAGCAAAAGGATTAAAGTACACTCTCGCTATTTTTGGTCTCACCCACTTGGGATTTGTTCTAAGATGCCATCAAGGAGCAGTACTCCCCTATCAAAAGCTATGAGGATAAATACATAAAGTGGACCACACTGCGATAAGGAAGGGACCAAGACATGCCAGAGTTTACTAACGTTTTTCATACCCTTCGTACGAAGTTGGGTATCAAGGATTCTGAGAAACTTTTGGTACTCAAGTACCATGGCTGCCTACACAAGTACATCCAAGATGAGATGGAGTTCCTGAACATCTCCTTGCTTGGCACAACGTATTGATACATAGTCAAGATTGAGCAAAAATTTAAACAGAAAAAGAGAGAGTTTGGATCTATGAATCTGAAGCAAGGGAAAGGTGCCCCCAAACCATAGAGCAAAGGGAAAATCCAAGGCGGGGCGACCCAAGCTAACCCGTCGAAGACACAAGAAAATAAAAACACCACGAAGACAAAGAAGGACACAGGAAAGTGGTGTGAGTTCCATAAGAGCTCCACTCACAACATAAGTGAGTGTCGGGCCAAGTAATCACTGTGGTCGAGTTGAAGGCTTCTGAGTCTAATGCATGTTCTGATTTTGAGTCAAAACCTGACAAGAGGAATGATAAAGGGAAGAAGATCATTAACGTAGAGCCTAGTGCCACTGTGGCCACCACCAAGATTTAGAATACTAAGCATGAAGATCCAAGAGAGGGGGAGCGCCTATTCCACTCATAGATGTGGGTGAAGGGTTCTCCATTGCAGTTCATTGTCGACAACGGGAGCCAAAAGAACCTCATTTCAGTAGAGGTCGTGAAGCAGCTAGGCTTGCTGACTACAACACATCCACAGCCATACACCATCGGGTGGCTTCATCAAGGATGAGATCTTCGCGTTAGCCAGCAGTGCTACCTTCCCTACAACATCAAGCCCTTCACAGTTGAGGTACTATGTGATGTTTCTCCTCTTGAAGTTTGTGATGTATTATTAGTGCAACCATACTTATAGAAGTGACATGTTGTATATGAGTTTAGACCTCACTCTGTTATTATTTATTTGGGTACTAAGTTATAGAGGATACCGGAGGTAGCCCCAACTACCGCCATCTCTTTGATCTCTACTAAGCAATGCAGTAAGGTCATCTCCCAGTCTGGGAAATTTGTTTTCTTTCTGATTCACTCTCAAAGTAAGGGGAAGGTCGTAGCCACATCCATGGCCCCTGAAAAGGGTTCCTCCAAGAAACAGAAGCAGGTGGATGCGGTAGTGGAAGAATATAGGGACATCTTCTCCTCACCCACAGGGGTACCCTTACATTGTTAGGTCAAGCATTCAACTGATTTGACTCTCAAAGGAGCTGCCCAACATGCTGCTATAGCGTTGTTCCATTATGGAAAATGAAGAGATCAAGCAGCAAATCCAAGAGTTGTTGCAAAAAGGGCACATCCGACCAAGGTCCTCACCTTGTAGGAACGCGATTGTATTGATACAGAAGAAGGATGAAACCTAGAGGCTCTGCATTAATTATCGTGCATTAAACAAAATAACTGTCAAGAATAAGTATCCAATCCCATAGATTTATGACCTGTTGGATCAACTCAAGGGGGCAAAGTATTTCAGAAAAATTGATCTAAAGTCTAGTTATCACCAGGTTCCAATAGAGCCCATAGATGTATGGAATACTGCCTTTAAATCCAAGGAAGGCCATTTTGAATGGTTGGTTATGCCCTTCGGGTTGACAAATTCCCCCGCTACTTTTATGAAGCTAATGGATGACATCTTGCGGCCCTTCACCAACTCTTTTGTGGTGGTTTATCTCGATGACATCCTCATCTTCAACAAGAGTTGGGAAGAACACTTGAAACACATTCAGCAGGTCCTTCAAACCCTTTGGCAGCACAAACTGTGTGCCAACTTGGAGAAATGCACATTTGGCATGAGCCAGATCCAATACTTGGGGTACATCATAGATGAGTGTTGGCCCTCCAAAATTTCATCTACTTTTACCCACATTTCCATCACTTCAACCTCATTTCGTATCTCTATAGCCCCATAACCCTACATCAAGTAACCATTTTCATCATCACATGGGTTTATTATTATTATTTTCCAAGTCATTGATTTTAATTATTTTAAGTGAATTTGTGACTAAATATTTGGAAATTAATATATTTTCATATATATCTAAAAGTGTTAAGAGTTTTGTCATATTGTAGGCCTACTTGGATATTCTAGAAGGGTCCTACCTGACCATCCAACCACAAATTCGAATTTAAAATTCCAACTCATGAGGATTTATAGAATGATTGTAGAAGATATGCATCATTAATTATGCACATCCAAAGGAGAATAATCATGGATGAGAGGATTTTCAAAAGATTCGTATCTTACATTTTTAGGAGTTTGGTTGTAACCACAAGAGATAAATGTGAATTTAGGAGAGATCTAAGGATCTATATTTATTGTATAGTTATCATTAATTTTTGTATAAATAAGAGTTCACCCTTCATACAAAGGTTTGTCAATTGTAAGTTGTAGATAGTGGTTAAAGGTTAGAGGTAGTTAGTTGCTAGATGCAAGTTAGAGGCTGTGAGTGTTAGTGTTAGTGTTAGTTTATAGTTGCTAGTTGGAGGTTCCAAGTTCTAGATGTCATTTGTAAAGTGAGGAGAGAGAATTCTTGTAATATCTTGTAACTTCATCTTTGTGAAATACATACTTCTATTTTGATCTCCAAGATGTGATAGTTGATTCAGTGTGCTTGCTGAGGAATGGAGGCCCCCCATCAACCACAATTTGCACACCTTTGTACATATTGGTAACATAGTGTAGTTATTCTATTTCATTTCTTTTCAGAAAGTGTGTTTTCATTTTATGCAAGTGTGTTTTTCCTTTCAACAAGTGTGATTTCATTTCCGCATGTGTGAGTGTGATTTCAATTCAGTAAGTGTGATTTCATTTATGCAAGTGTGGTGTGATTTTAATTCTGCAAGTGTGATATCAATTTATGAAAGTGTGGTGTGACTTCAATTTTGCAAATGTGATTTCAATTTCAAGCAAGTGTGATTTCCTTTATACAAGTGTGATTTCAATTTCTTTATGTTTTATTTGGTTTGGATTGGATTAACTTAATTTTCTTTGTAATTAGTTGTAATTGCATTAGATTAATCTATTATAATAAATAACCATGTAGTACATATAGTACATGTATACCTCTTCAGTTCTACAAACCCTAGGTTGAAAATTAATGACAAGGATTTAACTCACAATTAAATCATCCAAAAATGAGTGTGGTGTGCATGTGGACCCGACAAAGATCCAAGTCATTAGAGATTTGCCAGCCCCGACCACTCTAACGGAGCTTCGCAGCTTTTTGTTCCTTGCAAATTTTTATTGGAGGTTCGTGTTGGGATTCTCACATATCACTTGGCCTTTGAGTCAGATTACTAAGGGCGGGGAGAAAGAAAAATTTTCCTGGTTTGAGTCCCAACATAAGGCATTCGTGGAGTTGAAGAGCCACCTCTACTCTGCACTGGTACTCACACTACCAGACCTACAACAACGATTTGAAATCGAGACATATGCCTCAGACTATGCTATTGGTGCATTCCTCACCCAACACGGGCATCCATTGGCCTATCATAGTGAGACACTTTCCTATACAATTCAAAAGTACCCCACCTATGATCAAGAAATCTATTCCATCGCACAGGCTTGCCGATAGTGGAAACACTACATTCTGGGGAAGGAGATGGTCATCCACACCAATCACCAACCTCTTCAATTTATATAGACATAGGGGAAGTTGCAAAATGATCGTCATCAGAAGTGGTCTACATATTTGCAACAATTCCACTTGAACATTAAATACAAAAAGGGCAACACCAATCATGTTACAGATTACCTCTGCCAGCCCCCAATTACAACACTGACTACTGTTCTCAACTCTCATGGTCACGAGACCTCTAGATGGCCGCAACTATACAAAATTGATCCAGAGTTCCCCTCAGCATACCAGATGCTAGTAGATGGGAACTAAGTTCCTGATTTCTACCTTTAGGACGCATTATTATGCTACTTGGGCCACATTTGTGTTTCTTCAAGTGAACGTGCCAAAATGATTTGGGAGGCGCACTATAGTCGGATCGCAAGACACTTTGGGGTGGAGAAAAATGTGGTTGTACTACAAAATTACGTCTATTAGCCCAAACTCTGACTGGATGTTGGAAAATATATTAGATCCTGCACTTCCTGCACCATCACCAAGCCATCCATCAAGAATAAAGGTTGATACATTCCACTGCCTACTCCGAGCTAGTCATGGGAATCCATCTCCATGGACTATATGTATGGCCTCCCTTCTATTAAACATGGTAATGACTATGTATTTGTGGTCATGGAATTTTTTTCTAAGATGGCTATAATGGCAACCTGCAAGAAGAGTATCACAGCAGAGGACACTGCCAAACTCTTCTTTGAACGAGTATGGGTACATTTTGGGATCCTGCAGACCATTATATCAAATCAGGATAGCAGGTTCTTAAGCATAATCTCGCCAAACCTCTGGACACTATTGGACACCAATCTCACTAAGTCGATTGCCTTCTATACACAGAGTGATGGTCAGACGGAGGTCATCAATAGGATGATAGTGCACATACTCCACATGTACAACTCCAAGCATCCTCGAACGTGGGATGAGAGTCTTCCATATGTGCAATACAGTTATAATAAAGCTCTCTATAGCTCAACTAGTCGCAGTCCCTTTCAAATGGGTCTAGGATTTTAACCGTTGTGTCTGATTGATGTTGTCATGCCTTAGGAAACTACATAGAAAAAATCCACACATGTACCGTCTGAGGCAGATAAAGCGACCATATTTATTGAATGCATCCAACACATCCCCCAGCAGGTTTATGACATCTTGGAGAATTCAAATGCCAAGTATGAGAAGGGACATGATCAACATCGAGTGCCACACAAGTTTGAGGTGGGTGGCAATGTTTGGTTGCATTTTCATAAAGAATGCCTTAACGGAGCCCATAGAAAGCTCAAACCACACTGATATGGTCCTTACACCACTTGCCTTGGTCTACACCTAGTGTTCAATGTCGATTGCCTTCGACCATACTTCCCACCATTACTTGACACATCAGACATTGCAGAACAACTAAAACCAACAGAGTTAAATCCAGACTGCATGGAACATGCAACAACTGATTAGCTTATAGACACAGAGGTCAAGAACACTAGCCAGTAGAAGATCCAACTATATTAGGTTGTCAGATTTGGCCAACTCCTGCACTAAGGCAAGTGGCTCACCAAGGACCAAGTTCAACAGAAATTTCCTCACTTCATGGAGGCTCTGCATGCAATGGGGACAAATGCTTCATAAGGGGGGAGGAATGATCTAGGTGGATATTGGTGGCCACCCACTAATCCCACCTAGACCTCCAGTCAGTTTCATTTGTTCCCTTGTTTATTTCAGTATTGACTATTTTTAGTAATTTTTTGGGTCCTAAACCTCCAGAGCAGTTTTCCCCGTAAACGACATTTTTTTGAGGTTTGCAGTAGACCCATAGCCATAAACATGGGCACCTGTGGAAAAACCTGTAGTACTCGGAGATACCTTTCCAACAAGGTATATTTTGACGGTGTTGGACCTGCCAACATTTAGAGGATCTCCCTGGTATGAAGTCCCAACTAAACCTCACACTGTTTGGTGTAGGAGTCCCATCCAGTACGATGGACCACTCGCCATTATCTTAATGATATGCCTTAGCTCTTGCTTGTCATCACGTGAGAAAGGTATGCTTCATCTTTGAATAGCGAGGTTCGTGTGCTTGGTGAGTGCTAGTGTTACTTGTGTCCAAGTCCTTTCATTGCAGAGAGAGGGTGGAAGTGTGTCTCCAGTCGAAAGGGAAAAAGTCCCAAATCTATCAAAGACACACAACAAAACAGGACATGCATAGCTTCCAGAGGAGCAGTCCACACAGATGCAGCCATCACATCACACAAGAGAAGATAGCATGTACATCACCCAGTGGAGCAGTCCGCTGAGTGTGGAAGTCGTTATAACAAGTTTATGGGAAAGTTTTTGTTTGATGTCCGGTGAGGCAACCCATGCAAGCAGGACATCGTTAACAAATTATACAACACATTTTCACAAATATATGTATTAGAGCAACCAAAAGAGTTCAATTGTCTAACACAGATTAAAGCAACATGCATTACAAGTGTTCAAGATTAGTCTCACAAACAGTTACAATACATGTGTGAAAATGTGTTGGCTTGTTATTAGGCTTTTGAATTAAGCAAAAGTTCCAAGACACATTGGTACAGCATACATCACTAACCCAGTGAAAGGGGCGTTGGAGCCACTTCTCGCTCCTCAAAGAAAACACTGTAGACTCTCAAGGCTATGTGGGAGGAGCCAAGGTGAAAATTCCTTCGCAATTATAGATGAGAAGTATTTATAGCCAACGGTAAAACTGGCCCTTGTGACTATTCAACTTCCCTCATGACTGTTTGACTTTCGTGACTTTTCAAATTACATGACTCTTCAGATTACATGTGAGTCTCTTGGACTTCCATGTTACATTACATTGATTTAAAATAGTATGGCCCACAATAGTGATGTGTCCGACATGACTCATGACATGACTCGACACAACAGTGTTGGTATGTTCACGCTGCTAGTGGTGTCCATGTCGAGCTGCAGTGTGGTTGAGTGATGGATGTCCTCTTGGTGTATCATAGCTCCACCTCCGCATGGCAAGGTGTGTGGGGTCTTCGATGGTCTTGTTGTTCGCTAGAAGGGTCCTACTTGACCATCCAACCATCAACACCATGCCAGGAGGTTGCATGAGAAAAGAACGTTTGAACTCCAGCAAATTGCATGAGCACCCCGAGGAGGTGGCCCTCTTCACCAGGGAAAACTGGATGCCCTTCTTTGAAAGAATTCATGGATATGATGAGGACGTAACTAAATTTTTTTTGATGTCCCTAAGACCCCATTCGAAAACACATGCTACTGTCAGTTTTAGGGTTCTGACCCTAGAGCTTACACCTGATTTTATCAGCAGAATCACAAGTCTTCCACTTGGGCTCCCTTGGAGCAAGGAGGAAAAAACATTGGGACAGGTTGCTAAGAAGATATTTTTTCAGCCTGAAGATCATCCTGTAGAGGATAAAAATGGGGTCAGAAGGACAAGCGTGCCTCCTCCATGGAGTGAAGTCAACTACCAAATAATGAAGTATATCACATGTAAAGGGAGGTTCAGCATAATTTATGGTTATCACTTCAGGTTGTTGCATGAATTGAGATATGGGATGGACCTACCTCCAGCTAGAAAATTCAGTCTCCCATATTTCCTCCAGTCTTTAATAGAATGTGGCACCAATTTAAATGCAAGGGTCCCAGACCAGCTGGCCCACCATGGGCTCATCAAATTGTTGGTAGAAGATGCCTTAAACACATATACCATCCCCATAGCTTGGGAAATTTTCAGGAATATGTCCAGAGAAGATGACATTAAAACTTTGTCTGAGGACATTAGCCCATCCAGCAGTGAAGAGAAGGAGCAAACCGAGGAACTTGAGAAGAACAGTAATGAGGAAACACAAAACATTCAAATGGAAGGAAAAACAGAGAAGAAACAGAAAGAAGAAGGGAAACTTGACAAAACTACTGCTGAGCCTAAGGCAGAAAAGAAGACAACCTCAAAAATAGAGGAGAGAAAAAGGACAAAGGCTAAGAAGAAAAAGCTCAGTAAAGCCCAGAAGAAGACTACCACAGGCAAGGCAGGGACCCAGCAAGAAAAATAGAAGACACCACCAAAGATAGCAGAGACACATGCAGAAACAATAGACATAGGAAAGGTTGCAGGAGATGAAGGAAAAGAACAACAAAAAGAAACATTCCCTGAAACAATGGCAAGGGAAGCAACAACTGTGCTTGTTGCATTAAGCACTCCATCAAAAAAAAAGGGAAAAAGAAAAATGCAAACCTCTATGTATTTTAAAGCCAGAAGGAGCACCAGGATTAAGGTGGGCAAGCCCCAACCACCATCAAAGGAACCAATTGTCATTGAGGATACACCCACTGAAAAGAAGGCAGAATGTCCCTCCAAGATCAATATCACCTATGAGAGAGGAAGTCCCAAAACATCCACCTGGAAGGAAAGAATCAAGTTGATGGACTCCAAAGTAGTCCTACAAGAAGCTGAAACATATTTACAGGAAACACTAGCCAAGCTGAAAGAAACTGAAAAATTAGAAGAAAAGGCAGCAGAACAGTCACAAGGGGAAGGCAAGGCCAAAGAAATACCTGAACCAAGCCCTCAGCCTAATTTAGTCTCCTATTACAATCTGCTAGAAGGTGGGAAGATCATCCTACAAAAATTCGTTGTGCCTCTTTTCTTTGAATTAGAAAAAGAAAGGGTCAGAACCCACACTTGGATGCAAATTGCTAAATCTAAAGGAGTTGAAGACATAGGGCACATGGAGGACAAGCTGAAAGAATTGAGAGGGGATTTGGCCATGGTAAAGCACATAGAGAGCAGTAAAAGAGCCCAACTACAGGAAGAAAATGAACTGCTGAAAAAGCAATTACAACAACGAGAAATTCAAAAGGGAGACAGGTTGCAACTCTTGGGAGGGCAGAAATAGCAAGAAGGTCCTCTAACAGACAATGAAGCAATAGAGAAACAACAGCAAGAGGGAGAGCCACAGGTTGATGTTGAAATGCTAATGAAACAACTGCAAGAAAAAGAGTCTCAAGCAGCAGCTGAAGTGTAGAGTTTGAAACAACAGTTGCAGGAAAAAGAAGTTTAAATGGCCTACATGGACAGCTGGGCAATGGAAGCCTTACAATGTAGACAACCAGCTAAATCCTATGCATTGTATCTTAAATACCAATGGCTCCAATTCCAAATTAAAACACTGGCCCTGTTGTCACACAGATTGACATGACAACGCTCAGACCGGGGGCTGTCACCTTGATCCCCAATCTCTCCATTTAAGCCTATCTCCCATGGCTAAGGGGGGTGGACCCTATAGGAAAATGAGTGACCAACTGTGAATCAATTGGTTTGGGAGACACAAAAGGAAACCAGCACTAAATTGATTTAGTTAAATTAAGAGACCAGTGCCTTATGGGTTTGATTTTTAAACGATCACTTAGTAAATATTTAAGAAATGTAAACCATGTGTAGCAATCATTTATCATCAAATGACTAGAACAGTGCAAGATATTTGTTAAAACCACAAAGTTTTTATAATGATTAAAGCTCAATAACGATATCCAGCAATATTTTTTTTTTTGAAAATATTCAATGCTTTAAACAACCACGCAATTATGAATCATTAACCCGATATCATATTCATGCAGCTAATCTTTAAGATGATCATTCATGTGCAGGCTTGTCTAAAATGATAAACATTCATTCCACATCAACAAATTTGAATCTCAACAGGAAAAGAAAAATGAAACGCGATGAGCCGAGGCTAAACCTAGCAAAAATTTCCCACAATATTTTTTATGCTTTTCAAATACGGAAAAAATTTAAAGCTAAGAAATAAAACTAAAAGAAACCTAAAATCTAAATCTACACTTTAAAAGAAAAGAAAATCTTTTTTTTTATGTGATTTTAAAATTTTGAAAATTTTTATGATTTTTTATGATTTAAAAGAAATTTAAACTACCTAAATTAAAATATAAATATTAAACTAGAATTTGAACAAAACCTAAATCTAAAATTTAATAAACAAAGCCTAAAATAAAATCTAATATAACCTAGTCTAAAGAAAATAATAAAAAATGAAAATCTAATACAAATCAAAAAATACTACGATATGGAATTTCTCGTTTTTTTTTTTATATATTTATTTCCTTATGACATAAAACAAACCAAAACTAAAACGGATATAATTCTAATTATAAAACAATTAAATCTAAATAATTAATACCCTAACTAAATCTGAAACGTAAAACCTAAATAAAAAAAAACGATGAAGCTTTACCTACGCATAAAGTCTAAAACAAAAAAAAGGGAAATACAATTCCTCGTACGCAGGCCGAGAAGATCTTCACGAATGACTATTCACAAGAATTCACCAGGCCTGCAAGAGAAGAAAATGATCAGAGGATTCAATGAGTGAAAATATGCAACGTTAATGCCCTTACCCTTACGCTGAATCAGAAATAGGCATATCGGCGTGTGATAGCTTATAGGCGTGACCGGAAAGAGGGATACGCTGAAGGATTTGAGCACGCTGAAGGGTATACCAGAATGCACCCACGAGTTGGCCCGCTATCAAACCAAATCCACGATTTTCTTTGCTTGTTGTGCAGGTTGAGGAAGGAAACCGCGGGTCAAGATCTTGGACGCAGGTTGGATGCAGAGAAGGGTGGGAAATGAGCGTAGAAGGTGTGCAGGTTCAGACGGAGGTCCAGCGCAGAAGAAGGATGCACAATGGATGAGGCTTATAATGCTTTCCCTCAGCGTATTAAAGCAAATCAAATTTTTCGTGGTAAGTATGCGTGGGTGCAGGAAGAAAAAGAAGCAGCTGGGCAGGTGGAAACGTGCTTGACGGGTTTACTGGCCACAAAAAATTTTGATGGGGATAGAAAATGACAACAGTGAAACTGCAACCCGTAAGAAAAAAACCTGTAAAATTTGGAACCCCAGATCTGAAAACACCTGACGTTTGGAACCCTTGGATAGCTGAGATAGAGATCCTGCAAAAAAATAAATTTTCCTCTTGATCTTATCTCAGGCTTGTAACCTGCAAATGGAAAACAAAAACCCGGCAGATATATGCAAAGATTTAAAGTAAAACCCTTCAAAACTAATCTAAAATCGTAAAAATTACAGCCCTAGAACAACCATATTTGTCAGTTACATCAATAATAAGTTAGAACTTCAAATTTGTTGTGAAAATACTTAGAAAATCTCTCATGCAAACCAGAAAAGTAAACTTAAATGATTAACCCAAGGTAAAAACTGGTTTGGCTCTGCAAAAAAAATCTTGTGGGAGTTGGCTTGTTCATCGTAGAACTTCCCCAAACACCCACTGGTTTTCTTCAGTAATGGTTCCCTGCACAGCTCATTTCAACCATCAGCAAAGAGAGAGAGAATAATACTAGTTTTCATAAAGTAATGGAAATACCTGCCATTACTCCAGAAACCCTAATATCATTCAAACCCTAGCAAGTGAACAAGATGCATGTGCTCACAATAATCTATAATAAGCTGTTATTAATGGCTGAAAAACAAAATATGCAGAAAATAGAATAGCTCACAACACTTCCAGAGAGTAACACCAGCAAGATTTGAACCCCAAACTCTTTCTTTATTAGCACCAGAAAAGTTTACAAGAGAGCTTCTTCAGCACAAGACTTCAAGATCGAATGATTTGAAAATGACCCCTAGCACCCTACTTAAAGGAAATGATCCCAATGGCTCGTTCGAGTGATCCATGTCGAAATGATCTCGACCGTCGATGAGGATCAAGACATCTCTTAATCTCATCCGTTGAATTTGTTAATTCATTAAAAAATGAAATTTTGCATGTATTTATTCAAAATATTATTATTTTATTATTTTTAGGGTTTTTAGTTCATTTTATAATTTATTATTATTTATTATTATTATTATTATTTTTCAGTTATTTATTTCTTTATTTTAATTTTTTAATTTTTAATTCATTTTAAATGGATCCTCGAACTTAGCCTTTGGAAAAATCACCTAGGACCTAGGACTTAGGACTCATGAGGGGATTTAAAACATTTTCCAATCCTCAAGACACTTTACATCATGACTTTTACAATTTTACATCTTAAGGGGAAAAACCCATTTAATATAGACCCTCATAAATCACCCAGTTCTGCGACACAACTATAATCTAGCAGATTAACACACTAGGATTCTCCTAAGATTCTAATGACAAAATCCATCTCGGCTTTGGGGTTAGGCTGAAGGAAAACTCTGCCGATCATGGATCGGTGAGACGAAAAACCTTCCAGGACGTAGATTATCACTTAGAAAATTAGGTCCACCTAGGCAATTTACAGACATGACTCATATCTGCTAAGATTATTTACAATTTATACATGCAGACTGGGTTTACAACATAAATTGATCAAGCTGTCGATGATTGTAGAATGGCACGGACATGTCGATCAAGCGCTACCCTTTTTGCAAAGAAAAAGGGGGGGTAATGCGATGGGTAGTTGACCGGTAGTGGTCAACAGGCCTAAAGGGGCACAATCCCATTCCAGAATTACAACTAGTTTATGCATTTATGTGATAGTAGCTCAGCTAAAGATAAAGCCAAGTTAGAAGAATTCTATTTACACAACTTGGAACTTCCTAACATGAATCTATGGGATCCAAATGATGCATTAGGAGACCTACAACTCATGGCTATGGCTTCTTGGTTGAGCCATGAGGAAAAGAGAGCAACAGAAATTCAAAAGATCATGACAAAGGAGTTAAGTGAACCCCTCTTGATAAGGGTCAAACTAGAAGATCCCTCAGCTCTCATATATGCCCACTAGCACCTTGCAAACAATCCTCAGGTTGCCCCTGACTATCTTGAAAGGCAAGCACAGGCTATTGCTCACTTTGAAGATATGGAGATATTATTTAGTGATAATTGCCTTCATGCTTGCACAAGAATATGGAATACATTGTCCCATATCCTAAAGATAAGGGAGTATCACTCCCCAACTAGAATGAGGGAATCTATGAGGAGAGTACCCCTATACAAGCAATCAATGCAAAACTTGAAATCCAACTGGATTGGTCTTAAGTTGAATCGTCCACTACTGCTAGGACTGTTAGAAGGGGTTAAGGAGGAGGAAGAACAAAAACAATGGGAGGAAGTGGATGGGAAAGTAGGTTTTCATGACAGAGAAGAGGACATCACCTCAGAGGCCTGGGATGTCAGGGAAGCTGTTAAATCTATCAAAGATGAAGAACTGGATTAGTTGCTCAGAAGATGAGAAACACATTCAGTAGGGGGGTGATGATGAGCCCCAGAAATGGGTAACTATATGGGCTCATTCTGCCTATTATTTTCATTTAATCCACCATTCTCCATAGTTTTGTGCATGTTTTTGAATATATTTATGTCAATAGAGTGAATGGGGATAGTCACCTTGCCACATAGTCTAATCAGTGTTTATTGCATATTTTTGGATATTTTTGGACCAAGACTAGGCATTTATGAGCAGATTGGCAGCCAAAATCGAAGAAACAGGGCTGAGGACTTATAGGAGGGGTGTCTCTTGCATTAAATGACCCCTTCCTTGAGTTCTCCATCAAAGGGGCAGCCAAATAGGTCTAGTGAAGTTGTTGTTATCTGCAGTTTTAGGTAGCTGAGTTCCTAAAGTTTAGGGGGACTGTTGGGAGTCCTCACTTGTATAAATAAGAAGGCTTCAAGCCTCAGTAGGTTAGCCATTTGATAGTCTATTTTCGCACTTTAGTGCAGCTTTGTACTCAGCTCATTTTCGAGCTCTTTTTGCAGATAGTTTTGTGATGTAACTATTATTTTTTTGATCAATGAAGATGAATCTAGCTTTGAACTAGCACTGATATTTCCTAGGGGGGTTGTAGCTCTTGGGTTTGGGCCCAACCCAAGTGCCCAACACCTCCTTTGTGTATTTATATGTTTTTTTCTTGCATTCATGAAATAATTTATGTTGTTTAGGATTAAATCTTGCTTTGTTAAGTAGGTTGCTTTTGATGATTAGAATAGTTGTTCTTGCTTCAAGTTGACTAGATAGTTTTCCGCAATAACAGAAAAAGATCCAAAAATGTTACCAAGCAGGTCTTGATCTCCTTTCTCCCTCTTTGGGACCATGATTTTAGATCAAGTCACTCTTGCTGCTACCAAAACACTATTTTTTCTTCCCAATGCAATTGCTAGTGTGAGATTTCGAGTTGGAGAAGTTGATATCAGTTAGACTCACATGCTTAGATCCTTTATTGTTCAGTTTCCATGGCTTTCTTGCATAACTTCTTGTCCATAAAGTTCTGTTCAGCACTTTTCTGGTTTTTAGGTCAAAATTAGGTTAAATAGGCAAAACTTTGGTTTTTTAGTTCTTGCTTGGGAAGTTTCGAAAAGTAAGTGTGTAACTCACTTGTAGAACACTCCAACTTATCATTCTCCCATCACACAACCTGCTCCAGTCCATCTCTCAAGGTTTCCCCCACTCATTCGCCATACTTTCCCAAACTGCCCTAATTTCTACGTTTTTGTGCAAAATTGCTTTCTTGACCTTTGAATAAATCTGTTAGGCCCCTATACTACTAGTGTAACCCCTTATTGTTATTAGTACAACCCACTTATTATATTGATGTACCCATGTAGTGCGCATATTGTTACTATTGTGCCCCATAGAAGCCCACTAATGTTATTATTGTGCCCTTACATTATTATTGTTATGTCGGCTCTGATTATGTTATGACCCCTTAGACTCCTATATATAGAAAGGAGTTCTTTTCATTTGTATCATCCAAGAATTGTTCATTTATGTAATGTAAAGGAGGTTGCCCCCTCGAAGAGGCTAAATTATAAGGTGTTGATCTATCTTTTCTATCTTTTCTTGAGCTGGTTTCATAACAAAATCCAACCATCTCTTTCATTTCTGATCTTCATTGACAGAGTCCTAGACCCTTTAACACCTCCACTCAGCCTTCATTTCCCTTTTCCCATCGATTTTCCACTTTCAAACCTCCAAAAACCACTTTTGACCTCCTCCTGTAGATCCTCGAGTAGAACATCTTGTAGATCCCCTGCAGCCTCCTGTAGAAGTTCATGCAAGTGATTTTTCGAAGTCTGATTGCAATGGAAGTCTCTAGAAGAGTACTAGGGACTCCTTAGGTCCTCTCCACACATTCCTCACCTCCTGCAAACACCCACTTTGTCTCCCTTCGCCACCAAAGCTCTGCACCGTCACAAATAGTTAAAACACAAGCATAATACTTCTACATAAAATTGCTCAAAAGTACAAAAAGATGATTTTTCCATATTTTCCTTTAGAAGTAGCTTGAATACATGCATTTTACCTTTCCAAAAGTCATTGGCATCCATTTCAGTAGTTTCATATCTTTTCTTACAAAAGTAGGGTTAGTGGGTAAAATTAGGGTTTGCTAGGGTTTGCGTTTCCTTTCAGTTTTCATCTTCTTTCTGCAAATAGACTAGCCTCTTTCGAGTTAGCTTTCTTCCATCACAGTTAAAAGCTTCTTTTGAGAACTCATAGAAGTTGGCTTAAGCTCCTAGCAAACTTATGCCAGCTAATCAAGTGACAACTTACAGTAAGAGCTAGTACTTGTGCATACAGCATCGTCGCTTCTAAGTTTGTTACAAACTACCGAGTTGATAAAAGTAAAGTAGGGAGTCCCAAGAGTTGCAGCATCATTGCTGCAATACTAGAGCTCACCACCTTGCTGTATATATATATATATATATATATATATATATATATATATATATATATAAAGTTGGGTTTTGTTGATACTCCAGTTGTAGCTCCCTTTTTCCCTTTTGTAGAGCTATTTTCCCTTTCCCTTGCTACTACTCTAGTTGTAGTGTTTTCCCTGCTGCTACTCCTATTGAAGCATTGTTATTGTCTCCATTTCAGCATTTGTTGATGTTGATACTCCACTGGTTTTGATACTTTGACGGTGTTGATACTCCACTAGTGTTGATACTCCGTCAATGTTGATACTCCACTTGTGTTGATACTCTACCGATGTTGATACTCCACTAATGTTGATACTCCACTGATGCAGATACTTTGCCTATGCTAATACTCCACTAAGGTAAGTCATCAGGTATGTCCCCAAACGAATCTGTGGATTTAATTGACATTTCATTAATGACATGACTAATCAGGACCGAGGATGACCATACCTTAGTTTGGGGGGGGGGGGGGGAGATTATTGTTTTTAATAATAATGATACCATTTGTCGTTATTATCATACCTCATTAAGTAACTATTTAAATTATCCAGTCATATCTTTAATATGCAATCATTACCAATACTCATTGGAAATTGCACTATGTACGAATACGCATGTCAACATAATAATGCGGTCATTTCTAATGTATCAAAATTATTACCATAATTATGACCATGATTACCACTGGTTTTACCATGACTGTCACCCAGATTCATTTTCCTTATCGCCATTTCCATTACCATGTATTTTATCGACTAACTGTTCCATCAACGACTTTCTGTTAAGTAGATTGTTGGTACAGAGTAACTAACCGATATAATGGGTGGCCAAGCTATTAGACATGAACCAGAGAGCATAGAGCAGGTTCAACATCGACCAGAAGTATGGAATATTTTTCAAAATGCGGGTTGGCACACCTACTTTGAGGGGCTATAGGCATTTGATGAAGGAGTGACAATTGAATTTGTGTATCTGGAAGGAAATCACTCTAGACTCTGTGAACTAGAAGTTCAAGTAACTAAGGAATTTATTACAGTTGTTAGTGGTTTATCATAGGATAGACAAAGGTGGTTTGTCAGAGGAGTGGCCATGTCATAGTTTTGAGAGCTATTCTTACAGGTGGGGGAGAACGTGGTGCAAAAAGGAAAGCGTTATGACCGAAAATCGCTACCATATCCTTGGGCATATGTTTCATATTTCGTAATGCGATATATCACGTATAAAGGTCAACTTTCTTTTATATTAAATATCATTTTAAGCTCCTAGCATGTCTCTGATTTGGTCAAATGAATTCCATAAATATCCTATTTTTCCTTTTGAATAATCTACAATTGATGGCCCGGTCTGTGCGTTGCTCTAACAAGGCATTGGCCATCATTATGAATCATGGGCTCGTTAAATTATTGTTAATTCATGCCTTGTTACACACTCCTGTAACTTGGAAAATGATTCAATATGTGTACGGAAAACATAAATAACAATGGAAAAAATAGAGAATGAATTGAAAGATAAGTAGTAGTATTTTATGTCACTTTTAATTATGCACATAGTCTAAGATTATGATTTATGATGGTTGAGTTTTGAACTAACTAGATGTGCTATGCTTATATAAGATGATTTTATCAAGGAGCTAATTTGACTTGTCATGACTTGAGTTAAATAGAATTACATGTGTACCTTATTGACGAGCTATCAATGAGGTATGATTTCAATTGATTTCAATTCCTTTTGAGTCTAATGGAAATCATGTGCTTTGTATAGGAAAGCATGGAAATGCTCGATTAAGCTGGTTGAATCTAGTAGCAAGAGTGCTAGAAGAAATAGTAAAAGGAATTGGAACATGCAACCTTATGTTGGTAAAGGACTTCAAGAGTAGGGCCATCGTGGGATATTGGTACCTAATAGTGTTCATTGATTTCCATGAACATGCTATGATTGTTATTATTGTTTTGAAGAAGGGACATGCCTTGGTTTTTGGACCTTCTAACGCGAGGAAACATTTCTAAGTGATGGATCACCCAAGGAATTGGAAAGCAGAGAAGGGGATGCCAAGGAACTTTGAATATGAGTGACTACAAGGAAGCGTGTGACCAGATTGCTTGAGGGAGTTGGAGGTAGAGAAGGGAAGGTCAGGGAAGATTTTTTTTTTCTCATTAGCATTTCCAAATGGAATTAGAAGAAAATTGGGTGTGCCCTGGAACAATGAGCTGCTAATTGTTCACTGAGAGGACAAGTAGTGCAAGAATTGTAGTGTTGGGAATTGTAGGTAGGCCTTGTTTTTTCTAGTATATTTTGGAATTCCTAAGGAGGTGAATCTTGGTACTACTTTGAGGGTGGAGGTGTGAGCCTTTGATCTCCCTTGTCATGGATGTAGGCATCATATCCTTTTATTTATTGGTTAAAGAAAATGTGCATTTTTATATATGTGTATATGATTCATGAAAAATATTTTATTAAGATGTGTTTATAAAGATCCATAAACAATATGTATATTTTTTAGTGGAAGAAAATGTGTGTAAGTATATATGTATTGTCATTGAAAACATCATATCGAGTTGTGTTATAAAGCTCGATAAGCGGTATGTTTGTCATGTTTCAACAATTGTCAATGTAAATACTACATCGAGTTATGTTTATAAAGCTCCATAAGGAGTCTATTTTTCCAGCCATAAACGTCATAGAACACCAAGAATGGTTTTAGCCCAAGGGGGAGGGGTTTGTAGCAGCTCAAGCTAAATTTTCCATCTAAATAAAATAATATCAAGGTCATGGGACATGTATTCCAAGATGAATCATGGGTATACATTATAGTGGGCATCGATTGTGGTTTATTAATGGCTATGGAAATTGGCAAAGGCTGTTATGAAACAAGCTCGCAGAAAGATAGAAAAGATAGATCAATGCCTTAGAATTCAGCCTCTTCGAGGGGGCAACCTCCTTTAAATTACACAAATGATTGATTCCTTGATGATTCAAATGTAAAAACCTCCTTTCTATATAAAGGAGTCTAAGGAGTCACAATATAACCCAGCCAACCTAACAATAATAATATAAAGGCACAAAAATAACAATAAAGGGATTCTATGGGGCACAATAATAACAATATGAGGAAAATAGGGGCACAACAATATTAATAAAGGATACAACTACAATAGTAATGGGACAATCACTAGTATTATAGGGACCTAAAATGCTCCTCTCCTTTAAAAAAGTGTTGTCCTCAACGCTTGAGTAGTTTTTAATGCTTCTGTATAAAATTCTCATCCTCCCATGTGGAATCTTTAGCGGATAGATTCTTCCACTTGATGAGATACTCCAAAATTGATTGATTTCGTAGCTGTCAAGTTCTTGTTTCTGTGACTGCTTTCAGTTCCAATATAATTTTTCCTTCCTCGTCAAGTTCTGGTAATATTGTTTGAACTGGGAGCTTGTCTCCTATATCCTTCTTTAAACATGAAACATGGAAAACTGGGTGCACTCAAGAAGCTACAGGAAGGTCCAATTTGTATGCCATAGTACCAATCTTTTGCAACACCTTGTATGGACCATAATACTTTGGTGATAATTTATTATCCTTCTTAGGTTACTTGAGGGACATTTGTTTATATGGTTGTAGCCATTGGACTCCTAGTACAGCATCAGCACCTCCCATTGGAATGGAAAGCATTGGGCTAGTCAATACATATTCTCCCATGGATACCTTGATGTTATGGCACTTTCTAGAGCAATTTATCGTTCCTCCATTTTCAATCATCACTTGACACTCTGGTGCTGGATATATGAAGCAATTCAATTCTTTTTCTACCTTACAATGAATAAAATTGTGGGTACTTCCTGAATCAACCAACACTATTACCTTTTTCTTCTTGTTTCTCCTTCTATCTTGATGATTTGAGGAGTGGTAATTCCAGCTAATGCATTACAAGATATGGTCGGATTCATTTCTTCTTTATCTAAGCTTTGTTCCTGGAGTATATCCTCTTCTTTTGACCTTTCTTGCTCCTTTTCTTCTTCCTCTTCACAGTCTATGTAGAATAATTTCTTCTCAGCACACTTATGACCTTTAGTGTATTTGCTATCACAACTGTAACAAAGCCCTTTTGCTCTTTTTTCTTCCAATTGTTGTGGTGTCAACCTTATAGGTTGTGGAAGACTAGGGGCAACAACACTTCCATTTTTATAGTTGTGAGTGGTATGCTTCCTGGTTGCCATAATTTTGCTCTCCATTTTTCTTGCTAACTTGAATGCCTTCTCTAATGAATCAGGTTCCCAAAGGCGAACATCATGTTGGATATTATCCCTTAAAGTCCCTATGAACACATCAATCCTATGCTCCTCTGGAATATTTTTTACCCTTACGTTCAATTTTTGGAACTCCTCAATGTGCTCCATTATTGAACCCTTTTGTTTGAGACTTATTAATTGGCTAAAAAAATTGTTTCTTTTAGTATCCTCATAATGTACTGCCAATTCTTCCGTAAAAATTGCCCAAGTGATAATTTGTTTACGAGAGCCAAGCCATTGATACCATACAAATTGATTTGGTTCCAAATATAAAGTTGCAATATGTACCTTTTGTGTGTTTTTCACGTTATTGAGATTGAAAAATTGCTCCATTTGTAATATCCATGTTGCGGGGTCCTTGACATCAAACTTCCGCATATCGATTTTTGGAATATGGTGGGTCATCAATCCAAAATTAGAGTCTATGAAATCATGATTAACATTTTTTTGTTCGCATCATGAGTTTCCTTTACTACCCTTTCACCATTAGTAAGTATTTCTTATAGAAAATTTGTCAAATCTATCTTCAAATCTGCCATGCCTGTCTTCAAATTTGTGTTCAAATCTATCTTCAAATTGTCCATCTTAGCTTCCATGCCATTCACCTTAGGTTCCACGCCATTTATCTTAGCTTCTGTTAGATTTTGTGAGAGTGACATTTGTTGCACTTGGTCTTGTAATTTTGATATATCATGTAACATTTCTTCCTCTTCTTCTTTTCCCGAGGAAAAAATCAAAACTTTTTATTAAGAGACTATAAAAAGTTTTACATGCAGTTTAGGTCTTAAGCCATTTAGCTGGCTCATTTGTTTGCTGATTTGCTCAACATTTAGGAGCTGTTTCTGCTGTTTTATAGAACCTGTACAGTCTTCCTCCCTGTTGGAGGCATAGATAGACTCATAATGAACAAAACAATCAAAAACTGGGGTCTCCTTCGACGAAGGAAAAACAACCCCTTACAACAAAATTTAAGTGTCTATATTCATGAAGAAAACTATAACAGCAAATATATAATTCTGTTTGCTGTGGCTTTGCACCTGTGAAAATATAAAGGGACCGAAATATGATATGTGGAGACTGTATAAAATATAAACAAACATATAAATCCGAGAAGACTGCTGTCAAAAAAGAAATATGAGCTGTGATCAAAGTGGCTGAGCATAAGGAGGCTGGTTTGTTATGTATGACTGCCCCTGTCTGATCTCTTCTACTGTCCAGTTGCCCAGATCCTATTGTAGACCAGCCTTAGAAAGCTGGTCTGCTTCCTCATTCTTGTCCCTATAAATGTGGTAGATAGAAAACTTATTAAAAGATGCCTTTAAAAAAGAAATTTCTTCAACAAGTGTCTTCAAAATCTGATTTTGACAAGATGCATTTCCATTGACCCAATTTATGACATTTAGTGAGTCCCCAAAAATCTGTATTGTGTTGATATTTCTGTGAAGAAGCCAGCATAAGAGATAGCGCAAAGCAGATAATTCAGCATAGTTATTTGTGCCTGTACCCAGCCCAACAGAAGCTTTTAAAGAGTGTTCCGGATTGATGTGTATACACAGGCCTGCTCCAGCCCTATTGTTTTGGGAAGCCCCATCAAAGAAACCACAAGGTATGCCCTCCTGTATATTGATTGGTTTTTGATTTGTTTTAGGATTTTTGACATCAGGGGGCGGTATGGCAGAGTATATGGCAGCAATATTAATGGCAATGACGGAAGAAGGGGTGTCCTTATCTTGAAACAGACTTTTGTTTCTAGCAAGCCAAACTCCCCAACAGAAAATAAGGGGCAGGTTTCTCATGTTCCCCTCCGGATAGTTTTGCCACCATTTCCTCCAGGCTGCATCCAAGGGATCATGACCCCACTGAGCTTTTACCTTGAGCAAAACAGTGACCTCCTCCCATATCTTTCTTGAGACTGCACAAGTTGTGAAAAGATGACTGATGGTTTCCTCTTCAGACTTGCATAACGGGCATCGCCCAGGCCCAACTAGAAACCTGGCTTGTAAAGTTTCCCATGTTGGGACCTTCCTTTTTAAAATGCACCAGAGAAATAGCCTGGCCTTTACTGGGCATTTGAGTTTCCAAATATTTTTGGCCCACCAATCTGGTACTCCCCATCCCTTCTTTCCCATTCAGAAGGAGTATCCATCTTTTGGGGAATATTCCCCAGATTTACTTTGTGCCCACATCAAGCAATCAGGTTCATCTTTTATCCTGACATTTGAGTGTTGTAATTCTTTGATGAACCCCTCCCACTCGATCTTCCATCTGACATTTATTCCTAATTCTTCATCATTCTTCCAAGCCTGTCCCCAGATAGTAGACTGTCCAACTCTCTCCACCTGATTTAATGATGTAATACCTTTACTATCAAGGTGTCTAAGAAGCCCTGGTGATAAGGCAAAAGCTTCATTGCATCCTATCCAGGGATCTCTGCCAATCCTGATCTGTCTTCCATCTCCCACTTTCCAAGCTAATCCTTGCTCGATCACTGAAAAGGCTTCCACCGTGGCCTTCCAGATGGCTGAAATATTTTTTATCTTCTTATTTTGACTCCGGATCCAATCTTCCAAAGGGATTGGGTCGATGTACTTCCTTTTCACCACCCTTGTCCATAGATTTTCCATAGTTATTAGCCTCCATCCTGATTTAGCTGCTAATGAGAGGCTGAACTCAGGGAGTCTTTTAATTCCCCATCCTCCCCATTCTTTTGGTCTGACCACTTTGTCCCAGGCTACCCAGGGTAACACCGAGGACTCCTTTGATCCTGCCTATAGAAATCTGCAACAAATTCTTCTGATTTTCTGCATCACTCCTTTGGGGATCCAAGTCAGAGCGGCCCAATATACTGGGATGGCTAACAGGACTGATTTGATAAGGGTCAATCTACCAGCTCTGGATAGCCATATGAAACTCCAGTGTGAAATTCTGGCTTCTATCTTTGCAATGAGCCAATTCCAATCCTCTTTTTTATATGTTGTTGGCTTTAACCAAAAACCCAGGGAGAGTCCAAGGGCTGTATGGGGAAAGGGAATAGATTAGCCATTCTATTCCTTTCTCTTCTTTCAAAATCTGCCACACAAGCTTGGGATTTCCTAGAGTTTATCTGCATTCCAGTTGCTTTCAGAAAAAGATCAAAAATGCATTTTAACTCCTTTAGTTCACTGAAAGATCCATTGGTGAAAATCAAGATATCATCAACAAAAAGAAGGTGAGTGATGAAAAGATTGATTGCTACCTCGATACCCTTTACCTTCTCCTCTCTTCTGGCTTTGTGAATCAATCTACTTAGCCCTTCTGCCACGAGAAGAAACAGGAGAGGGGATAATGGACATCCTTGCCTGAGGCCTCTCTGGCTGTTAAAGAATGAGGAAGCTGCTCCATTGACCAGAACTGCAAAGCTGACATTTGTGATGCAACCCATGATCCAGCTAATAAAAGAATAGCTGAAACCCACATGAGTTAGCAACATCCTCAGGGCATCAGTTATTGATAATAATTCTCTACTATGCCCTTTTAATTCCTTCAAAATAATTTTTCAAACCAAGCTTAAGCAAGAATTTAAAAAAATCTACACACCTTTTTTCACTTTGTAGGAGCTCGATATTGCCTCTGATGTATCTCTGTAATTTCAGATCATCCAGTTTTGAAATTTCGACCTGTAGTAGCCCTATGTATCATCTTTCCAATGCCACTAGGCTGATCCAAATTGGATTCTCCAAGGAAGAGATATGCCAAATCTCCCACAATGACCTGATTATAGACTAGTTCAGTAGAACAAACTTGTACAACATGCCATGTGTCCCTGTTTTGACCTTTGGCTCTAAAAAGTATATACAAGAAACTACAGTCCATCCCCTTTCTGTAACTTCTTATGAAATTTCAATCCAATGCTCAGAGAGAAAGTTATGACGATTTTCCCTGGGTCACCTATTTGGAATGTAATTCAGGAGTCTGAAAAAATACCAACTTCCTCAGACCATATCTCCACAAATATAGCACAAAAAGCCCTAAAATTCAGATTTGAGGTTCAACATGATTTCGTATCAAATGGGTTTCGTTTTTCGCTTATGAAACGTCGCAGAAAGAAAGTTATAGCGAAAATTCCACGATGACCTGTTTGGAGCAGTGAAACCCTAGAATCCAAAAGCTCTGATACCAAATGTTATGAAACCAGCTCACAAAAAGATAGAAATGATAGATCAAAGCCTTATAATTCAGCCTCTTCAAGGGGGAAACCTCTTTAAATTACACAAATGAATGATTCCTTGATGATTCAAATGAAAAAACCTCCTTTCTATATATAGGAGTCTAAGGAGTCACAATATAACCCAACCGACCTAACAATAATAATATCAAGGCACAAAAATAACAATAAAGGGATTCTATGGGGCACAGTAATAACAATATGGGGACAATAGGGGCACAACAATATTAATAAGGGATACAACTGCAATAGTAATGGGGTAATCACTAGTACAATAGGGACCTAACAAAGGCATTGAAAAAGGTAAAATTGGAAATAAATGACATTTGATTAAGGAAATAAAGGAAAATAGGCGAAAAGGAAGAGACGTGAGACATCAAAGATAAAAAGGCACCTCAGAATCAGTTGACAACTTTTTCTCATCTTTTGTTCAGTTTCAGAAATTGAACTCCAAGAGGAGAGGGAGAGCACTTAGACGCAAGAAACAAAAGGACAGGAAAAGGGAAGAAAGGGAGTGCAACAGAATTTTGGACAATGACAAGGGAAAAAATAGTTGTGGAATGACAGGTAACAATGTGCATGTGTGATTTAGCATGCATGGATTTGATGCATGGTGCATGTATGGGTTTATTGTTTATGTTTGTTGTCATTGACATGGGATTTTCTTGGATTGACATTGGTTTCATCCTTGCCTTTCCTTTTCCTTAATAGCCATGATGTAGTTGGTTCTATGTTTTAGTTAAGGTTTGGATGGTCAGTAGGCTTGGATCCAAGTTGAGGTTGTCTCAAGAAATTTCCAAGGTTCAAGGGTGGAGATGGGATTTCTACTAGAACTCTTAACGGTGGAGATAGGAAAATTCCTCTAGAGCTAGTGAAGGAAGTCAAACACATCCATTTTATATTATTTTATTTTTATTTTATGTTAGTGATTTTTGGACCAGATTATGTGAAATCAATGTAGTTGAGGGTTGAGTTAGTTTGGCCTCTAGAAGCCTTGGTTGGTTCTATTTAGGCTTCATGCATATGATTCCACATTCATTCTTGGAATATGGAACGGGGATGATTGATTGAAATAGAGATTTGGTTCATCCCAATCTATGGTTGGGTGGTATGTGGAAGTCCCTGACTTGGTTGGTTTTTTCATATGATTAATATGAGATTTTTTTTATTGTGATTAGTCAGCGCATGTATTGGTTATTATGTTGACCTTAAGGCTAATGTTTCATGGATTTTATTTTGGTGGTATGTTGGTTATAGGCATGGTTAAATTATTTTCTCTTGATATGGATCTTGTTCATGATTTGATAAGTTATTGAATGGTTAGTTTATGTATGGGCTAAGAAGTGCGATTGCAACTAGATTGAGAGTTAAGTGAGCCTTCTTAATGATTCTCTGATGAAATTAAGAAGATCATGATTATATATGCATTAATGACCTGTAGCTAGTATGTTTACTCTATGTTTGACGAAATCTCTATTATATATTAAGCATGCCTTGGACAATAGCTAGTTTCAATATTTATTGGTTAGACTTTTGATTATCCTAGAGGCGATTCTAGAATGTTCTCGGTGGTACTTGGAAATGGCTTATAGGCCATCCTTGAAAAGTGCCATAAATCTTGCAATGTGCCCTCTCAATTGAATAATTTTTGTTATAACCACATAGGAAGCCTCATAAGTGTTGTTGGAGCCTTCCAACCGCATGCACAATGTGTCAAGAATGCGGTTGGGGTGTAAAGTCTAAGAAGTGAAAGTTCTAGCTCAAAGATTAATCACTAGTTGTTGTTAGTCACTTGGGTGATCTAGTGTCCCTAAGGGATGGAAGTATGTTTCTAGTTAATAGACCCCACTTCCATAACTGGAACTTCGAGGTCATATCATTTCTTAGTAACATTTAACTCATCTTTAACCTAGGGAGCTTGTAAAATTGGGTAAATTTGGTATGGGGTAGTTACAGGAAAGAAACATAACTTCATATTGTAGGCCTCGAAGCCCAAACATGATTTCCCGCCAAAAGAAATAGACCAAGACTGTTACAAATATTACCTGATAATTCACTCCGTGAGAAAATTTAAAACCCACAACGAACCTTCGAGAAAGAAAACCTCAAGAGTCTAGGCATATGACCAGATGTCAAGGAAGCCCAATGCATTTACTCTAATCTTACACATGCATTCATGCCTTGCTTTTCGGTTGTCTAATCTAGACACCACGCACAACACAATGAAACTTACACCTTCAATATTAACCAAAATGAAAAACCAAGGGACCAAAGACTTTTCCTCAGCTCCTCCCCATTCAGTGCAGACTACCACCTCAAACATCCAAGCCAATTAATAAAAACTCCCCACCAACCACTAGACTATATGAGCATGTGTGCAAAAGCAGGTTGTGTCCTACCCCTATTAATGTTTGATGGGAACTATGGAGTAGGGGACCCATTAAAACCAAATTTACACCCCAATCAACAGTTAGATCAATCAGGATTATATCTAACATTAAATTAAAACAAAATAATAAAATAATATGAATTCTATTATAGAATTTATGTTAAAGTGAAATGTTATAAATTTAATTATAAAAACAGTTAAAAATAATAAATAATAAGTTAATTAAAATACAAAATCTAATATAATAAAAAATTTAACTAATAATAATTCATATTCATAATAATATTTTCAAATTCTGTGTAAGTTTAGTTAATAACATTTTACTTTCAACATAATCTATGTATATATATGCATAATATATGCATGAATCTATGAGTATCACATTAAAAAATTAAATTAAAAGTATATATATAAGAGGTATCTAAGAAAAGGATATGCCCATATATATGGAATTATATCTCTTATGAATTTTTTAATATAATTGTAAATAAGATTATATATATATATATATATATATATATATATATATATATATATATATATATATATATATATAGATATATATATATATATATATCGTGATATATATAGATATATAAATATATATAAAAATAATCTCCATATAATAGGAATGATATTATAAACAATCAAAATAAAATTCATTTCAATTCTATTTTTTTAAATTTTGCATAAATTTGTATATTTAGAGAAATAATCCCTTTCAATAATTAATAAAATCTAAAATTAAGATGAATCTATATTGGTATATATTTCTTCTATTAAACTACAAGTTTTTTTTGTAAATAAAAAAGTTCTATTAGTTTGGGAAAATTTTACACCTACCAGACTTGTTCGCTAGGTGGTATATGTAGAAAGAGCGATATAAATAGCAAAAAACTACTTGTCCAAACACCAGTAGCCCAAGTGTACCAAAAAAATCCCAAAACCCATATACAACCCATAGTTATGTCAATCCTATTTACATATTACCATGGTTTTGGTCCTCCACACAATTTCCATTTTAATGGCGGAATGCCTCATGGACATGGGCACAACCCATAGTGATGTCAATCCTACTTACATATTACCATGGTTTTGGTCCTCCACACAATTTCTATTTTAATGGCAGAATGCCTCATGGACATAGGCCTCTGATGGCTTCACTTGTCCCTCCAAATGAGCTATGCTCTATGCCTCATGGACATAGGCCTCTGATGGCTTCACTTGTCCCTCCAAATGAGCTATGCTCTCTTGCAGCTTCTTCTTCTACCAACAAAAAGATGCCATTCAATTCAGCATTTGCCATTGATTATCATGAATGTCATTCATGAAAGCGATAATAGAACCTCAATCCCTCACGGGATATCTTTAACAAGAACACAGTAAAAAATTTCAAAAAAAATATACTCGATTTAAAATATTTTAACTAACAGATCCAATAAATTTTGTAACTAAAATATATAATACTTTAATATATAACCTTAAACTAATCTAAAAAACCAAAATAACACTTTGAATAATACTTTGAAATAAACTTTATAGATAATTTTAAAAACTCTAATAATTTAACAAAAGAAACTGAGTTTAAAAAAAATGACCCTATTATAGAATATTTTGGCCAGTTCTACCTAGGTTGATAACCAACTTGGAGGAGAATCCAACATCGTTTTTCCAATAAAAAATATCGAATAATATCATAAAGTGGAATAATATCATAAAGTGGTGTTAGAATATTTTGGCCAGTTCTATCGAATAATATGATAAAGTGGAATAATATCATAAAGTGGTGTTAGAATATTTTGGCCAGTTCTACCTAAGTTGATAACCAACTTGGAAGGGACTCCAACATTTTTTTTCCAATACAAACCATCCAATATCGTAAAGTGGTGTTACTAATAATTTTAGAAGTTATTACATTAACCAGCATGATTTTTGAAACAATAATCTTACAAATTTTAACCATACTCTTATCATTCATACAGACACATTCTTAGATGTAAACGTAGATTGAATAAAGAAACTCCCCAGTTACACACCAGAGATCTATGCTATTACAGAATCAAAAGTAAGCATACATTCCGTAAGCAAGTTATCCAGTTACACAACAGAGATCTATATCAATACAGAATCAAAAGTAGATATAGATTCCGTGAGGAAATTATCCAGTTGCACAACAGAAATCTAACAGAGGAAATTCCCTGGTTACATTGCAGAAAGCTAAGATAATACAAAACCAAAGGTAGACTTGGATTGCTGGAGGAAATTCCGAATCAAAAGTAGACTTCCAAACACAGAAATAGCCGCAGATCAAAGATTCACTGAGGAAATTATCCAGTCGCACAGTAGAAACTGTTAATATAGAACCAAAAGTAGATATAGATTCTTTGAGAAAATTCCCCAGTTGCACAACATAAATCTATCTTAATACAGAACGAAAGGGAAACTTAGATTCCCTGAGGAAATTCCCTAGTTACACTGCAGAAAGCTAAGACAATACAAAACCAAAAGTAGACTTAGATTCCTGGAGGAAATTCCCCAGTAACACAACGCAAAACTAAGCTAATACCGAATCAAAATTAGACTTCCCAACACAGAATAGCCGCATACCAAAGATTCACTGAATAAGGCAAAAATGAGATAACTTTAATTATCTGAGTCTTCACCACCTTCCACCTTCCTGTCTCTTAATATCTGTAGTA
Organism: Pinus tabuliformis; assembly: GCA_031772625.1. NCBI lineage: Eukaryota > Viridiplantae > Streptophyta > Pinopsida > Pinales > Pinaceae > Pinus > Pinus tabuliformis. The sequence goes on along the minus strand of CM062808.1, from coordinate 847,278,784 downwards.
TGAAGAGTGAGCTCTTCACCACCTCTCTTTCTTTTTAACGTTGGTGACCTCACGTTCCCATCTGGTTGCAGAGGGAGCAATTCTCCCCTCCTTTCATATTCTGTTGAAATTGCGACTCCCTGCTCATAAAGTAAAATGTCACTTAAATTAGAATGTGAACAACGTATTTGAAAACTTTGAAAACATACCTGAAAACTTTGAAAAGTGGTTGTTCAATGTGGCAATTTGATTGTATATATGTTCGGAAAATGTATCTAAAGGAAGAAAACATTTGATTTAGTTGTTAACAGTGAAGGCTCATTGCACATTCCTGACTTTGTTATTTGACTTTGCTCTTTATTTTAATTGCAGTTGATTGGATATGAACAAAGTTGATTGTTAAGGGTTTGACTTCGCATATGCATCAAAATTTTGAGAATATTTTGAAAACTACAATGAGTTATGCTGGAATCCTTTTAAATTACACAAAAACTTAAATGCAACTAGATTCCTCCCTTCTGCATTTAATAAAATATTTCACAGAATGGAGAATGAGAATTGACAATCTCCTTTCATGGGGTGAAAATGTAGTTATATTCATGGAAGGCTGCCAGATCATGTTGTGGGCTGGGGCGGGGGCTAGGGCTGCACACAGACATCGCCACAAAATAAGAAACGTTAAAGGGTATATAAGACAAAAAGCAACTATGATGGAGTTCGCAGAGCTGGAGTTCTGGTTGATGGTACGCTTTCGTTGTTTACGCTTCTTGCTGTTGTTGAAATGTTGTCGGACGATCATCCTAATAACTGCGCCCTCTATTTCCATACTGGACGCATCTTCCTAATCTACGGGTTCAATGGTTTTTGGTAGTGGCTAACAGCTCTGCGTAATTGGATCTTGAAGGTATGGAAGCCTGTCATTTCTGATGAAATTAATATCTACCCCTATGCTAGGGGTTTTATTATAGTAGATTTTGAAAATCCTGAAATCAGACAATGTATTCTAAATTCCGGCCCTTGGTTTTGGGAAAACTCAGGCCTATTCATGAAGCCATGGAACCGATCATTCGATCCCTCAACAGTAGTCATAACCTCAGCACCAGTTTGGGTGAGATTGCCAAGCCTACCCTTGCATCTCTGGAATCTCTCCTCGCTAAAAGCCATTGGAAATGCAATTGGAAAATTTTACTGCAAGTGCCCAGAAACAGAGGAATATGCTAGAACCACCTATGCACGCATCTATGTGGAAATGGACTTCAGCATCGGATTCCCAGCTGAAATAAACCTAACAAGTAAAGACTATGGGTGGAACCAAAAACTCGATTATGAAAGTGTCCTCTTTAGATGTCAATCTTGCTTTGAGACAGGCCATCTAGCCAAAAATTTCCCAAAAGCCTTCCAGAAAAATTCTGCTAGAAAAAAACCATCACAGATCTACATGGTGGGAAGGGGCACAAAAATAACACTACACTATCATCAAAGAAGAATACTCTATAGCAAACTATGAATCACAAGAAATCAGGCAAGAAAGAAACAACTCTCAAGACAAGCAGGGAGAAAGCTCGGCCCAACAACAAAAAGAGAACTTGACGACCCCTCAAGCATCAAAAGTTATGACGATTCAAGTATCGCACAAAATAAATCTTCATTTAACAGCAAAGCAGATCTCATAGGCCAAACTTGTAATAAGGTGCGAGAAAGACATGAAAGCCAAGATACATTAGAGGAAATTTCATTCTAAAAGTGCCCATGAAATTCTCATGTAATTTCCATGTCATAATGTGTAAACAAATCAAAATCCTTTAAATTTAAAAAGAGGTACATGTAAATATTTTGGAGGGAAAAGAGTAAAATCTACCTTTTTTTAGTTGTATTTTACGTTTATCTCCTTATAGGTTTACTCAAATTTCATGTGTAGACACTCGTTGGATATGGAATTAAATTCCACATCCAACTAGTACATATTATGCATAATTTAGATGAGATCCACATTAGAAAAAATTTAAGATACTTTAAAAAAACATGTTCAACACACCTTTTTAATGCGTCTTCAATTTTTACCAATGTAGATCTCCTCAAAGTATGCAAAATGGGTGCTCGTTGGATGCGGAATTTAATTATGCATCCAAAAAGTGTCTACAGATGAAAGTTCAGTAAACCTAGAAGGATATAAGCCAAAAATACAATTAAAAAATTGGTTTTCTTCTTTTCCCTTCAAAATTTATGACTCTTATTTTATTATTTTTCCCTAGGAGGCCACTTTTAGACTGAAATTTCCTTTAATGGCTACCTTTAATCTCAAGGGAAAAGTAGATATTTGGTGGGAAGATGTTAAGCATGTCAAAGCCATTAGGAAGTTAAAGTTTTTATGATTAGTTGAAGTGTAAGCTTGAGTGTAGGTGTGATTGCAAGGGTAATGAGAAGACTAAAGGAAAAGGGCTTGAGAAGCAAGGAAGATCTCAAGATGCAGCTGACAAGAAATATGTGGGACCTCATAATAAGTTCAATGCAACTCAGAAAAGATATGGATCTCAACCTGTTGAACAACATAATAAAGGAAATGACATAGAACCATTATGGTGTTGAACCTGTGGCGGGGATCATCACACGAAGGATTGCCATTGTATCAGAGTGGCATAATGGATGCATGGATTCCCTCATATCTATAGTACTCAAGAGGCACAAACAATTTGGGATGTAAGTCAGAGCATTCCCTAGATCTATGTCGCAATGGATAATAGGTCAGAATATCACTAGGCATCAATTATTGATATGGAAGGAGGAACGAAAGGGGGAGTTCCAATTAGAGCCCCAATGCATTTTGCAGCAGAATAAGCTTGCGCTCCATAATCGAGCAATATAGAAAGTTAAAGTGCATGGAATCACTTTGGGGCCGAGGAAGTTACATGGTAGATGGTTGATCAAATGTAGGCATAATAGCTAGCCTCCAGTTATAGCTAGATTATTCAAGTGAAATGCATTCCCTTGAGAGATGGTATATGCATGTGTTCATTTGTAGGTCAACGTTCTTAGTACAAAAAGGTAAGGCAACTAGTATATTGTTATATATATTAATGTATTGGTTGTTGTGTGTTTATGCTAGTATGTCATTGAGAATTAAATGGAAAAAGAGAGTGCCATTGATCTTGAAGAAGGCTCGGGATGAGATTTCAATCATTAGAATCACGAGGAGACCATGGGGGTTAAGTCACGGTGTCTCTTAAAAAAAAACTTTCAGTGTTTTATGATTTTTTTGTGCCCGATTTGTGGTTTTTTATTTGCCTGGTGTATGGACATGCTGCATTATTTGTGGTGTTTTATTGTTGTTTAGTTTTCCATATTATATTTATATTTCCTTCTTGTTCTTGCCTTTTATCTTTTGAGGGTCTTGGGAATTGGTTTTGGAAAGAGGAAAGTTAATCGAACTTGGGGAGAGTTGAGTGAAACCGAATAGGTAATATAATACTTGGATGAAGCCTGGTGCATGAATAAAGGGATGTTGAAGGAAAAAATATCACATCTAGTTGGGTTGGTTATGTCCATTGGGATAAATGGGCAGTGGCAGGACAATCATGAGAAAGGTAACAAGAATGGTAAAGTAAGTGGATTCAAGGTATTATATGCCTTTGCTATGTTGGGAACAATTGTTCTCAATGTTGTGCATGCATTGCACAGATAAAGGGAGTTCTTTTAATCTTGACCTTGTGAGCACTAGTAATCGTGTTGTCATCATGATTATGCTAATGTGTATATGTGTGTGTGTGTGTGTGTGTGTGAATGAAATTTTTTGATAGGGTTCTCAGGGATCATTCTTGTGGAAGAATGATTATGTTATGTGAGTGAATTCCATGGAAAGGTTCTTGGTTTAAGAGGAATCAAGTGGGAAGAGTAGCCCTGGGAGATTTATGAGGTTAGTATCATGTGGATGTAATTTTGATATTATGTGCATATAACTATGCCTATGTTTATTTTATGGTAGGACATGTCGAACGATACATCAACGAAATGAAAGTAGTGTGATTTGTGACATGTTCGAACAAGCATGGATAGTGGAAAGAGCCACATACTGAGAACGTCGGTAGTGGATCCATGCAATAAGGTGCGAGAAAGACATTAGAGGAAATGTTTCCTAATACATATGGTGTGGTATCTAGATGTGCAATATTAATTTTTCATACATGTTGTACATGTTGTGTTGTGTACATGTTGTCCCATGTCATGTGTATTCTGCAGTCATTGTATCATGGCATGTGTATTCATTATGTTGTATTGTGTGTATGTATATCTGTTTTTTGTAATTGTATATATGTATGTTGAGAAAGGGATTGATTCTTGGGATCCCTGGGGTCTATGGGTTGGTGCCCTATAAAAACATGGGTTCCCTGGAGGTTGTGCGTTGGAGCCTTGTAACAACTTGTGTTCCCTGGAGCTTGTGGGTTGGAGCCTTGTAACAACTTGTGTTCCCTGAAGGTTGTGGGTTGAGATAGTAGTACTAGGAGTTATGGACAGATTGGGAAGAGACCAATCCCGAGTTGTTGATATTAAGGGCAGATGAATTATAGTCTTTGGATTCCCTTGATTGATGATATTGAGGGAGGAGGTGGTGTAGTCTCCAAATTTCCTTATTTCTTTGGATGACAAGAGAAGAAAATGTACTGGGTGCTTGTCAGGTTTGGCAAATGATTTAATATGTGTACGAAAAACATAAATAACAATGGAAAAAATAAATAATGACTTGAAAGATAAGTAGCAGTATTTTATTTCACTTTTAATTATGCACATAGCCTAAGATTATGATTTATGATGGTTGATTTTTGAACTAAATAAATGTGCTATGTTTATATATGATGATTTTATCAAGGAGCTAATTTGACTTGTCATGACTTGAGTTAAATAGAATTACCTGTGAACCTTATTGGTGAGCTATCAATGAGGTACGATTTGAATTAATTTCAATTCCTTTTGAGTCTGATGGAAATTATGTGCATTGCATATGAAAGCATGGAAATGCCTGATTTAGCTGGTTGAATCTAGCAGCAAGAGTGTTAGGAGAAATAGCAAAAGGAATTGGAACATGCAACCTTATGTTGGTAAAGGACTTCAAGAGTAGGGCCATTGTGGGATATTGGTACCCAATAGTGTCCATTGATTTCCATGAACATGCTATAACTGTTATTATTTTTATGAGGTAGGGATATGCCTTGGTTTTTGGACCTTCTAACTCGAGGAAACGTTTCTAAGTGATGGATCACCCAAGGAACTGGAAAGTGGAGAAGGGGATGCCAAGGAACTTGGAACATGAGTGACTACAAGGAAGGGTGTGACCAGATTGCTTGAGGGAGTGGGAAGCAAAGAAGGGAAGGTCGAGGAAGATTTTTTTTTTCCCATTAGCGTTTCCAAATGGAATTAGAAGAAAATTGGGTGTGCTCTGGAACAATGAGCTGATAATTGTTCACTGAGAGGACAAGCAGTGCGATAATTCTAGTGTTGGGAATTGTAGGTAGGCCTTGTTTTTTGTAGTAGATTTTGGAATTCCTAGGAAGGAGGTGAATCCTGGTTATACTTTGAGGGTGGAGGTGTGAGCCTTTGGACTTCCTTGTCATGGATGGAGGCATCATATCCTTTTATTTATTGGTGAAAGAAAATGTGCATATGTATGTATGTGTATATCATGAAAAATATTTTATGAAGATGTGCTTATCAAGGTCCATAAACTATATGTATATTTTTTAGTGGAAGAACATGTGCGTAAGTATATATGTGTTGTCATTGAAATATCATATCAAGTTGTGTTATAAATCTCGATAAGTGGTATGTTTGTCATGTTTCAACAATTGTCAATGTAAATACTACATCGAGTTATGTTTATAAAGCTCCATAAGGAGTCTGTTTTTCCAGCCATAAACGTCATAGAACACCAAGAATGGTTTTAGCCCAAGGGGGAGGGGTTTGTAGCAGCCTCAAGCTAAATTTTCCATCTAAATAAAATAATATCAAGGTCATGGGACATGTATTCCAAGATGAATCATGGGTATACATTATAGTGGGCATCGATTGTGGTTTATTAATGGCTATGGAAATTGGCAAAGGCTGTTATGAAACCAGCTCACAAAAAGATAGAAAAGATAGATCAATGCCTTAGAATTCAGCCTCTTCGAGGGGGCAACCTCTTTTAAATTACACAAATGAATGATTCCTTGATGATTCAAATGAAAAACCCTCCTTTCTATATAAAGGAGTCTAAGGAGTCACAATATAACCCAGCCAACCTAACAATAATAATATAAAGGCACAAAAATAACAATAAAGGGATTCTATGGGGCATAATAATAACAATATGAGGAAAATAGGGGCACAACAATATTAATAAAGGATACAACTACAATAGTAATGGGATAATCACTAGTATTATAGGGACCTAAAATGCTCCTCTCCTTTAAAAAAGTGTTGTCCTCAACGCTTGAGTAGTTTTTAATGCTTCTGTATAAAATTCTCATCCTCCCATGTGGAATCTTCAGCGGATAGATTCTTCCACTTGATGAGATACTCCAAAATTGATCTATTTCGTAGATGTCAAGTTCTTGTTTCTGTGACTGCTTTCAGTTCCAATATAATTTTCCTTCCTCGTCAAGTTCTGGTAATATTGTTTGAACTGGGAGCTTGTCTCCTATCTCCTTCTTTAAACATGAAACATGGAAAACTGGGTGCATTCAAGAAGCTACAAGAAGGTCCAATTTGTATGCCATAGTACCAATCTTTTGCAACACCTTGTATGGACCATAATACTTTGGTGATAATTTATTATCCTTCTTAGCTTACTTGAGGGACATTTGTTTATATGGTTGTAGCCATTGGACTCCTAGTACAACATCAGCACCTCCCATTGGAATGGAAAGCATTGGGCTAGTCAATACATATTCTCCCATGGATACCTTGATGTTATGGCACTTTCTAGAGCAATTTATCGTTCCTCCATTTGCAATCATCACTTGACACTCTGGTGCTGGATATATGAAGCAATTCAATTCTTTTTCTACCTTACAATGAATAAAATTGTGGGTACTTCCTCAATCAATCAACACTATTACCTTTTTCTTCTTGTTTCTCCTTCTATCTTGATGATTTGAGGACTGGTAATTCCAGCTAATGCATTACAAGATATGGTCAGATTCATTTCTTCTTTATCTAAGCTTTGTTCCTGGAGTATATCCTCTTCTTTCGACCTTTCTTGCTCCTTTTCTTCTTCCTCTTAACAGTCTATGTAGAATAATTTCTTCTCAGCACACTTATGACCTTTAGTGTATTTTCTATCACAACTGTAACAAAGCCCTTTTGCTCTTTTTTCTTCCAATTTTTGTGGTGTCAACCTTATAGGTTGTGGAAGACTAGGGGCAACAACACTTCCATTTTTATAGTTGTGAGTGGTATGCTTCCTGGTTGCCATAATCTTGCTTTCCATTTTTCTTGCTAACCTGAATGCCTTCTCTAATGAATCAGGTTCCCAAAGGCGAACATCATGTTGGATATTATCCCTTAAAGTCCCTATGAACACATCAATCCTATGCTCCTCTGGAATACTTTTTACCCTTACGTTCAATTTTTGGAACTCCTCAATGTGCTCCATTATTGAACCGTTTTGTTTGAGACTTATTAATTGGCTAAAAAAATTGTTTCTTTTTGTATCCTCATAATGTACTGCCAATTCTTCCTTAAAAATTGCCCAAGTGATAATTTGTTTACGAGAGCAAAGCCATTGATACCATACAAATTGATTTGGTTCCAAATATAAAGTTGCAATATGTACCTTTTGTGCGTTTTTCACGTTATTGAGATTGAAAAATTGCTCCATCTGTAATATCCATGTTGCGGGGTCCTTGACATCAAACTTCCGCATATCGATTTTTGGAATATGGTGGGTCTTCAATCCAACATTAGAGTCTATGAAATCATGATTAACATTTTTTTTGTTCGCATCATGAGTTTCCTTTAATACCCTTTCACCATTAGTAAGTATTTCTTATAGAAAATTTGTCAAATCTATCTTCAAATCTGCCATGCCTGTCTTCAAATTTGTGTTCAAATCTATCTTCAAATTGTCCATCTTAGCTTCCATGCCATTCACCTTAGGTTCCACACCATTTATCTTAGCTTCTGCTAGCTTTTGTGAGAGTGACATTTGTTGCACTTGGTCTTGTAATTTTGATATATCATGTAACATTTCTTCCTCTTCTTCATGAGTCATGCTAGAGCTTTCAAGTTGCTTACTAGGTGTTTGCATTTTCTTTCCTCAAGGCATCAGTTACTGATAATAATTCTCTACTATGCCCTTTTAATTCCTTCAAAATAATTTTTCAAACCAAGCTTAAGCAAGAATTTAAAAAAATCTACACACCTTTTTTCACTTTGTAGGAGCTCGATATTGCCTCTGATGTATCTCTGTAATTTCAGATCATCCATTTTTGAAATTTCGACCTGCAGTAGCCCTATGTATCATCTTTCCAATGCCACTAGTTTGATCCAAATTGGATTCTCCAAGGAAGAGTTATGCCAAATCTCCCACAATGACCTGATTATAGACTAGTTCAGTAGAACAAACTTGTACAACATGCCATGTGTCCCTGTTTTGACCTTTGGCTCTAAAAAGTATATACAAGAAACTACAGTCCATCCCCTTTCTGTAACTTCTTACGAAATTTCAATCCAATGCTTAGAGAGAAAGTTATGATGATTTTCCCTGGGTCACCTGTTTGGAATGTAATTCAGGAGTCTGAAAAAATACCAACTTCCTCAGATCATATCTCCACAAATATAGCACAAAAGCCCTAAAATTCGGATTTGAGGTTCATCATGGTTTCGTATCAAATGGGTTTTGTTTTTCGCTTATGAAACGTGGCAGAAAAAAAGTTATAGCGAAAATTCCATGATGACCTGTTTGGAGTAGCGAAACCCTAGAATCCAAAAGCTCTGATACCAAATGTTATGAAACCAGCTCACAAAAAGATAGAAATGATATATCAACGCCTTAGAATTCAACCTCTTCAAGGGGGAAACCTCTTTAAATTACACAAATGAATGATTCCTTGATGATTCAAATGAAAAAACCTCCTTTCTATATATAGGAGTCTAAGGAGTCACAATATAACCCAACCGACCTAACAATAATAATATCAAAGCACAAAAATAACAATAAAGGGATTCTATGGGGCACAATAATAACAATATGTGGACAATAGGGGCACAACAATATTAATAAGGGATACAACTACAATAGTAATGGGGTAATCACTAGTACTATAGGGACCTAACAAAGGCATTGAAAAAAGTAAAATTGGAAATAAATGACATTTGATTAAGGAAATAAAGGAAAATAGGAGAAAAGGAAGAGACATGAGACATCAAAGATAAAAAGGCACCTCAGAATCAGTTGACAACTTTTTCTCATCTTTTGTTCAGTTTCAGAAATTGAACTCCAAGAGGAGAGGGAGAGCACTTAGACGCAAGAAACAAAAGGACAGGAAAAGGGAAGAAAGGGAGTGCAACAGAAGTTTGGACAATGACAAGGGAAAAAATAGTTGTGGAATGACAGGTAACAATGTGCATGTGTGATTTAGCATGCATGGATTTGATGCGTGGTGCATGTATGGGTTTATTGTTTATGTTTGTTGTCATTGACATGGGATTTTCTTGGATTGACATTGGTTTCATCCTTGCCTTTCCTTTTCCTTAATAGCCATGATGTAGTTGGTTCTATGTTTTAGTTAAGGTTTGGATGGTTAGTAGGCTTGGATCCAGGTTGAGGTTGTCTCAAGAAATTTCCAGGGTTCAAGGGTGGAGATGGGATTTCTACTAGAACTCTTAATAGTGGAGATAGGAAAATTCCTCTATAGCTAGTGAAGGAAGTCAGACACATCCATTTTTTTTTTTTTTTTTTTTTTATGTTAATGATTTTTGGACCAGATTATGTGAAATCAATGTAGTTGAGGGTTGAGCTAGTTTGGCCTCTCGAAGCCTTGGTTGGTTCTAGTTAGGCTTCACGCATATGATCCCACATTCATTCTTGGAATATGGAACGGGGGTGATTGGTTGAAATAGAGATTTGGTTCATCCCAATCTATGGTTGGGTGGTATGTGGAAATCCCTGACTTGGTTGGCTTTTTCATATGATTAATATGAGTTATTTTTTTATTGTGATTATTCAGCGCATGTATTGGTTATTATGTTGACCTTAAGGCTAATGTTTCATGGATTCTATTTTGGTGGTATGTTGGTTATAGGCATGGTTAAATTATTTTCTCTTGATATGGATCTTGTTCATGATTTGATAAGTTATTGAATGGTTAGTTTATGTATGGGCTAAGAAGTGTGAATGCAACTAGATTGAGAATTAAGTGAGCCTTCTTAATGATTCTCTGATGAAATTAAGAAGATCATGATTATATATGCATTAATGACCTGTAGCTAGTATGTTTACTCTATGTTTGACGAAATCTCTATTATATATTAAGCATGCCTTGGACAATAGCTAGTTTCAGTATTTATTGCTTAGACTTTTGATTATCCTAGAGGCAATTCTAGAATGTTCTCGGTGGTATTGGGAAATGGCTTATAGGCCATCCCTGAAAATGTGCCATAAATCTTGCAATGCGCCCTCTCAATTGAATAATTTTTGTTATAACCACATAGGAAGCCTCATAAGTGTTGTTGGAGCCTTCCAACTGCATGCACAATGTGTCAAGCATGCGGTTGGGGTGTGAAGTCTAAGAAGTGAAAGTTCTAGCTCAAAGATTAATCACTAGTTGTTGTTAGTCACTTGGGTGATCTAGTGTCCCTAAGGGATGGAAGTATGCTTCTAGTTAATAGACCCCACTTCCATAACTGGAACTTCGAGGTCATATCATTTCTTAGTAACACTTAACTCATATTTACCCTAGGGAGCTTGTAAAATTGGGTAAATTTGGGCTGGGGTAGTTACAGGAAAGAAACATAACTTCATATGGTAGGCCTCCAAGCCCAAACATGATTTCTCGCCAAAAGAAATAGACCAAGACTGTTACAGATATAACCTGATAATTCACTCCGTGAGAAAATTTAAAACCCACAACGAACCTTCGAGAAAGAAAACCTCAAGTGTCTAGGCATATGACCAGATGTCAAGGAAACCCAATGCATTTACTCTAATCTTACACATGCATTCATGCCTTGCTTTTTGGTTGTCTAATCTAGACACCACACACAACACGATGAAACTTACACCTTCAATATTAACCAAAATGAAAAACCAAGGGACCAAAGACTTTTCCTCAGCTCCTCTCCATTCAGTGCAGACTACCACCTCAAACATCCAAGCCAATTAATAAAAACTCCCCACCAACCACTAGACTATATGAGCATGTGTGCAAAAGCAGGTTGTGTCCTACCCCTATTAATGTTTGATGGGAACTATGGGGTAGGTTTCCTAATCTCTGAGGGACCCATTAAAACCAAATTTACACCCCCATCACCGGTTAGATCAATAAGCATTATATCTAACATTAAATTAAAACAAAATAATAAAATAATATGAATTGTATTATAGAATTGATGTTAAAGTGAAATGTTATAAAATATAATATAAATTCAATTATAAAAGTAGTAAAAAATAAAAAATAATAGCCAGTCACCTCAATAACCAGTCCACCGCCATTAAATTCACGATGGAAAAAGAAGATAATGGTTGTCTTCCGTTCTTGGATGTTCTCATCTCGAAGAAGGTGGATGGTTCCTTTTCTCATCGGGTGTTTAGAAAGAAGACGCATACTGAACAATATTTGCATGCGTCTTCGCATCATTTCCCCGCTCAGAAGTTAGGTGTTCTTAGCACGCTTGCCACGCGTGCTGTAAGAATTTCGGATGAGGAGAGCCTAGAAGCGGAGAAGGCTCATCTCCTAGATGTTTTCGAGAAGAATGGTTACAATAGGCACCTAGGTCGAAAAGCCTTCCTCAGGGCCAAAAAGGAGCCTTCAATCCGAAGAGTCCCTAAAGACCATATCATGGGTGTGAACCTTCCTTACATCCAAGGGACCACAGATAGGATTGCGAGGGTTCTGAGAAGGTACGATGTGCCTGCATCTTTTAGACCTCTCCGCACGATCTGTAGCTCCCTCAGGTCCGTGAAAGACCCTATTGACCCTAAGGACATGAAGGGTGTCTATGTCATTCCATGTTCCTGTGGGACCCCTTATATTGGTGAAACTGGTCGCTCTATCAATCAACGAATTAGCGAGCATTCGGCTGACTTAAGACATGGTAGAACCAGGTCCTCAGCCCTAGCTGAACATGCGGGGAAGACTATGCATCATATTTGTATAGAGGATGCTCAAGTCATTGCCAAAGTTGCGCAGTTTCACCATCGCAAATTTAGAGAGGCCCTGGAGATTGAGAAAAGGCCGAACAATCTTAATAGGGATGATGGCTGGAAGATTAGCAGTTGCTAGGTCCCAGCCTTGTCTTCCTAGCCTCCTCATTCCCCTTTGGTTAGGTCTTAGGGTTTCTGTCTTCCCTCTCCTCAATTTCTGTTTTTGGCGGGTGTGTCTTGGAATGCAGGAGGTAGGAATATGGTATTAGTAGTTTCGGGCCATTTATGGTTTTAATCCTATCCCAGGGGACAATTAGATTAGATTCTTTGCATTGTTTTTAACCTAGTTATTTCCTTTAACTGAATTCATATATATTTAATTAAAATAAAACTTTTTTAAACCTTCTAAGTAATAAAAAAGAAATTAGTAATAAATATTGATTGTTTAATGGATATAAATTACTAAGTTAGATAAACATGTACTTTAATTATGGTATTTACTTAACTAGAATACTATTTATAAGATTAAAAATTATTAAGTAAATATAGATTATTTAATAAACATAATTATTGTATGAACTTATTTTAATTAATAAAAATGATTTAATTTAGAGGAGATCTAGTTCACCTTTGGACCCTGAATTTTAATAATTATTACACAGTTACCTATTGTAACTATATGATAAGAATAATAGTAATTTAATACTATTTATTTTATCTAAATAATAATAAATATAGGTTATTTGATGATTTAATTTATTAATGACCTTTATATTTAGTTTACCATATTTATTATTGACCAATATTCTAGTTTACCTTTGGACCCTTTGATTTAAACAGTTATTATTAAATTAATACACACTTACCTATTGTAACTAAATTCTAGGAATAATAGTAATTTAATACTATTTAATTATATTTAAATAATTTGGGGATAATATTAAATATAGGTTGTTTAATAAATATGATGATATAATGACCATTATATTTAAATAATAGATTTATTACTCAATTAACTAATAATAATTAATTATATGCTTCTATTAATAAAAATCAAGGGTTTGACTTTGATCCTCAGGTCAAAATTAGCCGTTGCAATATAGCCGTTGTAGTCTCTGCACACTCTATTTAATCAAGCTTAGCCAGATCAGTTCTTCAACTTGTCATGACGATGAACCACACTGGTTGGTTCGAAACGCGTCGACAAAAGATTGATTATGTGATTTTTCCGAAGATTTTCCAGACAATGTTATGGATCACAGAAGTCTAAATTCTTTAATAAATAATAAGTTAATTAAAATACAAAATCTAATATAATAAAAATTTTAACTAATAATAATTCATATTCATAACAATATTTTCAAATTCTCTGTAAGTTTAGTTAATAACATTTTACTTTCAACATAATCTATGTATATATATGCATAATATATGCATGGATCTATGAGTATCACATTAAAAAATTAAATTAAAAAAAATATATAAGAGGTATCTAAGAAAAGGATATGACCATGTATATGAAATTATAGATATAGATATATAAATATATATAAAAATAATTTCCATATAATAGGAATGATATTATAAAAAATCAATATAAAATTCATTTCAATTCTATTTTTTTAAATTTTGCATAAATTTGTATATTTAGAGAAATAATCCCTTTCAATAATTAATAAAATCTAAAATTAAGATGAATCTATATTGGTATATATTTCTTCTATTAAACTACAAGTTTTTTTTGTAAATAAAAAAGTTCTATTAGTTTGGGAAAATTTTACATCCAGAGCATCGCTCCTCTAACGACCTATCTCCTACTAGACTTGTTTGCTAGGTGGTATATGTAGAAAGAGCGATATAAATAGCAAAAAACTACTTGTCCAAACACCAGTAGCCCAAGTGTACCAAAAAAATCCCAAAACCCACATACAACCCATAGTTATGTCAATCCTACTTACATATTACCATGGTTTTGGTCCTCCACACAATTTCCATTTTAATGGCTGAATGCCTCATGGACATGGGCACAACCCATAGTGATGTCAATCCTATGTACATATTACCATGGTTTTGGTCTTCCACACAATTTCTATTTTAATGACAGAATGCCTCATGGACATAGGCCTCTGGTGGCTTCACTTGTCCCTCCAAATGAGCTATGCTCTCTTGCAGCTTCTTCTTCTGCCCACAAAAGGATGCCATTCAATTCAGCATTTGCCATTGATTATCATGAATGTCATTCATGAAAGCGATAATAGAACCTCAATCCCTCACATAGAGGGATATCTTTAACAAGAACACAGTAAAAAATTTCAAAAAATATATTCGATTTAAAATATTTTAACGGATCCAATAAATTTTGTATCTAAAATATATAATACTTTTAATATATAACCTTAAACTAATCGAAAAAACCAAAATAATACTTTGAATTATAATTTATAGATAATTTTAAAAAACTCTTATAATTTAACAAAAGAAACTGAGTTTAAAAAAAAATGACCCTATTATAGAATATTTTGGCCAGTTCTACCTAGGTTGATAACCAACTTGGAGGAGAATCCAACATCGTTTTTCCAATAAAAAATATCGAATAATATCATAAAGTGGAATAATATCATAAAGTGGTGTTAGAATATTTTGGCCAGTTCTACCTAAGTTGATAACCAACTTGGAAGGGACTCCAACATTTTTTTTCCAATACAAACCATCCAATATCGTAAAGTGGTGTTACTAATAATTTTAGAAGTTATTACATTAGCCAGCATGATTTTTGAAACAATAATCTTACCAATCCAACCATACTCTTATCATTCATACAGACACATTCTTAGATGTAAACGTAGATTGAATAAAGAAACTCCCCAGTTACACACCAGAGATCTATGCTATTACAGAATCAAAAGTAAGCATACATTCCGTAAGCAAGTTATCCAGTTACACACCATACATTCCGTAAGCAAGTTATCCAGTTACACAACAGAGATCTATATCAATACAGAATCAAAAGTAGATATAGATTCCGTGAGGAAATTATCCAGTTGCACAACAGAAATCTAACTGAGGAAATTCCCTGGTTACATTGCAGAAAGCTAAGATAATACAAAACCAAAGGTAGACTTGGATTGCTGGAGGAAATTCCGAATCAAAAGTAGACTTCCAAACACAGAAATAGCCACAGATCAAAGATTCACTGAGGAAATTATCCAGTTACACAGTAGAAACTGTTGATATAGAACCAAAAGTAGACATAGATTCTTTGAGCAAATTCCCCAGTTGCACAACATAAATCTATCTTAATACAGAACGAAAGGGAAACTTAGATTCCCTGAGGAAATTCCCTAGTTACACTGCAGAAAGCTAAGATAATACAAAAACAAAAGTAGACTTAGATTCCTGGAGGAAATTCCCCAGTCACACAACGCAAAACTAAGATAATACCGAATCAAAATTAGACTTCCCAACAAAAAAATAGCCGCATAACAAAGATTCACTGAATAAGGCAAAAATGAGATAACTTTAATTATCTGAGCATTCACTACCTTCCACCTTCCTGTCTCTTAATATCTGCATTACGAAGAGTGAGCTCTTCACCACCTCTCTTTCTTTTTAACGTTGGTGACCTCACGTTCCCATCTGGTTGCAGAGGGAGCAATTCTCCCCTCCTTTCATATTCTGTCGAAATTGCGACTCCCTGCTCATAAAGTAAAATGAATGTGAACAACGTATTTGAAAACTTTGAAAACATACCTGAAAACTTTGAAAACATACCTGAAAACTTTGAAAAGTGGTCGTTCAATGTGGCAATTTGATTGTATATATGTTCCGAAAATGTATCTAAAGGAAGAAAACATTTGATTTAGCTGTTAACAGTGAAGGCTCATTGCACATTCCTGACTTTGTTCTTAGCCAAGCCAATTATTTGACTTTGCTCTTTATTTTAATTGCAGTTGATTGGATATGAACAAAGTTGATTATTAAGGGTTTGACTTGGCATATGCATCGAAATTTTGAGAATATTTTGAAAACTACAATAATTGGCTTTGCTCTTTATTTTAATTGCAGTTGATGGGATATGAACAAAGTTGATTGTTAAGGGTTTGAGAATATTTTGAAAACTACAATGAGTTATGCTGGAAACCTTTTAAATTACACAAAAACTTAAATGCAACTAGATTCCTCCCTTCTGCATTTAATAAAATATTTCACAGAATGGAGAATGAGAAGTGAAAATGTAGTTATATTCATGGAAGGCTGCCAGATCATGTTGCGGGCTGGGGCTGGGGCTGGGGCTGCACACAGACATCGCCACAAAATAAGAAACGTTAAGGGGATGTATGTTACCATTGGTCGAAGACGAGTCCGAGTTCGCTTTCGTTGTTTACGCTTCTTGGTGTTGTTGAAATGTTGTCTGACGATCATCCTGATAACTGCGCCCTCTATTTCCATACTGGACGCATCTTCCTAATCACAAGTTAAAATATAAACATGTCAGCTGCTTCTTCTTGATTCCGTCACAGATGAAATGAATATATACAAATATTCATGAAGTAAAGTGGGAATGAATTCGTTTTACCTGCGCCTGATCCAATGAGGATTGCGAGGTAATGTTATTCCCTGTTGGTAGGCAGGGTCCAAAATAAGAATTTATTCCGAAAATAGTAAAATTTATTGAAAAATATAGACAAACAAAGTAGAGTTTACCTGGGGTTGAAGGGGTGTAGGGTGGCCCCGGATGGAGCTCTGTGATTTCCTTCTCATATTGAGAGGACTCCTGCATGGAAATTTTTTGTTCTTGCCGTCTTTTGCGGGTGTTCCTGTTTTGAAACCAGTAATAAACGTTCTTCTTGTTCACGTCTCCGTAGAGTTCCAGTAAATCCACAATATCTCTGACATCTTCTAGGGTAGGGTTACGGAGACCTGCTGCGAACAATTCTTCCAGAAGCTTCTTATGCTTTTCGGTCGGTCTCCAGCGAGGCGATGCTCTTGCTTCATTTATATGCTCTGAACTTCTAACCAGTGGAGATCCTGTGTTAAGAAAGACCGACTGATTTTGTTGTAGCAAATTTAATGATGTGACATCTATGGGTGGAGGGAAAGAACGAGCTGCCATACTTCCTTACTGAAAGATCAGAAACCCTAAATCAACCAAAATTAACTTACTATTAACTTGCTAGAACATCTCATAGCCATATATATATAGTTTCAATAGCTATATGAGCGAGAAGTAAATGATTTTAAATGAATGTTTTGGGTAACATTAAGAATGTGAAACTGGACCAAAGATAAATTATTTAACCAATGAGGATACATGGTGGTGAGGTATAATAATATAATTTATTTAATTTGTTTTCCTCTTATCTCGATGTCATTATGAATTCATTATTGGAATTTTATAGTATAAGTTAACAAGTATATTTAATATTCATCTATATATAAAATTAATTAATTAACCCGAAAGCCCTAGTTTAATGAGATTGTTCTCTCGAAAGTTATGCTGAAAGTTATGGAAATTTCGGTCATATTTTGAGAAAATATGGTAGGGATATCTGTAAATCTAAGTTATAGTCGTTAAACATCAAGATTTTAGGTGTCTTAGAGGATTTTGATGCTATTGAATCCATTTCCACCATCAAAAATATGATTCAAACACCTATACAAGATTTTTTGAAATTGTTTTGCCCATGCCACTTTTGACCGTCCTGACCATTTTTCCAAGTGTGTAGAGGACTCCAATTCAAAATAGCTATCATTAATCTAGATTTATCTTCATTTGAGATATAATAAGATTATTTTTTTTCTTTCTTCACAATGAAATATGAATTTTTTGTTTTTATTTTTATTTTTCTATATATAAATTATGTTGGTGAAATTATTTTACATAAGATAAATATTGAAATATTTATAAGTGGTGAAAAAATACCCACTTTCTTCACATGTCTATATAACAGTATGAAATTTTATTTACATTCAACTACTTTATTTATTTATATAAATTATATAACATAATGTGTACCTAATATGGAGATGAAAGTATTTTATTTTTCATTTATATATTTAATGTAACATTATGGAAGAACATCTCTCCAATAATTTAATGGAATCAACTTTAATTTCATGTTGTAGATGCTACACTTGCATATGCTGTATAATCTTGTCCTGATGCATAGGATCTAAAAAATACAATAAATTATGAACTATCTATGTTTTCCTACCTTTCCTTTTTTCCACTTTCCGCCAACCTCCAGTGTTGGGAGTGGATGTTACAATGGACATTTCTGCCTCTTTGGCAGTAGTTGGGATTTCTTTGTCAGAGTTTGAGCTTCCTGTTGAGTGTATTCGCTTGTTGCCACCAATTTCCTTCCCTCGGATGGGTTGCTCATTTTTCTGTTGTGGGTCGGTTGTCATTGGAACTAAAGCGAAGCAGTTCTGGTTCTCATCATTTTATGAGTTAAGTTGGGTGCTTTTTTCATTGAAAGCTGAGATATTTCTTGGGTGTTCTGCTTCTGGGTGTTCTTCTTCTTGGAATGTGGTGTTTGTGGTAGTTTCTGCATTTCCTTCCTCTTCTATATCATCTACCAGAGAGGTTGAAAACTACTATCCTTTAGGCTTTGGTGGTTGTCTTCTTTTCCTGTCTTTTTTATTTTGTGGGAAAGCACTTTTTAGATGACCAATTTGATGACAAATGTGACATCTGAAGGTAGTGATTTCATAATCAAGAGATTGTGACCATTGCTTTTTGTTGTGGAATAAGAGGATGCAGTCTGGAAATCCTTGACTGAGATCAACCTCCATGCAGATTCTGGCGAAAGTGTAGATATCCTTGGTAAGACGCTCACTGTCTACTTTTAAAAATTTCCCAAGAGCATTGCCAATGCCTACTAATACTTTGATGTGCCAAAAATGCAGAGGTAGGTTATATAGTTTTACCCACACAGGCATTTTGGAGACCACCATGGTGTTTGGATCAAATTCCGGAAACCATGATGTCAAGAAAAGGCTAGCATTACCCCAGAACCATGGTCCCTCATTCAATGCATATTCCTTGTCATTGACTGTGTAGAATTTGACAATGAAGAAACCTTTTGAGCATAGGTGTATATCATAGTTTTCTGTCCATATGGAGTAAATCCATTGACTTAGGGCTTCCGGTTTGGCCAAAACTCATTAAATATGCATATCACTACTTTTGATAAATAATCATCATGTATTTCATTTACCTAAGGTATAACAATCGATAGAGCAGGGTTCTGAGTTGTCTGCTTGACGATGTAGGAGTCATGACTTGCTGTTCTGATTGTATTTGAGGCCCCATTTTCCCTTTTATTGCATCTTTGATAGAAACAAGTCCTTTCGAGCTTGTACCAGAGCAGCCACCACGAAGTCTTGTATTGAGGTAGATAGTTGAGTCTCTGCCTATGTCATATTCTTTTAGCATGTGTTCCTCTTGCAATACTTTTCCTGCATGGGTCAAGAGTTGTTTGCAAGGTGGAATGGCCATCCTTTCTTGTATCCTGTGTTTGAGGGTTTTGATCTTCTCCTAGCTCCCTATTTTTAAGCATATTGTGTTTCCTTCTATGGATCTGATAAAAAGGGTAATTTGTTTACCTTCGAGCGGCTCTGCTACCGGGGCTTCAAGATCCACTGGTGAGCTGATCACCGCTTCCTGTTGTTCATGTTCAATCACCAAAGCTTGTTGTAGATTCGGGCTGATTTGTTTGCAGGCTTGTGGTACCCACCAGTAATCGACATATGCATGCCAGAGGTAAGCCATATCCTGTGTCTTTATGTGCCTTTCTGCCCTCAAACAATATATCATGGCTACCTCTGCTCCGTTGGTGTCACGAGACTTCGCCCTAGCGCCCCATTTTGTATATTGTAGATAACGCCAATCCTTAGGCTGAGGAAAACCATGCAATCGTGTTGTCTGACCAGTCCTCTTCATGTCTAGAGCAGCAACAAGGGTCTCAGCCCAGATCTCCATTGCATAATTCCTCTGCACCATCTTCCTCCATTCGTCAAGTTTTCTAGAAAGCCCAGATTTGTATGTTATCTCTAGATCCGCATATTTGCAGAGAGTAAGCCCAAAAATAGTGAATGCTTCCAGATCTGACCGATGCGGCATTTGATCTGCGTGTTGGATGAACCCGTCTGATGATATTTAACCTTCTTCATAGCAATAAATTTGACCTGAGGCAGAGTCGATCTGGTGATATTTTCGGCAAGCTTGCAGTTCATCATCGGTTGCGGCTCCCTCTTCTAGCTTGTTGTGGTGGCTACGAGATTCCTCCCTATCGCCTTTATTGTGTCCCGGATCACTGGGAAAAATAAAAGCTCCATCACAGGCACTATGTACAGAAACCCTTGCCATCTCCATCTCCATCTTGTGCTCCACTCCATAAGGTTTTGTTCACGGCTCTAAGTACGAATCTGGCCAGACAAAACACACTCTAGGTAGAGGCTTTAGCTTCTCAGAGAGCTCCTCAGGTATTTTCCATCCAATTGCGAGGTAAAGCTTGGTGGACATAGAGTAAATAGACTTCTTGGCTTCTCCATTGTTGTCTGTAACTATTTCGAGTGTTTGAACATACTTGGTGATGAGGTCCTCACGGGAGACTTCTCGCCTGAGCCATCATTTGTGCACGAACGCGGAAGCCATGGGAGATTTGTGCGAGTCCAATATTGGGATCAATCAACTTTAATTTATATTTAAAGTTGTAGGAATAAAATAATCAACTAAAATTCATTGGAAGGATAACCATAATTCCTTCCAACCACCAAACATAAATACATTTAATTTTTTAATATGAAGGATAGGGGGGTAATATTTGATACATTAACTTTTGCACAAGTCACAAGATCATTTTTATTATAATAAAAAACCCACCACTAACTCAAGGGTGATGTCATGGCTATACATTTATTCCTCATAGAGGTTGAAACTTGTCCAATGGTAAAAGGTTCCTCTTACATTGAAATTAGTATTTTACATTTTGTAGCTCTAGTGGTTGGGAGAAATGTTTGATCTCCCATCTACTATAATTTAATTCCATGATACATGTTTGGCCTTTTGCGATAAGGCTAATGAGCACTAGTATTGCAACAAGGATGCTACAACTCCTGGGGCTACCAACTTTACTTCATCAACTCGAGGTTTGTACAAACTTGGAGGTGACAGTGTTGTATACACAAATAGATGTAATGGGTCCACTCATTGTCATTGCTAACCTGGGGTGATAGGCCACTAGGGTTTCTCAAACCAACCTTCTTTTGATCTAGAAGAAGTTTGATTACCAATTAAGAAAGGAGAATTTTACCCTAATTGAGAGAATTGAAATGCTACCTACTGTGGTAATGAAATACTAAAATAGATGCCTAAAACACATAACTCATCTAGGTATTTGTTAATATACCTTGATTTCAAAAG
Source organism: Pinus tabuliformis (assembly GCA_031772625.1). Classification (NCBI taxonomy): domain Eukaryota; kingdom Viridiplantae; phylum Streptophyta; class Pinopsida; order Pinales; family Pinaceae; genus Pinus; species Pinus tabuliformis. The sequence continues at coordinate 847,257,044 of CM062808.1, read as the reverse complement.
AATTCTAATTTAACACATGTGAAATCCTAACTACCCTAAACATGGAATCTGATCTAAACAAGCACTTAATTGACGTGTACATGAATAAAAATAACAACCTTTTTCTTTTTATCTTTTTGTAAAAATATGAATGCTAATCCTTCTTCGTTGCATGGTAGGTGAGATAGGCATGGAGGGATATGAGTGCAATGGGTCAGATGGCTTGGGAGGTAGGCAGGGGTCTTCCCCTAGCTTTCGTGATGCTTTTTTCAAAAATCAAGCTTAAAACAATGCACCACTGGTTTTTCTACAGGATGTCTATGGGATGTCCTCGTTCACCTACAAGATCCCCTATTTTCCCACAGGAACATGCCAAAAGCATTTGGAGGGATTTGGAAGGTGGTATGGAGCTTAGGGAAGGTGAGGAATGGAAGAAATAAGGCAAGGGAGTGGTTGGAACTCACTCAGAATTCACACCAAAGCTTTATGATGGTTGGATTAGCTCAATAAGCATGGCAAGTTGTCTCTGTAAAATGGTAATTCGAATTGAGAACCTAGTGGCCTTTGGCGATCATGGGTGGATATTGTTTGGCCGAGGCTGATGACATAAGGTTTTCTTGCAATGTAGAAACTCCTTCAACATATACATCATTGATGGCATTTATCCATCAATCATCTCGAAACAAGAAGGGTTTACAAAAATATAAGAAAACAGAATTTACATCATTTAATTGCCAAGTTCATGCATGGAAATGCTTGAAACCTATTATGGAAGCAACTCGAAATCTAATACAAAACTTAAGATATTAGAAATGAAAACTGCAACCAATCTTTGGAAACTGAAAGAGGATGCCCTAATTAGAAAAAAAACCCTAAATTTCATAAGAAACCAGAATTTTGTCTTTTTGGGTTGAATGAGAGTTGTTCCTCAAGCTATGGTCCCTAAAGGGAGGAGTGAGGTAACGACCACCTATTAACAACCTTTTTTTGAATATTTTGTTATCTCTATATTTCTCTTGTTAAATCTATGCACAAATGGAAGCAAAATAATAAAATCTACCAATACTTGCAATTTAACAACACCAAAATCAATTTCATAACTAATCTATAGGGTACTAAGCATACAAGTACAGTAAGAGGAATCTCTGCCGCTAGGGTTGGGCTCTAACCCAAGAACTTTAGCCCTCTGAGTCAACTTAGTACTGGATCAAGGGAATGCTTCTCATTTTCATTAACATATTGAAAAATACATAATAGTGTTTGGTCACAATCCTTCAACTCGAAAACTGCTTAGCTATTTTGCATTAAAAAATCTGAATCCTGATGAGGCTCTATGCCTCTTTATTTATAAAACTGAAGTTTCCAAAAACTTCCTTAAATCTAGGGAGACTTAGCTCCTAATCTTGAGATTAACTGGTTATTAAGTATCACTAGCTTGGTTGTCAATGACCCTCATGACTCAGCTGCCTGCAACTCCGACTAGTGTGATTTGATTGAGGGATCTTCCAGGGAGTGAGGATTTAATGAGGGAGATCCCTCTCCTATAATCTCTCCTTGTCCCATTCGAATTCTTGAACTCTAATTAGCCATAATTTTCTCCCAAAAACCTGTAATCAATGCACATTAGACCACTAGACATGACATCTTACTTTTACTCATCTCATTAAGCAAAATATAATTAAAACATGTAAAGAATTATGAGAAGAGTTGATTTTAGTAAGCTTGGAGGTGTATTAAGGTCCATATATTTTACCCAATGATGAACCTCATCATCACCCCCTATTGAAAGTTTTGCTCATCCTCTGAGCAACTCAATCTGTGTACATGTCCTTCATTGCTATGGTGGATTCCCTGGCATCCCATGCTTCTGTTGTAGCCTCTTCCTCTTGTGTATAACACCCTGCATTCTTCTCTATATCCTCCCACTGTTTTCTTTCTTCTTATTATTTTCTTCCTTCTAACATTCCTAAAAGTAATGGTAGACTGAACCTCAAGCCAATCCAATTGACTTTGAGTCTTTATAATGCTTGCTTATACATTGGGGTTCTATTTAGTGCCTCCAGCCTTCCACATTCTATTAGGAGAATGATATTCTCTAATTTTTAGGCTATAAGGTAAGGTGTTCCATCTCCTTTGGTAGGCTTCCCGGCTATCATCTACTGGCAATCTTAGCATGTCTTCAAAGTGTGTGATTTCTTGTTCTTGTACAATAAGGTACCTTGGTGCAATCTTGGGATCATTTGCAATGAGGTTGTGAGTGCTGATGACAGCCATCGGGTTAGACTTTTCTACTCTGATCATAAGGGGCTCTTCCTCTTCTTTTTCCAATACATTTTCATCTCTGTAGCTCTTGCTTCCTCATGATTCATCCAAGATTCCAGGGCTATTAATTGCAAGTCCCCTAGATTTGGATTTGGGTCCCACACATTTAAATCTATCTAGGCTAAATTGTGTAGGTAGAAATCAAATATCTTTTCTCTATCCTCCAAGGTAGTTTGACCACAAAGGTCAATGAATTGTCTGTAGTCTTGGAAAAGCATAGTTCCTTTTTTTGCTAGGGTCTTTATTTGGAATTATAGCCATTATTTCTTGATGTATAAGGAATATGACTTTGCTGAAATCCTGCACAGGATTACCTCCATGGATAAACTAGCCATAGTTACCAATTGGCTTTCCCTTTCTTATAGTTGCTTCCCTAGCCATGTTTTCTCAGCATATAACTGAGATTTGATTATTGCTTCTATGTCTATTATGCTGCTTAGTTCTGTACCCATATCCTTCAATTTCTCCTCCATGTGGCCTACATACTCTACCCCTTTGGATTTAGCAATTTGCATCCACATGTGTGTCATTTCCCTCTCTTTTTTAAGTTCAAAGAATAGAGGAATGTAAAACTTCTTTGGTATCACCATACCTCCTTCAATGAACGTGTAGTAGGAGCTGAGGTTTGGTTGTTGGCTAGGTTCCTTCAGTAGTGAGCACGCTGCGGATCTGAAGCATAGGAGATCTAAGTCTTCCGCTTTGGCTGAACATGCTGAGAAAACCAATCATCATGTTTGTATCAAAGAAGCCAGTGTTATTGCTAAGGTTCCGCATTTCCATCATCGAAAATTCAGGGAAGCGCTTGAGATCGAAAAGAGACCAAGCAATCTCAATAGAGAGGATGGTTGGAAAGTCAGGAGGTGTTGGGTCCCAGCCCTCTCTTCCTAGTCGTTCTTTCCTCCTCTTTAGTTTTTGGTGTCTTTTATCGTTATTTGCACTTATTTATTTATTTTATTATTGTTATTATTATTTTATTTATTTGTTTATTTATTTATTTATATTGTTCTAATCGCCTTTCCTATTATTTTTATTGATTATTTTATTCAAGGGCCTCCGTGTAACTAATTTCCTTTCTGCTTATATTTCGAATCTATCATCCTTTGTTTTTCTTTATTACCTTTATTATTTAACACACAATTTTTATAATATTTTTAACTTTATACATTACTCTATACATCTAATTTTTCCTTTTATTTTTATTTTTATTTAGTTATTAATTTTTTATTTTATTTATTTATTATTATTATTATTATTATTATTATTATTAATTTTTATTATTTTATTATTTATTATTATTTTATTTTATTATTTTTATTTTTATTTATTTATTTATTTTTATTTTTATTCTTATTTTTTATTTTATTTTTATTATTATTTTTATTCTTATTTTTATTTTACTTTTATTATTTTTATTTATTTTATCCATCTATTTATTTATTTATTTTATTGTTATTTTTATTATTATTTTATTTTTATTCAATTAGTTATGTTTATTCACATTTAGTTATTTATTTTTATTTTAATTATTATTATTTTATTTCATTTTGTTTTATTTATTTATTTTATTTTATTATTTTTATTTCATTTATTTATTTATTTATTTAATGTGTTATTATTATTTTATTTTTATTTAGTTAGTTATTTTTATTCACTTTCAACTCTTATTCACACTTAATTTATTCATAGAAGCGGTCCGTTGCAACTAATTTTCTTTTTAAAAATAATTGACCTTTAATTTTTAAATATTTAAAAATAATTGACCTTTAATATTTATTAATAAACTATTATTTTGATCCTGGTCCATTAGTCAACATGAACGGTTGGTCAAACTAGCCGTTGGAGGCTCTGCTCGGTCTATATAACATGCTAAGCTGGATCTGTTTCTTCAACTTGTCTTGACGATGAACCACACTGGTTGGTTCGAAACGCGTAGACAAATGACATTCCATGTGATTTTCGCAGAAATCTTTCTCTAACTTGATATGTTGATATGGATCACAAAAGCCTAAACTCTATTATAAATTATTTTACATAAAATAAGTATGGAGATATTTATAAGAGTTGAAAAAGTACTCTTTCTTCACATGAGTATATAAAAATATGAAATTTTATTTATATTCAATTACTTTATTTATTTATATAAAATATATATATTATATAACATAATATATATCTAATATGGATCTGAAAGTATTTTATTTGTCATTTATATATTTAATGTAACATTATAGCACAACATTTCTCCAATAATTTTGCAAATTAGTTCTTAACAAATCAACTATAATTTATATTTAAAGTTGTAGGAATAAAATAATCCACTAAAATTTATTGGAAGGATAACCATAATTCTTTTCAACCATCATACATAAATACATTTAAGTTTTTAGTATGAAGGATAAGGGACTAATATTTGATACATTAACTTATGCACAAGTCACAAGATCATTTTTATTGTAATACACAACCCATTACTAATTCAAGGGTGACACCATGGCTATAGATTTATCCGTCATAGATGTTGAAACTTGTCCAACGGTAAAAAAAAATGTCTTACATTGAAATTAGTATTTTACCTTTTGTATCTCTAGCGGCTGGGAGAAATGTTTGATCTCTCATCTACTCTAATTTAATTCCATGAGACGTTTTTGGCCTTTTGTGATAAGGCTTGAAGTGTAACCACCCCTGAACTCTTAATAAGTGATAAGTTATTGGAATATACTCAGAAAAATTAGTTTACTTTTCATTTTAACTTATAAATACAAATCAAAACTACCCCAATCTTAATATTATATATATATATATATATATATATATATATATATATATATATATATATATTCCTTTTGTTTATTAGTGTTTCCATGATTTGGGATTTTCTTTTGGTCCAAGCAATTAAGATATCTTAATTTTAATCAAAATTGGGAAAATATTTTTAAAAAATTGAGTTTAATTTGTTTAATCTATATAATTCTAAAGCCCCAAGGATTTTTTTTAGGGTGTCGGATTTATTTATGCATTCAAAAATGTATTTTAAATAACAAAAAAATGACAATCTTTAATCCTTCTTGAAATTATATGGTCAAATTATAGTGAAAAATGACATTTCATATATATATAATAACAACAAAAAACCAAAATCCAAAAACTAAATATGAAAATGAAAAAGCTACCCCTCAACTATTCATATATTTTATGTTAATAGTATATCTAAAATTGTATTTTAATTGTGATTTTAGTTTATAAATACAAGTAAAATACAACTCAAACCTTAGCACAATTGTATTTTCAATCCCAAAAATCATAGATACATAACAAAGCATTATACGTAAAAATATATATATTTAAAAAACAACGTACTCTTCTTCCAATTTTCCTATATATATTTAAAAGACAATGTACTCTTCTTCTAATTTCCCTATAGAAAGATCGAAGTATTCCCAAATAATCAATCATTTAACCCAAAAAACACCAGATAATAAGCATGAAAACAAATTGGACTAAATTCATAGTATTTTAAAGGCCCGTAATAATTTACATCATAAGATTAACCAGGTTAATCATCAACCTTAAACATCAAAATAGTCATGCACATAAGGAAAACATATGTAACTAGAGAGAAAACCACAATGTCTTCTAACTTTGAGGAAGGCCTCCACCATAACTTGGATTCCCTTGATTGATGATATTGAGGGAGGAGGTGGTGTAGTCTCCAAATTTCCTTATTTCTTTGGATGTCAAGAGAAGAAAATGTACTGGGTGCTTGTCAGGTTTGGCAAATGATTTAATATGTGTACGAAAAACATAAATAACAATGGAAAAAATAAATAATGACTTGAAAGATAAGTAGCAGTATTTTATTTCACTTTTAATTATGAACATAGCCTAAGATTATGATTTATGATGGTTGATTTTTGAACTAAATAAATGTGCTATGTTTATATATGATGATTTTATCAAGGAGCTAATTTGACTTGTCATGACTTGAGTTAAATAGAATTACCTGTGAACCTTATTGGTGAGATATCAATGAGGTACGATTTGAATTAATTTCAATTCCTTTTGAGTCTGATGGAAATTATGTGCATTGTATATGAAAGCATAGAAAAGCCTGATTTAGCTGGTTGAATCTAGCAGCAAGAGTGTTAGAAGAAATAGCAAAAGGAATTGGAACATGCAACCTTATGTTGGTAAAGGACTTCAAGAGTAGGGCCATTGTGGGATATTGGTACCCAATAGTGTCCATTGATTTCCATGAACATGCTATAACTGTTATTATTGTTATGAGGTAGGGATATGCCTTGGTTTTTGGACCTTCTAACATGAGGAAATGTTTCTAAGTGATGGATCACCCAAGGAACTGGAAAGTGGAGAAGGGGATGCCAAGGAACTTGGAACATGAGTGACTACAAGGAAGGGTGTGACCAGATTGCTTGAGGGAGTGGGAAGCAAAGAAGGGAAGGTCGAGGAAGATTTTTTTTTTTCTCATTAGCGTTTCCAAATGGAATCAGAAGAAAATTGGGTGTGCTCTGGAACAATGAGTTGATAATTGTTCACTGAGAGGACAAGCAGTGCAAGAATTCTAGTGTTGGGAATTGTAGGTAGGCCTTGTTTTTTGTAGTAGATTTTGGAATTCCTAGGAAGGAGGTGAATCCTGGTTATACTTTGAGGGTGGAGGTGTGAGCCTTTGGACTTCCTTGTCATGGATGGAGGCATCATATCCTTTTATTTATTGGTGAAAGAAAATGTGCATATGTATGTATGTGTATATCATGAAAAAGTATTTTATGAAGATGTGCTTATCAAGGTCCATAAACAATATGTATATTTTTTAGTGGAAGAACATGTGTGTAAGTATATATGTGTTGTCATTGAAATATCATATCAAGTTGTGTTATAAATCTCGATAAGTGGTATGTTTGTCATGTTTCAACAATTTTCAATGTAAATACTACATCGAGTTATGTTTATAAAGCTCCATAAGGAGTCTGTTTTTCCAGCCATAAACGTCATAGAACACCAAGAATGGTTTTAGCCCAAGGGGGAGGGGTTTGTAGCAGCCTCAAGCTAAATTTTCCATCTAAATAAAATAATATCAAGGTCATGGGACATGTATTCCAAGATGAATCATGGGTATACATTATAGTGGGCATCGATTGTGGTTTATTAATGGCTATGGAAATTGGCAAAGGCTGCTATGAAACCAGCTCACAAAAAGATAGAAAAGATAGATCAATGCCTTAGAATTCAGCCTCTTCGACAGGGCAACCTCCTTTAAATTACACAAATGAATGATTCCTTGATGATTCAAATGAAAAAAACCTCCTTTCTATATAAAGGAGTCTAAGGAGTCACAATATAACCCAGCCAACCTAACAATAATAATATAATGGCACAAAAATAACAATAAAGGGATTCTATGGGGTACAATAATAACAATATGAGGAAAATAGGGGCACAACAATATTAATAAAGGATACAACTACAATAGTAATGGGATAATCACTAGTATTATAGGGACCTAAAATTCTCCTCTCCTTTAAAAAAGTGTTGTCCTCAACGCTTGAGTAGTTTTTAATGCTTCTGTATAAAATTCTCATCCTCCCATGTGGAATCTTCAGCGGATAGATTCTTCCACTTGATGAGATACTCCAAAATTGATCGATTTCGTAGCTGTCAAGTTCTGGTAATATTGTTTGGACTGGGAGCTTGTCTCCTATATCCTTCTTTAAACATGAAACATGGAAAACTGGGTGCACTCAAGAAGCTACAAGAAGGTCCAATTTGTATGCCATAGTACCAATCTTTTGCAACACCTTGTATGGACCATAATACTTTGGTGATAATTTATTATCCTTCTTAGATTACTTGAGGGACATTTGTTTATATGGTTGTAGCCATTGGACTCCTAGTACAACATCAACACCTCCCATTGGAATGGTAAGCATTGGGCTAGTCAATACATATTCTCCCATGGATACCTTGATGTTATGGCACTTTCTATAGCAATTTATCATTCCTCCATTTGCAATCATCACTTGACACTGTGGTGTTGGATATATGAAGTAATTCAATTCTTTTTCTACCTTACAATGAATAAAATTGTGGGTACTTCCTGAATCAATCAACACTATTACCTTTTTCTTCTTGTTTCTCCTTCTATCTTGATGATTTGAGGAGTGGTAATTCCAGCTAATGCATTACAAGATATGGTCGGATTCATTTCTTCTATATCTAAGCTTTGTTCCTGGAGTATATCCTCTTCTTTTGACCTTTCTTGTTCCTTTTCTTCTTCCTCTTCACAATCTATGTAGAATAATTTCTTCTCAGCACACTTATGACCTTTAGTGTATTTGCTATCACAACTGTAACAAAGCCCTTTTTCTCTTTTTTCTTCCAATTGTTGTGGTGTCAACCTTATAGGTTGTGGAAGACTAGGGGCAACAACACTTCCATTTTTATAGTTGTGAGTGGTATGCTTCCTGGTTGCCATAATTTTGCTTTCCATTTTTCTTGCTAACCTGAATGCCTTCTCTAATGAATCAGGTTCCCAAAGGCGAACATCATGTTGGATATTATCCCTTAAAGTCCCTATGAACACATCAATCCTATGCTCCTCTGGAATATTTTTTACCCTTACGTTCAATTTTTGGAACTCCTCAATGTGCTCCGTTATTGAACCCTTTTGTTTGAGACTTATTAATTGGCTAAAAAAATTGTTTCTTTTCGTATCCTCATAATGTACTGCCAATTCTTCCTTAAAAATTGCCCAAGTGATAATTTGTTTACGAGAGCAAAACCATTGATACCATACAAATTGATTTGGTTCCAAATATAAAGTTGCAATATGTACCTTTTGTGTGTTTTTCATGTTATTGAGATTGAAAAATTGCTCCATCTGTAATATCCATGTTGCGGGGTCCTTGACATCAAACTTCCGCATATCGATTTTTGGAATATGGTGGGTCTTCAATCCAACATTAGAGTCTATGAAATCATGGTTAACATTTTTTTTGCTCGCATCATGAGTTTCCTTTACTACCCTTTCACCATTAGTAAGTATTTCTTATAGAAAATTTGTCAAATCTATCTTCAAATCTGCCATGTCTGTCTTCAAATTTGTGTTCAAATCTATCTTCAAATTGTCCATCTTAGCTTCCATGCCATTCACCTTAGGTTCCACGCCATTTATCTTAGCTTCTATTAGCTTTTGTGAGAGTGACATTTGTTGCACTTGGTCTTGTAATTTTGATATATCATGTAACATTTCTACCTCTTCTTCATGAGTCATGCTAGAGCTTTCAAGTTGCTTACTAGGTGTTTGCATTTTCTTTCCTCAGGGCATCAGTTACTGATAATAATTCTCTACTATGCCCTTTTAATTCCTTCAAAATAATTTTTCAAACCAAGCTTAAGCATGAATTTAAAAAAATCTACACACCTTTTTTCACTTTGTAGGAGCTCGATATTGCCTTTGATGTATCTCTGTAATTTCAGATCATCCAGTTTTGAAATTTCGACCTGCAGTAGCCCTATGTATCTCTTTCCAATGCCACCAGGCTGATCCAAATTGGATTCTCCAAGGAAGAGTTATGCCAAATATCCCACAATGACCTGATTATAGACTAGTTCAGTAGAACAAACTTGTACAACATGCCATGTGTCCCTGTTTTGACCTTTGGCTCTAAAAAGTATACACAAGAAACTACAGTCCATCCCCTTTCTGTAACTTCTTACGAAATTTCAATCAAATGCTCAGAGAGAAAGTTATGACGATTTTCCCTGGGTCACCTATTTGGAATGTAATTCAGGAGTCTGAAAAAAGACCAACTTCCTCAGATCATATCTCCACAAATATAGCACAAAAATCCATAAAATTCGGATTTGAGGTTCAACATGATTTCGTATCAAATGGGTTTTGTTTTTCGCTTATGAAACGTCGCAGAAAAAAGTTATAGCGAAAATTCCACGATGACCTGTTTAGAGCAGCGAAACCCTAGAATCCAAAAGCTTTGATACCAAATGTTATGAAACCAGCTCACAAAAATATAGAAATGATAGATCAACGCCTTAGAGTTCAGCCTCTTCAAGGGGGAAACCTCTTTAAATTACACAAATGAATGATTCCTTGATGATTCAAATGAAAAAGCTTCCTTTCTATATATAGGAGTCTAAGGAGTCACAATATAACCCAACCGACTTAACAATAATAATATCAAGGCACAAAAATAACAATAAAGGGATTCTATGGGGCACAGTAATAACAATATGGGGACAATAGGAGCACAACAATATTAATAAGGGATACAACTACAATAGTAATGGGGTAATCACTAGTACTATAGGGACCTAACAAAGGCATTGAAAAAAGTAAAATTGGAAATAAATGACATTTGATTAAGGAAATAAAGGAAAATAAGAGAAAAGGAAGAGACATGAGACATCAAAGATAAAAAGGCACCTCAGAATCAGTTGACAACTTTTTCTCATCTTTTGTTCGGTTTTAGAAATTGAACTCCAAGAGGAGAGGGAGAGAACTTAGACGCAAGAAACAAAAGGACAGGAAAAGGGAAGAAAGGGAGTGCAACAGAAGTTTGGACAATGACAAGGGAAAAAATAGTTGTGGAATGACAGGTAACAATGTGCATGTGTGATTTAGCATGCATGGATTTGATGCATGGTGCATGTATGGGTTTATTGTTTATGTTTGTTGTCATTGACATGGGATTTTCTTGGATTGACATTGGTTTCATCCTTGTCTTTCCTTTTCCTTAATAGCCATGATGTAGTTGGTTCTATGTTTTAGTTAAGGTTTGGATGGTCAGTAGGCTTGGATCCAGGTTGAGGTTGTCTCAAGAAATTTCCAAGGTTCAAGGGTGGAGATGGGATTTCTACTAGAAATCTTAACGGTGGAGATAGGAAAATTCCTCTAGAGCTAGTGAAGGAAGTCAGACACATCCATTTTATTTTATTTTTACTTTTATTTTTATTTTATGTTAGTGATTTTTGGACCAGATTATGTGAAATCAATGTAGTTGAGGGTTAAGCTAGTTTGGCCTCTAGAAGCCTTGGTTGGTTCTAGTTAGGCTTCACGCATATGATCCCACATTCATTCTTGGAATATGGAACGGGGGTGATTGGTTGAAATAGAGATTTGGTTCATCCCAATCTATGGTTGGGTGGTATGTGGAAGTCCCTGACTTGGTTGGTTTTTTCATATGATTAATATGAGTTATTTTTTTATTTTGATTAGTCAGCGCATGTATTGGTTATCATGTTGACCTTAAGGCTAATGTTTCATGGATTCTATTTTGGTGGTATGTTGGTTATAGGCATGGTTAAATTATTTTCTCTTGATATGGATCTTGTTCATGATTTGATAAGTTATTGAATGGTTAGTTTATGTGTGGGCTAAGAAGGGTGATTGCAACTAGATTGAGAGTTAAGTGAGCCTTCTTAATGATTCTCTGATGAAATTAAGAAGATCATGATTATATATGCATTAATGACCTGTAGCTAGTATTTTACTCTATGTTTGACGAAATCTCTATTATATATTAAGCATGCCTTGGACAATAGCTAGTTTCAGTATTTATTGCTTAGAATTTTGATTATCCTAGAGGCGATTCTAGAATGTTCTCGGTGGTACTGGGAAATGGCTTATAGGCCATCCCTGAAAAAGTGCCATAAATCTTGCAACGTGCCCTCTCAATTGAATAATTTTTGTTATAACCACATAGGAAGCCTCATAAGTGTTGTTGTAGCCTTCCAACCGCATGCACAATGTGTCAAGCATGCGGTTGGGGTGTGAAGTCTAAGAAGTGAAAGTTCTAGCTCAAAGATTAATCACTAGTTGTTGTTAGTCACCTGGGTGATCTAGTGTCCCTAAGGGATGGAAGTATGTTTCTAGTTAATAAACCCCACTTCCATAACTGGAACTTTGAGGTCATATCATTTCTTAGTAACACTTAACTCATCTTTACCCTAGGGAGCTTGTAAAATTGGGTAAATTTGGGCTGGGGTAGTTACAGGAAAGAAACATAACTTCATATGGTAGGCCTCCAAGCCCAAACATGATTTCCCGCCAAAAGAAATAGACCAAGACTGCTACAGATATAACCTGATAATTCACTCCGTGAGAAAATTTAAAACCCACAACAAACCTTAGAGAAAGAAAACCTCAAGTGTCTAGGCATATGGCCAGATGTCAAGGAAGCCCAATGCATTTACTCTAATCTTACACATGCATTCATGCCTTGCTTTTTGGTTGTCTAATCTAGACACCACGCACAACACGATGAAACTTACACCTTCAATATTAACCAAAATGAAAAACCAAGGGACCAAAGACTTTTCCTCAGCTCCTCTCCATTCAGTGCAGACTACCACCTCAAACATCCAAGCCAATTAATAAAAACTCCCCACCAACCACTAGACTATATGAGCATGTGTGCAAAAGCAAGTTGTGTCCTACCCCTATTAATGTTTGATGGGAACTATGGGGTAGGTTTCCTGATCTCTGAGGGACCCATTAAAACCAAATTTACACCCCAATCAACGGTTAGATCAATAAGGATTATATCTAACATTAAATTAAAACAAAATAATAAAATAATATGAATTCTATTATAGAATTTATGTTAAAGTGAAATGTTATAAAATATAATATAAATTTAACTATAAAAATGGTTAAAAATAATAAATAATAAGTTAATTAAAATACAAAATCTAATATAATAAAAAATTTAACTAATAATAATTCATATTCATAATAATATTTTCAAATTCTGTGTAAGTTTAGTTAATAACATTTTACTTTCAACATAATCTATGTATATATATATGCATAATATATGCATGGATCTATGAGTATCACATTAAAAAATTAAATTAAAAAATCTATATAAGAGGTATCTAAGAAAAGTATATGCCCATGTATATGGAATTATATCTAAGATGAATCTATATTGGTATATATTTCTTCTATTAAACTACAAGTTTTTTGTTAGATAAAAAAGTTCTATTAGTTTGGGAAAATTTCACATCGAGAACATCGCTCCTCTCACGACCTATCTCCTACCAGACTTGTTGGCTAGGTGGTATATGTAGAAAGAGCGATATAAATAGCAAAAAACTACTTGTCCAAACACCAGTAACCCAAGTGTACCAAAAAAATCTCAAAACCCATATACAACCCATAGTAATGTCAATCCTACTTACATATTAGGATGGTTTTGGTCCTCCACACAATTTCTATTTTAATGGCAGAATGCCTCATGGACATAGGCCTCTGGTGGCTTCACTTGTCCCTCCAAATGAGCTATGCTCTCTTGCAGCTTCTTCTTCTGCCCACAAAAAGATGCCATTCAATTCAGCATTTGCCATTGATTATCATGAATGTCATTCATGAAAGCAATAATAGAACCTCAATCCCGCACATAGAGGGATATATTTAACAAAAACACAGTAAAAAATTTCAAAAAAATATATTCGATTTAAAATATTTTAACGCATATAATAAATTTTGTAACTAAAATATATAATACTTTTAATATATAACCTTAAACTAATCTAAAAAACCAAAATAGTACTTTGAATAATACTTTGAAATATACTTTATAGATAATTTTAAAAAACTCTAATAAAAAAAATGACCCTATTATAGAATATTTTGGCCAGTTTTACCTAGGTTGATAACCAACTTGGAGGAGAATCCAACATCGTTTTTCCAATAAAAAATATCGAATAATATCATAAAGTGGTGTTAGAATATTTTGGCCAGTTCTACCTAAGTTGATAACCAACTTGGAAGGAACTCCAACATTTTTTTTCCAATACAAACCATCCAATATCGTAAAGTGGTGTTACTAATAATTTTAGAAGTTATTACAGCATGATTTTTGAAACAATAATCTTACACATCAAACCATACTCTTATCATTCATACAGACACATTCTTAGATGTAAACGTAGATTGAATAAAGAAACTCCCCAGTTACACATCAGAGATCTATGCTATTACAGAATCAAAAGTAAGCATACATTCCGTAAGCAAGTTATCTAGTTACACACCATACATTCCGTAAGCAAGTTATCCAGTTACACAACAGAGATCTATATCAATACAGAATCAAAAGTAGATATAGATTCCGTGAGGAAATTATCCAGTTGCACAACAGAAATCTAACTGAGGAAATTCCCTGGTTACATTGCAGAAAGCTAAGATAATACAAAACCAAACGTAGACTTGGATTCCGAATCAAAAGCAGACTTCCAAACACAGAAATAACCACAGACCAAAGATTCACAGTAGAAACTGTTAATATAGAACCAAAAGTAGACATAGATTCTTTGAGCAAATTCCCCAGTTGCACAACATAAATCTATCTTAATACAGAACGAAAGGGAAACTTAGATTCCCTGAGGAAATTCTCTAGTTACACTGCAGAAAGCTAAGATAATACAAAACCAAAAGTAGACTTAGATTCCTGGAGGAAATTCCCCAGTCACACAACGCAAAACTAAGCTAATACCGAATCAAAATTAGACTTCCCAACACAAAATAGCCGCATACCAAAGATTCACTGAATAAGGCAAAAATGAGATAACTTTAATTATCTGAGTCTTCACCACCTTCCACCTTCCTGTCTCTTAATATCTGCAGTACGAAGAGTGAGCTATTCACCACCTCTCTTTCTTTTTAGCGTTGGTGACCTCACGTTCCCATCTGGTTGCAGAGGGAGCAATTCTCCCCTCCTTTCACATTCTGTTGAAATTGCGACTCCCTGCTCATAAAGTAAAATGTCACTTAAATTAGAATGTGAACAACGTACCTGAAAACTTTGAAAAGTGGTCGTTCAATGTGGCAATTTGGTTGTATATATGTTCGGAAAATGTATCTAAAGGAAGAAAACATTTGATTTAGCTGTTAACAGTGAAGGCTCATTGCACATTCCTGACTTTTCTTAGCCAAGCCAATTATTTGACTTTGCTCTTTATTTTAATTGCAGTTGTTTGGATATGAACAAAGTTGATTGTTAAGGGTTTGACTTGGCATATGCATCAAAATTTTGAGAATATTTTGAAAATTATGCTGGAATCCTTTTAAATTACACAAAAGCTTAAATGCAACTAGATTCCTCCCTTCTGCATTTAATAAAATATTTCACAGAATGGAGAATGAGAATTGACAATCTCCTTACCTGGGGTGAAAATGTAGTTATATTCATGGAAGGCTGCCAGATCATGTTGCGGGCTCGGGCTCGGGCTCGGGCTGGGGCTGGTGCTGGGGCTGCACACAGACATCGCCACAAAATAAGAAACGTTAAAGGGTATATAAGACACAAAGCGACTATGATGTATGTTACCATTGGTCGAAGACGAGTCCGAGTTTGCAGAGCTGGAGTTCTGGTTGATGGTACGCTTTCGTTGTTTACGCTTCTTGCTGTTGTTGAAATGTTGTCGGACTATCATCCTAATAACTGCGCCCTCTATTTCCATACTGTACGCATCTTCCTAATCACAAGTTAAAATATAAACATGTCAGCTGCTTCTTCTTGATTCCCTCACAGATGAAATGAATATATACAAATATTCATGAAGTAAAGTGGGAATGAATTCGTGTTACCTGCGCCTCATCCAATGAGGATTGCGAGGTAATGTTATTCCCTGTTGGTAGGCAGGGTCCAAAATAAGAATTTATTCCGAAAATAGTAAAATTTATTGAAAAATATAGACAAACAAAGTAGAGTTTACCTGGGGTTGAAGGGGTGTAGGGTGGGCCCGGATGGAGCTCTGTGATTTGCTTCTCATATTGAGAGGACTCCTGCATGGAAATTTTTTGTTCTTGCCGTCTTTTGCGGGTGTTCCTGTTTTGAAACCAGTAATAAACGTTCTTCTTGTTGACGTCTCCGTAGAGTTCCAGTAAATCCACAATATCTCTGACATCTTCTGGGGTAGGGTTACGGAGACCTGCTGCGAACAATTCTTCCAGAAGCTTCTTATGCTTTTCGGTCGGTCTCCAGCGAGGCGATGCTCTTGCTTCATTTATATGCTCTGAACTTCTAAGCAGTGGAGATCCTGTGTTAAGAAAGACCGACTGATTTTGTTGTAGCGAATTTAATGATGTGACATCTATGGGTGGAGGGAAAGAACGAGCTGCCATACTTCCTTACTGAAAGATCAGAAACCCTAAATCAACCAAAATTAACTTACTATTAACTTGCTAGAACATCTCATAGCCATATATATATAAAGTTTCAATAGCTATATGAGCGGGAAGTAAATGATTTTAAATGAATGTTTTGGGCAACATTAAGAATGTGAAACTGGACCTATGATAAATTATTTAACCAATGAGGATGCATGGTGGTAAGGTATAATAATATAATTTATTTAATTTGTTTTCCTCTTATCTCGATGTCATTATGAATTCATTATTGCAATTTTATAGTATAAGTTAACAAGTATATTTAATATTCATCTATATATAAAATTAATTAATTAACCCGAAAGCCTTAGTTTAATGAGATTGTTCTCTCGAAAGTTATGCCGAAAGTTATGGAAATTTCGGGCATATTTTGAGAAAATATGGTAGGGATATTTGTAAATCTAAGTTATAGCCGTTAAACATCAAGATTTTAGGTGTCTTAGAGGATTTTGATGCTATTGAATCCATTTCCACCATCAAAAATATGATTCAAACACCTATACAAGATTTTTTGAAATTGTTTTGCCCATGCCACTTTTGACCGTCCTGACAATTCTTCCAAGTGCGTAGAGGACTCCAATTCAAAATAGCTATCATTAATCTAGATTTATCTTCATTTGAGATATAATAAGATTATTTTTTTTCTTTCTTCACAATGAAATATGATTTTTTTGTTTTTATTTTTATTTTTCTATATATAAATTATGTTGATGAAATTATTTTACATAAGATAAATATTCAAATATTTATAAGTGGTGAAAAAATACTCACTTTCTTCACATGACTATATAACAGTATGAAATTTTATTTACATTCAACTACTTTATTTATTTATATAAATTATATAACATAATATGTACCTAATATGGACATGAAAGTATTTTATTTGTCACTAATATATTTAATGTAACATTATGGAAGAACATCTCTCCAATAATTTAACGGAATCAACTTTAATTTTCTTTTTTTCAAAAGAAAAATCATAATTTTATTCATATTGAGCAAAATTACATGTTGTAGATGCTACACCTACATATGCTATATAAACTTGTCCTGATGCATAGAATCTAAAATCTACAATAAATTATGAACTATCTATGTTTTCCTACCTTTATTTTTTTCCACTTTCTGCCAACCTCCAGTGTTGGGAGTGGATGTTACAATGGACATTTCTGCCTCTTTGGCAGTAGTTGGGATTTCTTTGTCGGAATCTGAGCTTCCTATTGAGTGTATTCGCTTGCTGCCACCGATTTCCTTCCCAGGGATAAGTTGCTCATTTTTCTGCTGTGGGTCGGTTGTCATTGGAACTAAAGTGGAGCAGTTTTGGTTCTCATCATTTTATGAGTTAAGTTGGGTGCTTTGTTCATTGAAAGCTAAGATATTTCCTGGGTGTTCTGCTTCTGGGTGTTCTTCTTCTTGGAATGTGGTGTTTGTGGTAGTTTCTGCATTTCCTTCCTCTTCTATATCATCTACCAGAGAGGCTGAAAACTACCATCCTTTAAGCTTTGGTGGTTGTCTTCTTTTCCTGTCTTTTTTATTTTGTGGGAAAGCACTTTATAGATGACCAGTTTGATGACAAATGTGACATCTAAAGGTAGTGTTTTCATAATCAAGAGATTGTGACCATTTCTTTTTGTTGTGGAATAAGAGGATGTGGTCTGGAAATCCTTGACTGAGATCAACCTCCTTGCAGATTCTGGCAAAAGTGTAGATATCCTTGGTAAGACGCTCACTGTCTACTTTTAAAAATTTCCCAAGAGCATTGCCAATGCCTACTAATACTTTGATGTGCCAAAAATGCAGAGGTAGGTTATATAGTTTTACCCACAAAGGCATTTTGGAGACCATGATGTTATGAAAAGGCTAGCATTACCCTAGAACCATGGTCCCTCATTCAATCCATACTCCTTGTCATTGACTGTGTAGAATTTGACAATGAAGAAACCTTTTGAGCATAGGTGTATATCACAGTTTTCTGTCCATATGAAGTAAATCCATTGACTTAGGGCTTCCAGTTTGGGCCAAAACTCATTAAATCTGCATATCACTACTTTTGATAAATAATCATCATGTATTTCATTTACCTCAGGTATAACGATCGATAGAGCAGGGTTCTGAGTTGTCTGCTCGATGATGTAGGAGTCGTGGCTTGCTATTCTGACTGTATTTGAGGCCCCATTTTCCCTTTTATTACATCTTTGAAAGAAACAGGTCGTTTGGAGCTTGTACCAGAGCAGCCACCACAAAGTCTTGTATTGAGGTAGATAGTTGAGTCTCTGCCTATGTCGTATTCTTTTAGCTTGTATTCCTCCTGCAATACTTTTCCTGCATGGGTCAAGAGTTGTTTGCAAGGTGGAATGCCCATCCTTTCTTGTATCCTCTGTTTGAGGGTTTTGATCTTCTCCCAACTCCCTATTTTTAAGCATATTATGTTTCCTTCTATGGATCTGATAAAAAGGGTAATTTTTTTACCTTCGAATGGCTCTGCTATCGGGGCTTCAAGATCTAGTGGTGAGCTGATCGCCACTTCCTGTCGTTCATGTTCAATCACCAAAGCTTGCTGTAGATCTGGGCTGATTTGTTTGCAAGCTCACGGTACCCACCAGTAATCGCCATATGCATGCCAGAGGTAAGCCATATCCTATGGCTTTATGTGCCTTTCTACCCTCAAACAATATATCATGGCTACCTCTACTTCGTTGATGTCACGAGACTTCGCCCTAGCGCCCCATTTTGCATATCATGGATAACGCCAATCCTTAGGCTGAGGAAAACTCTGCAATCATGTTGTCTGACCAGTCCTCTTCGTGTCCAGAGTAGTGGCAAGGGTCTCAGCCCAGATATGCACCATCTTCCTCCATTCGTCAAGTTTTCTAGAAAGCCCAGATTTGTATTTTATCTCTAGATCCGCAGATTTGCAGAGAGTATGCCCAAAAATAGTGAATGCTTCCA
The DNA here is from genome assembly GCA_031772625.1 of Pinus tabuliformis. Classification (NCBI taxonomy): domain Eukaryota; kingdom Viridiplantae; phylum Streptophyta; class Pinopsida; order Pinales; family Pinaceae; genus Pinus; species Pinus tabuliformis. Next base: position 847,237,585 of record CM062808.1, on the reverse strand, counting down.
GATATGACCGATGCGGAATTTGATCTGTGTGTTGTATGAACCCGTCTGATGATATTTGACCTTCTTCATAGCTATAAATTTGATCTGAGGCAGAGTCGATCTGGTGATATTTTCGGCAAGCTTGCAGTTCATCATCGGTTGCAGCTCCCTCTTCTAGCCCATTGTGGTGGCTACGAGATTCCTCCATATCGCCTTTATTGTGTCTCGGATCACTGGGAAAAATAAAAGCTCCATCATAGGCATTATGTACAAAAACCCTTGCCATCTCAATCTCCATCTCATGCTCCACTCCATAAGGTTTTGTTTGCGGCTCTAAGTACAAATCTGGCCAGACAAAACACACTCGAGGTAGAGGCTTCAGCTTCTCAGAGAGCTCCTCAGGGATTTTCCATCCAATTGTGAGGTAAAGCCTAGTGGAGACAGAGTAAATAGCCTTCTTGGCTTCTTCATTGTTGCCCATAACTATTTCGAGTGTCTGAACATACTTGGTGATGAGGTCCTCACGGGAGACTTCTCGCCTGAGCCATCATTTGTGCACGAACGCGGAAGCCATGGGAGATTTGTGCGAGTACAATATTGGGATCAATCAACTTTAATTTATATTTAAAGTTGTAGGAATAAATAAATCAACTAAAATTCATTGGAAGGATAACCATAATTCCTTCCAACCACCAAACATAAATACATTTAATTTTTTAATATGAAGGATAGGGGGCTAATATTTGATACATTAACTTTTGCACAAGTCATAAGATCATTTTTATTATAATAAACAGCCCACCACTAACTCAAGGGTGACGTCATGGCTATAGATTTATTCCTCATAGAGGTTGAAACTTGTCCAATGGTAAAAGGTTCCTCTTACATTGAAATTAGTATTTTACTTTTTGTAGCTCTAGTGGTTGGGAGAAATGTTTGATCTCCCATCTACTATAATTTAATTCCATGTGTCATGTTTGGCCTTTTGCGATAAGGCTAATGAGCACCATTATTGCAACAAGGATGCTACAACTCTTGGGGCTACCAACTTTACTTCATCAACTCGGGGTTCGTACAAACTTGGAGGTGACAGTGTTGTATACACAAATAGATGTAATAGGTCCACTCTTTGTCATTGCTAACCTGGGGTGATAGGCCACTAGGGTTTCTCAAACCAACCTTCTTTTGATCAAGAAGAAGTTTGATTACCAATTGAGAAAGGAGAATTTTACCCTAATTGTGAGAATTGAAATGCTACCTACTGCGGTAATGAAAGACTAAAATAGATGCCTAAAACACATAACTCATCTAGGTATTTTTTAATATACCTTGATTTCAAAAGAATTCTAATTTAACACATGTGAAATCCTAACTACCCTAAGCATGGAATCTGATCTAAACAAGCACTTAATTGATGTGTGCATGAATAAAAATAACAACCTTTTTCTTTTTATCTTTTTGTAAAAATATGAATGCTAATCCTTCTTGGTTGCATGGTAGGTGAGATAGGCATGGAAGGAGATGAGTGCAATGGGTTAGATGGCTTGAGAGGCAGGCAGGGGTCTTCCCCTAGCTTTCGTGATGTTTTTTCACAAATCCAGCTCAAAACAATGCACTACTGGTTTTTCTACAGGATGTTGTAGAGCTATAAAAAGGGTCTCTTTCACCTCTAATTACCTCACATTAATATGTCAATCCAGGAGTGTTTTGTTATTTCAAAGAGTGTCTCAGTCTGAGGCTATCATTTTCTAGAGTAATGTTAGTAGTACAATGTTCAGAAATACAAGAGTAAATGGATGCTTGTCTACAGCTTAACTACTTCAAAAGAGTAAATCATACACTCAAAAGACTAAGTAACTTATCAGTCAAGGGTTCAGTAGCAATAACCCATCCCTTTGGAAACTGATGGAAAAGAAAATCAGAGAACAGATCTTGGATCTGGGAGCCAGACAGTAAATGCCAATGCTCACTACAGCCTTAGATCGTCTCCCACACCAAAATAACAAATGCCAGTAAATGGAATGGCAGATAAGAAAATGGAACAGCAAATAAGAAATCGAACAACAAGTCTGTAATGGAACAACAATTCCGAAATAGGACAACAACTAAGAAATAGAACAACAACTAAGTCTCACAAGCAATAACAAACTTAATCTATCAAATCAAATGCATTAATCGTAATCAAACGACAATCTTTCACTCTTAAGGCAAATCGAACAGCACACACCAATGGAACAACACCGATTACTGATAAACTATGGAACAGTGCTTGAAAACCATATATGCACACAACACACTTAAATAGTAATCTGATCCAAGTATCAATCTCAGTTAGAAGGAATACGACTGCGTTTCAAAATGGAACAACATTGTTCATAAATCAAACAATCGTAAAGAACATAACTCCCAACATGAATTCCGTAACGTGAATGAACAGGTGCACAACACAAAAACTCTGTAATGGAATAGTAACAGTATTCTGTTAAGACTAGTAATATTAGATCAACTCTTAAAAGAACAGTAATATGATGCAGAGTCAATACAATAGTTCTATCTATGGAAACCTTAATGAATTAAACATAACAGAGCATGTGATGTAAACTTATAAAACACATCAGATTACCAAATAACGATGATAGGAAAACCACACATAAACCAACGTAATAATACAGGAGCAAGTGTCCTCCAGGGCCGGGCCCTTAGCCTCCAGGGGTACATCGCTTGAAGTTAATCCAGACTCAAAGATGAAGTAATCACCAAGTTTGTATTAATGCATAAATTAGAATTACAATAAACCAGTTCTTATCGAGACTCGATGATCAAAGTTTTGATCTTAAAAGAAATTACATAAAAACATAATCATGTCTAACTCTTCCCCGAGCTAACAGTGTTGTCCCTTTTATAAGGGTGACGACAGAGATGTCTAAGTGCAAAAATAGATAAAACAACGATCCCTCAGGATCAAGGATCCTGAGGGATTCGCCGAACCGTTAAGCCTCAGTCATTTCTTTTCTCTCCTGCGCCGAGCTGATATCTCCACCTCCTTTTCTGGGTTGATTCGCTTTGATTTTCTTTGCCTTGTTTGCATTCGGTCTCCCGTCAAAGGGACAGTCGTTAACATGTCCTTGTCCTTTCCTTTGGAATGGAAACTTCTCGTTTTTACTCCCACTTTCATAAGGAAATGACAATTGTCAGCATTTTAGTCTTGCACATTAATCTGACATGTTTTATTATAATTCTTTATCATTTTCCGAGTTCATGATGTAAAAAGGTTTGCAAGTTCTACTGAAAAGATACTGAAATAATCATCAAAAACATACCTTTTCTAGTACTCCACACACCCCCCTGCTTACCCTGTTTCATGCCCTCATGAAAACATTGTAGTTGACATGCAAGGCAGTGAGAGAATAGGCTAGAATGGAATCTCATGTGGAGGCCTACAACCATGATGAGTAACTAGGTAGTCAAAGAAATGGCCTGTCTGACCCTCGGCATCTCATATAGGGCTCGGTATAGGGGTGCAGGGTGCCAAATAATTGGACTCCGTAACCTATATCCTAACCAGGATGGCCCTACCCTAAAAATGATTTCACCATAGAGGTACAAACGGTTGGAAGCTAATTTAAAATTCTCATACTTAAACGGTTCCCTGAGCTGGATATTCGGATTAGAGATTTGATACCGAAATTTGGCTGCATCAATGGCAAGGTCTTTGATAGAAAGAAAGTATTCTAATCCCTGTCGAATGAGTGCCTCATGCATGGGTCCTAATGTTTCAATTACACCTAGAGTCTTCATGAGGTTTCTATGTGCTTTCCACAACTGTACTAGGTTTCTAGGCTCAGCCCTTACCCACAAATCTAAGCCGTTTTCTTGCCTCTGGAAAGTATTATAGGCTTTAAGCCATTTAATTTGATTAACCCCAAATGAGATGAACGCCTGCAATTGGATGTCTCCAACAAAAGGGCCAGGGTTCAGCTCGGCCTCCTGGTCTAATACAAGGTTATGTAAATAGAACTCACATAGCAGTCTTTGGACTTTTACCCCATAGTGCTTACAACAGTCTATAAAATCATTGACACTGCTAATTTGTATGGGAGCACCTGCTTTAACAGCTTTTATTTTTAATTGCAAATACCGTTCCAGTAGAAACAGGGCATAATTCTTGGTAGGGGCTCTACATGCTAAGACGTCATTGTATAAAGAACACAAGGTATCCATCTACTTGATAACGATATCTAGCCTACGAGTTACCTTTGCGACTTTCTCTTGTTCCTTCCGCCAACCTTCAAAAGCCTGGCTTTCAGATTGATTGATATTCTTAAGTTGCTGTTGTAGTTCTTCGTACTCTTCGCGAGGGATCGTTTTCTCTCTAAGCGTTTATGTTTCTTGCTGAGCTTGCTTCAACCCCTTTCGCAGGGTTACTGTTTTTGGATCTCTTCTCCATGCAGCAGTGGAGGTCGGGAGTTTTAGCTGAACTTTCCTATTGCGTTGCTTTTAGTTCAGAACCCTTATCACTCTTGAAAGTGGTGCCTCCATCTGAATTTCCTTATCACAGGTCATCATGTCATCCATTTCTATTTTAACATGAATAAAAGTCTGTTGTTGTTCCTTTTCAATTGGAACAACAGTCTATTCCTCAGCATCATTTGGGACAGCAGCTTGGCTTTCGACAGGGTCTTGAACAACAGGATGAATTCTGGTCCTCCGCCCCTTTGCCTTGCGGGGTTTTGCTGGAGTGGTCACCTTTTTCCTTCCTGAAGTCCTTTTTACCCTTTGCCTTGCTTTCAAGATCCTAATTTGCTGGTGGAGCTGGACTATTATATTCAATAATCTCTGTTGTTCCTTTCATAGTTCTTTGATTTCCAAAATTTCCTTAGAAGGAACAACAAGCTGTTCACTGTTGCCTGGACTGTGACTAGTCCCGGATCTTCCTTCTGGGGTGTTTCTTCATTGTTCTGCTCTGGTTGTTCTGGGGCAGGAACCCTAACTGGTTTTGTCATTTCTTGGGTAACTTCTCTTTCTGCCCCTGCTTCCTCCGGAATGTTATGAAACCAGCTCAAGAAAAGATAGAAAAGATATATCAATGCCTTAGAATTTAGCCTCTTCGAGGGGGCAACCTCCTTTACATTACATAAATGAAAAATTCTTGGATGATACAAATGAAAATACCTCCTTTCTATATATAGGAGTCTAAGGGGTCATAACATAATCAAAGCCGACATAACAATAATAATGTAAGGGCACAATAATAACAATAGTGGGCTTCTATGGGGCACAATAGTAACAATATGGGCACCACATGGGTACATCAATATAATAAGTGGGTTGTACTAATAACAATAAGGGGTTACACTAGTAGTATAGGGGCCTAACATGCCCCTCTCCTTCAAAAAGCATTGTCCTCAACGCTTGAGTAGTTCTTGATGCTTCTGTATAAAATCATTGTCCTCCCATGTGGAATCTTCAGCAGGTAAGTTCTTCCACTTGATGAGATACTCTGAAATTGATTGATTTTGTAGTTGTCGGGTTCTTGTTTCTGTGACTACTCCAGGTTCCAATATGATTTTTCCTTCCTCTTCAATTTCTGGCAATATTGTTGAATTGGGATCTTTTGCAACTTTTGAATAAGTGGCCATAGTTCTTCATCCTTCTTCCATTCATCCCTTGCTTCGTTTATCCAATCTGTTTGGATAATAGAAATAGCACAAAACAATGCTTCCACATCCTCATCCTTGAAGAGTCTTCCCATTCGGTAAGGTCGCCATTTTTTAAGTGCATGTAGTATTGCCAACATTTCCTTCTCATAAATAGCTTGCTTGAGATGTAGCAGTAAAAATACCCAATCCCCTACATTAAAACATTTTTCACTATGATTTTGATCTACCTATTGTTTCGTTTGATTTGGCATTGAAGTGGCATTATCCTTTAAAATTTGGAGAACTTGTTGTTGATGCTCGATGTGATCTTTCACTGCTTGAACCTTTTTCTTCTTGATATGTCCTTCTATCTCTAGAGTTTGGGGAGTGGTAATTTATTCCAATCCTTTACAAGATATGGTCGGATTCATTTCTTGATGCTCGATGTGATCTTCCACTTCTTGAATAGATGTATGGAATACTGCCTTTAAATCCAAGGAAGGCCATTTTAAATGGTTGGTTATGCCCTTTGGGTTGACAAATTCCCCCGCTACTTTTATGAAGCTAATGGATGACATCTTGTGGCCCTTCACCAACTCGTTTGTGGTGGTTTATCTCGATGACATCCTCATCTTCAGCGAGAGTTGGGAAGAACACTTGCAACACATTCAGCAGGTCCTTCAAACCCTTCAGCAGCACAAACTGTGTGCCAACTTGGAGAGATGCATATTTAGCATGAGCCAGAACCAATACTTGGGGTACATCATAGATGAGTGTTGGCCCTCCAAAATTTCATCTACTTTTACCCACATTTCCATCACTTCAACCTCATTCCGTATCTCTATAGCCCCATAACCCTACATTAAGTAACCATTTTCATCATCACATGGGTTTATTATTATTATTTTCCAAGTCATTGATTTTAATTATTTTAAGTGAATTTGTGACTAAATATTTGGAAATTAATATATTTTCATATATATCTAAAAGTGTTATGAGTTTTGTCATATTCTAGGCCTACTTGGATATTCTAGAAGGGTCCTACCTGGCCATCCAACCACAAATTCGAATTTAAAATTCCAACTCGTGAGGATTTATAGAATGATTGTAGAAGATATGCATCATTAACTATGCACATCCAAAGGAGAATAATCATGAATGAGAGAATTTTCAAAGGATTTGTATCTTACATTTTTAGGAGTTTGGTTGTAACCACAAGAGATAAATGTGAATTTAGGAGAGATCTAAGGATCTATATTTATTGTATAGTTATCATTAATTTTTGTATAAATAAGAGTTCACCCTTCATACAAAGGGTTGTCAATTGTAAGTTGTAGATAGTGGTTAAAGGTTAGAGGTAGTTAGTTGCTAGATGCAAGTTAGAGGCTGTGAGTGTTAGTGTTAGTGTTAGTTTATAGTTGCTAGTTGGAGGTTCCAAGTTCTAGATGTCATTTGTAAAGTGAGGAGAGAGAATTCTTGTAATATCTTGTAACTTCATCTTTATGAAATACATACTTCTATTTTGATCTCCAAGATGTGATAGTTGATTCAATGTGCTTGCTGAGGAATGGAGGCCCCCCATCAACCACAATTTGCACACCTTTGTACATATTGGTAACATAGTGTAGTAATTCTATTTCATTTCTTTTCAGCAAGTGTGTTTTCATTTTATGCAAGTGTGTTTTTCCTTTCAACAAGTGTGATTTCCTTTATACAAGTGTGATTTCAATTTCTTTATGTTTTGTTTGGTTTGGATTGGATTAACTTAATTTTCTTTGTAATTAGTTTTAATTGCATTAGATTAATCTATTATAATAAATAACCATCTAGTACATATAGTACATGTATACCTCATCAGTTCTACAAACCCTGGGTTGAAAATTAATGACAACAATTTAACTCACAATTAAATCATCCAAAAATGAGTGTGGTGTGCATGTGGACCCGACAAAGATCCAAGTCATTAGAGATTTGCTTGCCCCGACCACTCTAACGGAGCTTCGCAACTTTTTGTTCCTTGCAAATTTTTATCGGAGGTTCGTGTTGGGATTGTCACATATCACTTGGCCTTTGAGTCAGATTACTAAGGGCGGGGAGAAAGAAAAATTTTCCTGGTTTGAGTCCCAACATAAGGCGTTCGTGGAGTTGAAGAGCCACCTCTACTCTGCACTGGTACTCACACTACCAGACCTACAACAACGATTTGAAATCGAGACATATGCCTCAGACTATGCTATTGGTGCACTCCTCACCCAACACGGGCATCCATTGGCCTATCATAGTGAGACACTTTCCTATACAATTCAAAAGTACCCCACCTATGATCAAGAAATCTATTCCATCGCGCAGGCTTGACGATAGTGGAAACACTACATTCTGGGGAAGGAGACGGTCATCCACACCAATCACCAACCTCTTCAGTTTATATAGACGTAGGGGAAGTTGCAAAATGATCGTCATCAGAAGTGGTCTACATATTTGCAAAAATTCCACTTGAACATTAAATACAAAAAGGGCAACACCAATCATGTTACAGATTACCTCAGCCAGCCCCCAATTTCAGCACTGACAACTGTTCTCAACTCTCGTGGTCACGAGACCTCTAGATGGCCACAACTATACAAAATTGATCCAGAGTTCCCCTCAGCATACCAGATGCTAGTAGATGGGAACTAAGTTCCTGATTTCCACCTTTAGGACGCATTATTATGCTACTTGGGCCACATTTGTGTTCCTTCAAGTGAACGTGCCAAAATGATTTGGGAGGCACACTATAGTCGGATCGCAAGACACTTTGGGGTGGCGAAAAATGTGGTTGTACTACAAAATTACGTCTATTAGCCCAAACTCTGACTGGATGTTGGAAAATATATTAGATCCTGCACTTCCTGTACCATCGCCAAGCCATCCATCAAGAATAAAGGTTGATACATTCCACTGCCTACTCCGAGCTAGTCATGGGAATCCATCTCCATGGACTATATGTATGGCCTCCCTTCTACTAAACATGGTAATGACTATGTATTTGTGGTCATGGAATTTTTTTCTAAGATGGCTATAATGGCAACCTGCAAGAAGAGTATCACAGCAGAGGACACTGCCAAACTCTTCTTTGAACGAGTATGGGTACATTTTGGGATCCTGCAGACCATTATATCAAATCAGGATAGCAGGTTCTTAAGCATAATCTCACCAAACCTCTGGACACTATTGGACACCAATCTCACCAAGTCGATTGCCTTCTATACACATACTGATGGTCAGACGGAGGTCGTCAATAGGATGATAGTGCACATACTCCACATGTACAACTCCAAGCATCCTCGAACGTGGGATGAGAGTCTTCCATATGTGCAATACAGTTATAATAAAGCTCTCTATAGCTCGACTGGTCGCAGTCCCTTTCAAATGGGTCTAGGATTTTAACCGTTGTGTCTGATTGATGTTGTCATGCCTTAGGAAACTACATAGAAAAAATCCACACATGTACCGTCTGAGGCAGATAAAGCGACCATATTTATTGAACGCATCCAACACATCCCCCAGCAGGTTTATGACATCCTGGAGAATTCAAATGCCAAGTATGAGAAGGGACATGATCAACATCGAGTGCCACACAAGTTTGAGGTGGGTGGCAATGTTTGGTTGCATTTTCATAAAGAATGCCTTAACGGAGCCCATAGAAATCTCAAACCACACTGATATGGTCCTTACACCACTTGCCTTGGTCTACACCTAGTGTTCAATGTCGATTGCCTTCGACCATACTTCCCACCATTACTTGACACATCAGACATTGCAGAACAACTAAAACCAACAGAGTTAAATCCAGACTGCATGGAACATGCAACAACTGATCAACTTATAGACACAGAGGTCAAGAACACTAGCCAGTAGAAGATCCAACTATATTAGGTTGTCAGATTTGGCCAACTCCTGCACTAAGGCAAGTGGCTCACCAAGGACCAAGTTCAACAGAAATTTCCTCACTTCATGGAGGCTCTGCATGAAATGGGGACAAATGCTTCATAAGGGGGGAGGAATGATCTAGGTGGATATTGGTGGCCACCCACTAATCCCACCTAGACCTCCAGTCAGTTTCATTTGTTCCCTTGTTTATTTTAGCATTGACTATTTTTAGTAATTTTTTGGGTCCTAAACCTCCGAAGCAGTTTTTCCCCCTAAACGACATTTTTTTGAGGTTTGCAGTAGGCCCATAGCCATAAACATGGGCACCTGTGGAAAAACCTGTAGTACTCGGAGATACCTTTCCAACAAGGTATATTTTGATGGTGTTGGACTCGCCAACATTTAGAGGATCTCCCTGGTATGAAGTCCCAACTAAACCTCACACTGTTTGGTGTAGGAGTCCCATCCAGTACGATGGACCGGTCGCCATTATCTTAATGATATGCCTTAGCTCTTGCTTGTCATCACGTGAGAAAGGTATGCTTCATCTTTGAATAGCGAGGTTCGTGTGCTTGGTGAGTGCTAGTGTTACTTGTGTCCAAGTCCTTTCATTGCAGAGAGAGGGTGGAAGTGTGTCTCCAGTCGAAAGGGAAAAAGTCCCAAATCTATCAAAGACACACAACAAAATAGGACATGCATAGCTTCCAGAGGAGCAGTCCACATAGATGCAGCCATCACAACACACAAGAGAAGATAGCATGTACAACACCCAGTGGAGCAGTCCGCTGAGTGTGGAAGTCGTTATAACAAGTTTATGGGAAAGTTTTTGTTTGATGTCCGGTGAGGCAACCCATGCAAGCAGGACATCGTTAACAAATTATACAACACATTTTCATAAATATATGTATTAGAGCAACCAAAAGAGTTCAATTGTCTAACACAGATTAAAGCAACATGCATTACAAGTGTTCAAGATTAGTCTCACAAACAATTACAATACATGTGTGAAAACTTGTTGGCTTGTTATTAGGCTTTTGAATTAAGCAAAAGTTCCAAGACACATTGGTAAACCATACATCACTAACCCAGTGAAAGGGGCGTTGGAGCCACTTCTCGCTCCTCAAAGAAAACATTGTAGACTCTCAAGGCTATGTGGGAGGAGCCAAGGTGAAAATTCCTTCGCAATTACAGATGAGAGGTATTTATAGCCAACGGTAAAACTGGCCCTTGTGACTATTCAACTTCCCTCATGACTGTTTGACTTTCGTGACTTTTCAAATTACATGACTCTTCAGATTACATGTGAGTCTCTTGGACTTCCATGTTACATTACATTGATTTAAAACAGTATGGCCCACAATAGTGATGTGTCCGACATGACTCATGACATGAATCGACACGACAGTGTTGGTATGTTCACGCTAGTGGTGTCCATGTCGAGCTGCAGTGTGGTTGAGTGATGGATGTCCTCTTGGTGTATCATAGCTCCACCTCCGCATGGCAAGGTGTGTGGGGTCTTCGATGGTCTTGTTGTTCGCTAGAAGGGTCCTACCTGACCATCCAACCATCAACACCATGCCAGGAGGTTGCATGAGAAAAGAACGTTTGAACTCCAGCAAATTGCATGAGCACCCCGAGGTGGTGGCCCTCTTCACCAGGGCAAACTGGATGCCCTTCTTTGAAAGAATTCATGGATATGATGAGGACGTAACTAAAATTTTTTTGATGTCCCTAAGACCCCATTCGAAAACACATGCTACTGTCAGTTTTAGGGGTCTGACCCTAGAGCTTACACCTGATTTTATCAGCAGAATCACAAGTCTTCCACTTGGGCTCCCTTGGAGTAAGGAGGAAAAAACATTGGGATAGGTTGCTAAGAAGATATTTTTTCAGCCTGAGGATCATCCTGTAGAGGATAAAAATGGGGTCAGAAGGACAAGCCTGCCTCCTCCATGGAGTGAAGTCAACTACCAAATAATGAAGTATATCACATGTAAAGGGAGGTTCAGCATAATTTATGGTTATCACTTCAAGTTGTTGCATGAATTGAGATATGGGATGGACCTACCTCCAGCTAGAAAATTCAGTCTCCCATATTTCCTCCTCCAGTGTTTAATAGAATGTGGCACCAAGATAAATGCAAGGGTCCTAGACCAGCTGGCCCACCATGGGCTCATCAAACTGTTGGTAGAAGATGCCTTAAACACATATACCATCCCCATAGCTTGGGAAATTTTCAGGAATATGTCCAGAGAAGATGACATTAAAACTTTGTCTAAGGACATTAGCCCATCCAGCAGTGAAGAGAAGGAGCAAACCGAGGAACTTGAGAAGAACAGTAATGAGGAAACACAAGACATTTAAATAGAAGGAAAAACAGAGAAGGAACAGAAAGAAGAAGGGAAACTTGACAAAACTACTGCTGAGCCTAAGGCAGAAAAGAAGACAACCTCAAAAATAGAGGAGAGAAAAAGGACAAAGGCTGAGAAGAAAAAGCTCAGTAAAGCCCAAAAGAAGACTACCACAGGCAAGGCAGGGACCCAACAAGAAAAATAGAAGACACCACCAAAGATAGCAGAGACACAAGCAGAAACAACAGACATAGGAAAGGCTGCAGGAGATGAAGGAAAAGAACAACAAAAAGAAACATCCCCTGAAACAATGGCAAGGGAAGCAACAACTGTGCTTGTTGCATTAAGCACTCCATCAAAACAAAAGGGAAAAAGAAAAAGGCAAACCTCTATGTATTTTAAAGCCAGAAGGAGCACCAGGATTAAGGTGGGCAAGCCCCAGCCACCATCAAAGGAACCAATTGTCATTGAGGATACATCCACTGAAAAGAAGGCAGAATCTCCCTCCAAGATCAATATCACCTATGAGAGAGGAAGTCCCAAAACATCCACCTGGAAGGAAAGAATCAAGTTGATGGACTCCAAAGTAGTCCTACAAGAAGCTGAAACATCTCTACAGGAAACACTAGCCAAGCTGAAAGAAACTGAAAAATTAGAAGAAAAGGCAGCAGAACAGTCACAAGGGGAAGGCAAGGCCAAAGAAATACCTGAACCAAGCCCTCAGCCTAATTTAGGCTCCTATTAAAATCTTTTAGAAGGTGGGAAGATCATCCCACAAAAATTCGTTGTGCCTCTTTTCTTTGAATTAGAAAAAGAAAGGGTCAGAACCCACACTTGGATGCAAATTGCTAAATCTAAAGGAGTTGAAGACATAGGGCACATGGAGGACAAGCTGAAAGAATTGAGAGGGGATTTGGCCATGGTAAAGCACATAGAGAGCAGTAAAAGAGCCCAACTACAGGAAGAAAATGAACTGCTGAAAAAGCAGTTACAACAACGAGAAATTCAAAAGGGAGACAGGTTGCAAATCTTGGGAGGGCAGAAACAGCAAGAAGGTCCCCTAACAGAAAATGAAGCAATAGAGAAACAGCAGCAAGAGGGAGAGCCACAGGCTGATGTTGAAATGCTAATGAAACAGCTGCAAGAAAAAGAGTCTCAAGCAGCAGCTGAAGTGTAGATTTTGAAACAGCAGTTGCAGGAAAAAGAAGTCTAAATGGCTTGCATGGACAGCTGGGCAATGGAAGCCTTACAATGTAGACAACCAGCTAAATCCTATGCATTGTATCTTAAATACCAATGGCTCCAATTCCAAATTAAAACATTGGCTCTGTTGTCGCACAGATTGACATGACAACGCTCAGACCGGGGGCTGTCACCTTGATCCCCGATCTCTCCGTTTAAGCCTATCTCCCATGGCTAAGGGGGGTGGACCCTATAGGAAAATGAGTGACCAACTGTGAATCAATTGGTTTGGGAGACACGAAAGGAAACCAGCACTAAATTGATTTAGTTAAATTAAGAGACCAGTGCCTTATGGGTTTGATTTTTAAACGATCACTTAGTAAATATTTAAGAAATGTAAACCATATGTAGCAATCATTTATCATCGAATGACTAGAACAATGCAAGATATCTGTTAAAAACACAAATTTTTTATAATGATTAAAGCTCAATAACGATATCCAGCAATATTTTTTTTTGAAAAGATTCAATGCTTTAAACAACCACGCAATTATGAATCATTAACCCGATATCATATTCATGCAGCTAATCATTAAGATGATCATTCATGTGCAGGCTTGTCTAAAATGATAAACATTCATTCCACATCAACAAATTTGAATCTCAACAGGAAAAGAAAAATGAAACGCGATGAGCCAAGACTAAACCTAGCAAAAATTTCCCACAATATTTTTTATGCTTTTCAAATATGGCAAAAATTTAAAGCTAAGAAATAAAACTAAAAGAAACCTAAAATCTAAATCTACACTTTAAAAGAAAAGAAAATCTTTTTTTTTATGTGATTTTAAAATTTTGAAAATTTTTATGATTTTTTATGATTTAAAAGAAATTTAAACTACCTAAATTAAAATATAAATATTAAACTAAAATTTGAACAAAACCTAAATCTAAAATTTAATAAACAAAGCCTAAAATAAAATCTAATATAACCTAGTCTAAAAGAAAATAATAAAAAATGAAAATCTAATACAAATCAAAAAATACTACGATATGGAATTTCTCTTTTTTTTTTTATATTTATTTCCTTATGACATAAAACAAACCAAAACTAAAACGGATATAATTCTAATTATAAAACAATTAAATCTAAATAATTAATACCCTAACTAAATCTGAAACGTAAAACCTAAATAAAAAAAACGATGAAGCTTTACCTACGCATAAAGTCTAAAACAAAAAAAGGGAAATACGATTCCTCGTACGCAGGCCGAGAAGATCTTCACGAAGGACTGTTCACAAGAATTCACTAGGCCTGCAAGAGAAAAAAAATGATCAGAGGATTCAATGAGTGAAAATATGCAACGTTAATTCCCTTACCCTTACGCTGAATCAAAAACATACATACCGGCGTGTGATAGCTTATAGGCGTGACCGGAAAGAGGGATACGCTGAAGGATTTGAGCACGCTGAAGGGTATACCAGAATGCACCCACGAGCTGGCCCGCTATCAAACCAAATCCACGATTTTCTTTGCTTGTTGTGCAGGTTGAGGAAGGAAACCGCGGGTCAAGATCTTGGACGCAGGTTGGATGCAGAGAAGGGTGGGAAATGAGTGTAGAAGGTGTGCAGGTTCAGACGGAGGTCCAGCACAGAAGAAGGATGCACGATGGATGAGGCTTATAATGCTTTCCCTCAGCGTATTAAAGCAAATCAAATTTTTCATGGTAAGTATGCGTGGGTGCAGGAAGAAAAACAAGCGGCTGGGCAGGTGGAAACGTGCTTGACGGGTTTACTGGCCACAAAATTTTTTGATGGGGATAGAAAATGACAACAGTGAAACTGCAACCCGTAAGCAAAAAACCTGCAAAATTTGGAACCCCAGATCTGAAAACACCTGATGTTTGGAACCCTTGGATAGCTGAGACAAAGATCCTGCAAAAAAATAATTTTTCCTCTAGATCTTATCTCAGGCCTGTAACTTGCAAATGGAAAACAAAAACTCGGCAGATATATGCAAAGATTTAAAGTAAAACCCTTCAAAACTAATCTAAAATCGTAAAAATTACAGCCCTAGAACAACCGATTTTTCAGTTACATCAATAATAAGTTAGAACTTCAAATTTGCTGTGAAAATACTTAGAAAATCTCTCATGCAAACCAGAAAAGTAAACTTAAATGATTAACCCAGGGTAAAAACTGGCTGGGCTCTACAAGGAAAAGCTTGTGGGAGTTGGCTGGTTCAGCCTAGAACTTCCCCAAACGCCCACTGGTTTTCTTCAGTAATGGTTTCCTGCACAGCTCACTTCAACCATCAGTAAAGAGAGAGAGAATAATACTAGTTTTCATAAAGTAATGGAGATACCTGCCATTACTCCAGAAACCCTAATATCATCAAACCCTAGCAAGTGAACAAGATAGATGTGCTCACAATACTCTATAATAAGCTGTTATTAATGGCTGAAAAACAAAATATGCAGAAAATAGAATAGCTCACAGCACTTCCAGAGAGTAACACTAGCAAGATTTGAACCCCAAAGTCTTTCTTTATTAGCACCAGAAAACTTTACAAGAGAGCTTCTTCAGCACAAGACTTCAAGATCGAATGATCTGAAAATGACCCCTAGCACCCTACTTAAAGGAAATGATCCCAGCGGCTAGTTCGAGTGATCCATGTCGAAATGATCTCGACCGTCGATGAGGATCAAGACATCTCTTAATCTCATCCGTCGAATTTGTTAATTCATTAAAAAATGAAATTTTGCATGTATTTATTCAAAATATTATTATTTTATTATTTTTTAGGGTTTTTGCTTTATTTTATAATTTATTATTATTATTATTATTTTATTTATTATTTTATTTTTCAGTTATTTATTTCTTTATTTTAATTTTTTAATTTTTAATTCATTTTAAATGGATCCTCGAACTTAGCCTTTGGAAAAATCACCTAGGACCTAGGACTTAGGACTCATGAGGGGATTTAAAACATTTTCCAATCCTCAAGACACTTTACATCATGACTTTTACAATTTTACATCTTAAGGGGAAAAACCCATTTAACATAGACCCTCATAAATCACCCAGTTCTGCGACACAACTATAATCTAGCAGATTAACACACTAGGATTCTCCTAAGATTCTAATGACAAAATCCATCCCTGCTTTGGGGTTAGGCTGAAGGAAAACTCTGCTGATCATGGATCGGTGAGACGAAAAACCTTCCAGGACGTAGATTATCACTTAGAAAATTAGGTCCACCTAGGCAATTTACAGACATGACTCATATCTGCTAAGATTATTTACAATTTATACATGCAGACTGGGTTTACAACATAAATTGATCAAGTTGTCGATGACTGTAGAATGGCACGGACATGTCGATCAAGCACTACCCTTTTTGCAAAGAAAAAGGGGGGGTACTGCTATGGGTACTTGACCGGTAGTGGTCAACAGGCCCAAAGGGGCACAATCCCATTCCAGAATTACAACTAGTTTATGCATTTATGTGATAGTAGCTCAGCTAAAGATAAAGCCAAGTTAGAAGAATTATATTTACACAACTTGGCACTTCCTAACATGAATCTATGGGATCCAAATGATGCATTAGGAGACCTACAACTCATGGCTATGGCTTCTTGGTTGAGCCATGAGGAAAAGAGAGCAACATAAATTCAAAAGATCATGACAAAGGAGTTAAGTGAACCCCTCTTGATAAGGGTCAAACTAGAAGATCCCTCAGCTCTCATATATGCCCACTAGCACCTTGCAAACAATCCTCAGGTTGCCCCTGACTATCTTGAAAGGCAAGCACAGGCTATTGCTCACTTTGAAGATATGGAGATATTATTTGGTGATAACTGCCTTCATGCTTGCACAAGAATATGGAATACATTGTCCCATATCCTAAAGATAAGGGAGTATCACTCCCCAACCAGAATGAGGGAATCTATGAGGAGAGTACCCCTATACAAGCAATCAATGCAAAACTTGAAAGCCAACTGGATTGGTCTTAAGTTCAATCCTCCACTACTGCTAGGACTGTTAGAAGGGGTTAAGGAGGAGGAAGAACAAAAACAATGGGAGGAAGTGGATGGGAAAGCAGGTTTTCATGACAGAGAAGAGGACATCACCTCAGAGGCCTGGGATGTCAGGGAAGCTGTTAAATCTATCAAAGATGAAGAACTGGATTAGTTGCTCAGAAGATGAGCAACACATTCAGCAGGGGGTGATGATGAGCCCCAGAAATAGGTAACTATATGGGCTCATTCTGCCCATTATTTTCATTTAATCCACCATTCTCCATAATTTTGTGAATGGGGATAGTCACCTTGCCACATAGTCTAATGAGTGTTTATTGCAGATTTTTGGATATTTTTGGACCAAGACTAGGCATTTATGAGCAGATTGGCAGCCAAACTCGAAGAAACAGGGCTGAGGACTTATAGGAGGGGTGTCTCCTGCATTAAATGACCCCTTCCTTGAGTTCTCCATCAATAGCTCGGAGTACAACAGCCCACAAATGATGATTCTAAGGGGCAGCCAAATAGGTCTAGTGAAGTTGTTGTTATCTGCAGTTTTAGGTAGCTGAGTTCCTAAAGTTTAGGGGGACTGTTGGGAGTCCTCACTTGTATAAATAAGAAGGCTTCAAGCCTCAGTAGGTTAGCCATTTGATAGTCTATTTTCACACTTCAGTGCAGCTTTGTACTCAGCTCATTTTCGAGCTCTTTTTGCAGATAGTTTTGTGATGTAACTATTATTTTTTTTATCAATGAAGATGAATCTAGCTTCGAACTAGCACTGATATTTCCTAGGGGGGTTGTAGCTCTTGGGTTTGGGCCCAACCCAAGTGCCCAGCACCTCCTTTGTGTATTTATATGTTTTCTTCTTGCATTCATGAAATAATTTCTGTTGTTTAGGATTAAATCTTGCTTTGTTAAGTAGGTTTCTTTTGATGATTAGAATAGTTGTTCTTGCTTCAAGTTGACTAGATAGTTTTCTGCAATAACAGAAAAAGATCCAAAAATGTTACCAAGCAGGTCTTGATCTCCTTTCTCCCTCTTTGGGACCATGATTTTAGATCAAGTCACTCTTGCTGCTACCAAAACACTATTTTTGCTTTCCAATGCAATTACTAGTGTGAGATTTCGAGTTGGAGAAGTTGATATCAGTTAGACTCACATGCTTAGATCCTTTATTGTTCAGTTTCCATGGCTTTCTTGCATAACTTCCTGTCCATAAAGTTTTGTTCAGCACTTTTCTGGTTTTTAGGTCAAAATTAGGTTAAATAGGCAAAACTTTGGTTTTTTAGTTCTTGCTTGGGAAGTTTCGAAAAGTAAGTGTGTAACTCACTTGTAGAACACTCCAACTTATCATTCTCCCATCACACAACCTGCTCCAGTCCATCTCTCAAGGTTTCCCCCACTCATTCGCCATACTTTCCCAAACTGCCCTAATTTCTACGTTTTTGTGCAAAATTGCTTTATTGACCTTTGAATAAATCTGTTAGGCCCCTATACATTAGTGTAACCCCTTATTGTTATTAGTACAACCCACTTATTATATTGATGTACCCATGTAGTGCGCATATTGTTACTATTGTGCCCCATAGAAGCCCACTAATGTTATTATTGTGCCCTTACATTATTATTGTTATGTCGGCTCTGATTATGTTATGACCCTTTAGACTCCTATATATAGAAAGGAGTTCTTTTCATTTGTATCATCCAAGAATTGTTCATTTATGTAATGTAAAGGAGGTTTCCCCCTCGAAGAGGCTAAATTATAAGGTGTTGATCTATCTTTTCTATCTTTTCTTGAGCTGGTTTCATAACAAAATCCAACCATCTCATTCATTTTTTATCTTCATTGACAGAGTCCTAGACCCTTTAACACCTCCACTCAGCCTTCATTTCCCTTTTCCCATCTATTTTCCACTTTCAAACCTCCAAAAACCACTTTTGACCTCCTCCTGTAGATCCTCGAGTAGAACATCTTGTAGATCCCCTGCAGCCTCCTGTAGAAGTTCATGCAAGTGATTTTTCGAAGTCTGATCGCAATGGAAGTCTCTAGAAGAGTATTAGGGACTCCTTATGTCCTCCCCACACATTCCTCACCTCCTGCAAACACCCACTTTGTCTCCCTTCGCCACCAAAGCTCTGCACAGTCACAAATAGTTAAAACACAAGCATAATAATTATATATAAAATTGCTCAAAAGTACAAAAAGATGATTTTTCCATATTTTCCTTCAGAAGTAGCTTGAATACATGCATTTTACCTTTCCAGTAGTCATTGGCATCCATTTCAGTAGTTTCATATCTTTTCTTACAAAAGTAGGGTTAGTGGGTAAAATTAGGGTTTGCTAGGGTTTGTGTTTCCTTTCAGTTTTCATCTTCTTTCTGCAAATAGACTAGCCTCTTTCGAGTTAGCTTTCTTCCATCACAGTTAAAAGCTTCTTTTGAGAACTCATAGAAGTTGGCTTAAGCTCCTAGCGAACTTATGCTAGCTAATCAAGTGACAGCTTACAGTAAGAGCTAGTACTTGTGCATACAGCATCGTCGCTTCTAAGTTTGTTACGAACTACTGGGTTGATAAAAGTAAAGTAGGGAGTCCCAGGAGTTGCAGCATCATTGCTGCAATACTAGAGCTCACCACCTTGCTGTATATATATATATATATATATATATATATATATATATATATATATATAAGATATATATAGGTTCCCTTGCTGCTACTCCAGTTGTAGCTCCCTTTTTCCCTTTTGTAGAGCTATTTTCCCTTTCCCTTGCTACTACTCTAGTTGTAGTGTTTTCCCTGCTGCTACTCCTATTGAAGCATTGTTATTGTCTCCATTTCAGCATCTGTTGATGTTGATACTCCACTGGTGTTGATACTTTGACGGTGTTGATACTCCACTAGTGTTGATACTCCGTCAATGTTGATACTCCACTTGTGTTGATACTCTACCGATGTTGATACTCCACTAATGTTGATACTCCACTGATGCAGATACTCTGCCTATGCTAATACTCCACTAAGGTAAGTCATCAGGTATGTCCCCAAACGAATCTGTGGATTTAATTGACATTTCATTAATGACATGACTAATCAGGACCGAGGATGACCATACCTTAGTTTGGGGGGGGGAGATTATTGTTTTTAATAATAATGATACCATTTGTCGTTATTATCATACCTCATTAAGTAACTATTTAAATTATCCAGTCATACCTTTAATATGCAATCATTACACACTCGTATCATACCCCCATATGTATCCTTCACATATACCAATACTCATTGGAAATTGCACTATGTACGAATACGCATGTCAACATAATAATGCGGTCATTTCCAATGTATCAAAATTATTACCATAATTATGACCATGATTACCACTGGTTTTACCATAACTGTCACCCAGATTCATTTTCCTTATCGCCATTTCCATTACCATGTATTTTATCGGCTAACTGTTCCATCAACGACTTTCTGTTAAGTAGATTGCTGGTACAGAGTAACTAACCGATATAATGGGTGGCCAAGCTATTAGACATGAACCAGAGAGCATAGAGCAGGTTCAACATCGACCAGAAGTATGGAATATTTTCCAAAATGCGGGTTGGCACACCTACTTTGAGGGGATATAGGAATTTGATGGAGTGACAATTGAATTTGTGTATCTGGAAGGAAATCACTCTAGGCTCTGCGAACTAGAAGTTCAAGTAACTAAGGAATTTATTACAGTTGTTAGTGGTTTATCATAGGATAGACAAAGGTGGTTTATCAGAGGAGTGGCCATGTCATAGTTTCGAGAGCTATTCTTACAGGTGGGGGAGAACGTGGTGCAAAAAGGAAAGCGTTATGACCGAAAATCACTACCATATCCTTGGGTATATGTTTCATATTTCGTAATGCGATATATCACGTATAAAGGTCAACTTTCTTTTATATTAAATATCATTTTAAGCTCCTAGCTTGTCTCCGATTTGGTCAAATGCATTCCATAAATATCCTATTTTTCCTTTTGAATAATCTACAATTGATGGCCTGGTCTGTGCATTTCTCTAACAAGGCATTGGCCATCATTATGAACCATGGGCTCGTTAAATTATTGTTAATTCATGCCTTGTTACACACTCCTGTAACTTGGAAAATGATTCAATATGTGTACGGAAAACATAAATAACAATGGAAAAATAGAGAATGAATTGAAAGATAAGTAGTAGTATTTTATGTCACTTTTAATTATGCACATAGTCTAAGATTATGATTTATGATGGTTGAGTTTTGAACTAACTAGATGTGCTATGCTTATATAAGATGATTTTATCAAGGAGCTAATTTGACTTGTCATGACTTGAGTTAAATAGAATTACATGTGTACCTTATTGACGAGCTATCAATGAGGTATGATTTGAATTGATTTCAATTCCTTTTGAGTCTAATGGAAATCATGTGCTTTGTATAGGAAAGCATGGAAATGCTCGATTAAGTTGGTTGAATCTAGTAGCAAGAGTGCTAGAAGAAATAGTAAAAGGAATTGGAACATGCAACCTTATGTTGGTAAAGGACTTCAAGAGTAGGGCCATTGTGGGATATTGGTACCTAATAGTGTCCATTGATTTCCATGAACATGCTATGATTGTTATTATTGTTTTGAAGCAGGGATATGCCTTGGTTTTTGGACCTTCTAATGCGAGGAAACATTAATAAGTGATGGATCACCCAAGGAACTAGAAAGCAGAAAAGGGGATGCCAAGGAACTTTGAATATGAGTGACTACAAGGAAGGGTGTGACCGGATTGCTTGAGGGAGTTGGAGGTAGAGAAGGGAAGGTCAGGGAAGATTTTTTTTTCTCTCATTAGCATTTCCAAATGGAATTAGAAGAAAATCAAGTGTGCCCTGGAACAATGAGCTGCTAATTGTTCACTGAGAGGACAAGTAGTGCAAGAATTGTAGTGTTGGGAATTGTAGGTAGGCCTTGTTTTTTCTAGTAGATTTTGGAATTCCTAAGGAGGTGAATCTTGGTACTACTTTGAGGGTGGAGGTGTGAGCCTTTGATCTCCCTTGTCATGGATGTAGGCATCATATCCTTTTATTTATTGGTTACAGAAAATGTGCATTTGTATATATGTGTATATGATTCATGAAAAATATTTTATTAAGATGTGTTTATAAAGATCCATAAACAATATGTATATTTTTTAGTGGAAGAACATGCGTGTAAGTATATATGTATTGTCATTGAAAACATCATATCGAGTTGTGTTATAAAGCTCGATAAGCGGTATGTTCGTCATTTTTCAACAATTGTCAATGTAAATACTACATCAAGTTATGTTTATAAATCTCCATAAGGAGTATGTTTTTCCAACCATAAGCGTCATAGAACACTAAGAATGGTTTTAGCCCAAAGGGGAGGGGTTTGTAGCAGCCTCAAGCTGAATTTTCCATCTAAATAAAATAATACCAAGGTCATGGGACATGTATTCCAAGATGAATCACGGGTATACATTATAGTGGGCATCAATTGTGGTTTATTAATGGCTATGGAAATTGGCAAAGGCATTGAAAAAAGGAAAATAGGAAATAAATGACATTTAATTAAGGAAATAAAGGAAAATAGGAGAAAAGGAAGAGACATGAGACATCAAAGATAAAAAGGCACCTCAAAATCAGTTGACAACTTTTTCTCATCTTTTGTTCAGTAGGAGAGGGAGAGAACTTGGACGCAAGAAAGAAAAGGACAAGCAAAGGGAAGAAAGGGAGTGAAACAGAAGTTTGGACAATGACAAGTAGGGGAAAAAAATAGTTGTGGAATGACAAGTAACAATGTGCATGTGTTATTTAGAATGCATTGATTTGATGCATGGTGCATGTATGGGTTTATTTTTTTATGTTTTTTGTCATTGGCATGGGATTTTCTTGGACTGACATTGGTTTCATCCTTGCCTTTCCTTTTCCTAAATAGCCATGATGTAGTGGGTTCTATATTTTAGTTAAGGTTTGGATGGTCAGTAGGTTTGGATCCAGGTTGATGTTGTCTCAAGAAATTTCCAAGGTTCAAGGGTGGAGATGGGATTTCGAAGTCAAAGACATCCATTTTTTTATGTTAGTGATTTCTGGACCAGCTTATGTGAAATCAATGTAGTTGAGGGTTGAGCTAGTTTGGCCTCTAGAAGCCCTGGTTGGTTCTAGTTAGGTTTCCCCCATATGATCCCACATTCATTCTTGGAATATGGCATGGGGGTGATTGGTTGAAATAGAGATTTGGTTCATCCCAATCTATGGTTGGGTGGTATGTGGAAGTCCCTGACTTGGTTGGTTTTTGCATATGATTAATATGAGTTATTTTTTTATTGTGATTGGTGAGTACATGTATTGGTTATTATGTTGACCTTAAGGCTCATTTGTCATGGATTCTATTCTGGTGGTATGTTGGTTATAGGCATGGTTAAATTATGTTATCTTGATATGGATCTTGTTCATGGTTTGATAAGGTATTGAATGGCTAGTTTATGTATGGGATAAGAAGTGTGGTTGCAACTAGATTGAGAGGGAAGTGGGCCTTCTTAATGATTCTCTGATGAAATTAAGAAGATCATGATTAGATATGCATTCATGAACTATAGCTACTATGTTTACTCTATGTTTGATGAAATCTCTATTATATATTAAGCATGCCTTGGACAATAGCTAGTTTTAGTATTTATTGCTTAGAATTTTGATTATCCTAGATTCGATTCTAGAAAGTTCTTGGTGGTACTGGGAAATGGCCTATAGGCCATCCCTGAAAAAGTGGTATAAATCTTGCAACCACACCCTCTCAACTGAATAATTTTGGTTATGACAACATAGGAAGCCTCATAAGTGTTGTTGGAGCCTTCCAACCACATGCACAGTGTGTCAAGCATGTGGTTGAGGTGAGAAGTCTAAGAAGTGAAAGTTCTAGCTCAAGGATTAATCACTAGTGGTTGTTAGTCACCTGGGTCATCTAGTCTCCCTAAGGGATGGAAATATGTTTCTGGTTAGTAGATCCCACTTCCATAACTAGAACTTCGAGGTCATATCATTTCTTAGTAACACTTAACTCATCTTTACCCTAGATAGCTTGTAAAATTGGGTAAATTTGGGTTGGGGTAGTTACAGGAAAGAAACATAACTTCATATGGTAGGCCTCCAAGCCCAAACATGATTTCCAGCCAAAAGATATAGACCAAGACTGCTATGGATATAACCTGACAATTCACTCGATGAAGAAAATTTAAAACCCACAATGGACCTTCGAGAAAGAAAACCTCAAGTGTCTAGTCACATGACCAGATGTCAAGGAAGCCTAATGCATTTACTCTTATCTTACACATGTATTTATGCCTTGCTTTTTGGTTGTCTAATATAGACACCACCCACAACATGATGAAGCTTACACCTTCAATGTTAACCAAAATGAAAAACTAGGGGACCGAAGACCTTTCCTTAGCTCCTCTCCATTCAGTGCAGACTACCACCTTAGCCATCCAAGCCAATTAATAAAAACTCCCCACCAACAACTAGACTATATGAGCATGTGTGCAAAAGCAGGTTGTGTCCTACCCCCATTAATGTTTGATGGAAACTATGGGGTAGGTTTCCTGATCTCCGAGGGACCCATTAAATCCAAATTAACACCCCAATCAACGGTTAGATCAATAAGGATTATATCTAACATTAAATTAAAACAAAATAATAAAATAATATGAATTCTATTATAGAATTTATGTTAAAATGAAATATTATAAAATATAATATAAATTTAATTATAAAAATAGTTATTAATAAATAATAAATAATAAACTAATTAAAATATAAAATCTGATATAATAAAAAATTTAACTAATAATAATTCATATTCATAATAATATTTTCAAATTCCATGTGTAAGTTTAGTTAATAACATTTTTCTTTCAACATAATCTATGTATATATATGCATAATATATGCATGGATCTATGTGTATCACATTAAAAAATTAAACTAAAAAAAATATAAGAGATATCGAAGAAAAGGCTATGCCCATGTAAATGGAGCTGTCTCTATTATGAATTTTTTAATATAATTTTAAATAAGTAATATATATGTGTGTGTGTGTGTGTGTGTATAGGGACTTAGTTATTTTCAGCCGTTCCTTATAACGACTGTGGCAATTTCCGTTTCAGCCATTCCTTATAAGAGGATCTGCAGAGATTTCTAGGCCTTCACTTATGCAGTCGAGCTTCAGCTAAAATCTAAGGATTATGACAGTGGGATCATAGGGGAGGTTCAGCTAAGCTCGATTTACTGTGGCATATGTTATGTTTTCCCTCTGCAACAATTTTTAATAGAATCGGCGACACTTCTTTGGATCAAACGTCTGCGATTTGGAATGAAGGCAATGTGCCCAATGGTATGCTTTTTCCTCTCTTATCAAAGCTAAGTTATAGATCTAATCTTCTGCGGCTAGATCTAGATCTAGATCTAATCTTGCGTCTGGGTTCTAGATCTAATCTTCTGTGGGTATATCTAGATCTAATCTTTTGCTTTATTTTCTCTGTGTCTGGGTCTCGGCTTCCGCTGTCTCATGCTGTGGGGTTATCAAAGGCAACAACCAATTTCATAGACAAACCACCTGTTCAATCTTCTGCAGCTAGATCTAGATCTAATCTTCTGCCTTATTTCTTTGCGGCTGGGTTCTACGGGCAAGTAAAATATGGCTCCCAGCTTCACGAAAATAGCTGTTGGCTCAGTCCCATCTGCTTCTAGAGGGCAAGCTCCTGCCCATATCCTCTGTGAAGCCCCAGATTCCACTATCTAGGTGGTCCAGGCCTCACTCGATGAGGCTTTGAAGTTTTTCGAAAGTGCCCTAATCTACGGGTTCAATGGTTTTTGGTAGTGGCTAACAGCTCTGCATAATTGGATCTCGAAGGTATGGAAGCCTGTTATTTCTGATGAAATTAATATCTACCCCTATGCTAGGGGTTTTTTTATAGTAGATTTTGAAAATCCTGAAAGCAGACAATGTATTCTAGATTCCGGCCCTTGGTTTTGGGAAAACTCAGGCCTATTCGTGAAGCCATGGAACCGATCATTCGATCCCTCAACAGTAGTCATAACCTCAGCACCAGTTTGGGTGAGATTGCCAAGCCTACCCTTGCATCTCTGGAATCTCTCCTCGCTAAAAGCCATTGGAAATGCAATTGGAAAATTTTACTCCAAGTGCCCAGAAACAGAGGAATATGCTAGAACCACCTATGCACGCATCTGTGTGGAAATTGACTTCAGTGTCGGATTCCCAGCTGAAATAAACCTAACAAGTAAAGACTATGGGTGGAACCAAAAACTCGATTATGAAAGTGTCCTCTTCAGATGTCGATCTTGCTTTGAGATAGGCCATCTAGCCAAAAATTTCCCAAAAGCCTTCCAGAAAAATTCTGCTAGAAAAAACCACCACAGATCTACATGGTGGGAAGGGGCACAAAAATAACACTACACTATCATCAAAGAAGAATACTCTATAGCAAACTCTGAATCACAAGAAATTAGGCAAGAAAGAAACAACTCTCAAGACAAACAGGGAGAAAGCCCGGCCCAACAACAAAAAGAGAACACGACGACCCCTCAAGCATCAAAAGTTATGAGGATTCAAGTATCGCACAAAATAAATCTTCATTTAACAGCAAAGCAGATCTCCTAGGCCAAACTTCTTCTCCGACTATCTTTAAAAGGATGAACACAATAGACCGCGAAGCTAAGACACCAATGTCCCAAGAACCAGAAGAGATGAAGGAGATGCAAGATAAAAGAAGTTGGAAGACCATAGAGAAAGAAAAGAAAGCTACAACACCAATCTCGCCAAGAAAGACAAGGAGCTAGACAATTAAAAACTAAGAAAATTATAGGTCTGATAGACCAATTTGGTCTCAATGGACGTTAACCACTATCATCATCATATATATATATATATAATATATATATATGTGTGTGTGTGTGTGTGTGTGTATGTGTATGTGTATGTGTATGTGTATGTGTATGTGTATATATATATATGTATATATATGTATATATGTATATATATATATATATATATATATATATATATATATATATATATATATATATATATATATATATAATTTCCAGAAAAGATATTATAAAGAATCAAAATAAAATTCATTTCAATTCTATTTTTTTAAATTTTGCATAAATTTGCATATTTAGAAAATAATCCCTTTCAATAATTAATAAAATCTAAAAATAAGATGAATCTATATTGATATATTTTTCTTCTATTAAACTGCAATATTTTTTTTTTTTTTTGTAAATAAAAAACTTCTATTAGTTTGGGAAAATTTTACATCCATGAGAGCATCGCTCAAGTCCTCCAACAACCTATCTCCTACCAGACTTGTTCTGTAGGTGGTATATGTAGAAAGAGAAATATAAATAGCAAAAACTACTTGTCCAAACACCAGTAGCCCAAGAGTACCAAAAAAATCCCAAAATCCATATACAACCCATAGTGATGTCAATCCTACTTACATATTACCATGGTTTTGTTCCTCCACACAATTTCCATTTTAATGGCAGAATGCCTCATGGACATGGGCCTCTGGTTGCTCTACGTGTCCCTCCAAGTGATCTATGCTCTCTTGCAACTTCTTCTCGTGCCCACAAAAGGATGCCATTCAATTCGGCATTTGTCATTGATTATTATGGAGGTCATTCATGAAGGCGATCATCTCATTTCTATCATTATGCTAGTCTCTCACCAACTATTCCATGAAAATTGTAAGTTGATGAAGTTGGGCCCATAAAAATTCAAAAGGAGGAAGAGGGAGCACATGACCAATTGACTTCACACTAGGTTGGTCAACTTCCTCCCAAACATCCAAACACTCTCCATGGTGGGTCGCCCCCTATCCACGAGGGTTGACCCCTCTCCTAATCCTTTCATGTTATCTCTATATGTTGTTGTTCTCTAGCTTTCTCCACTACACCACCCACCTGAATGAGCCCACTATTACTGAGAGAATTTTCTAGCTACACACACTAATTTCTATTGTTGCATCCACTTCAAGAACTTTGTTTCTCACTTCTCGGTTCGTAGGCCAATTAACACCATTAGAATATACCTAAAGCCAAGAACCTTGCACCCAGACATGGTCGACTAGCCAAGTTGATGGTCTTCCCAAGCCCCCCAACAACCTAGTAAATAGACCCACACTAGGCCGAGACTAATAACACCACTATGACCCCTCTCACCATTCCACTAAAATATACCTAAAGCCAAGCAACTTGCACTGTGACGTGGCCCACTAGCCAAGTTGATGGTCTTCCCTACCCCCCGCCCCAACAACCTAGTAAATAGATCCACACTAGGTCGAGACTAATAAAACCACTATGACCCCTTTCACCATGCCCACCAGAAGGTGAACGAAGTAAATATTAAAACAAAAATTTCTATAAAAAATAGCTAATACCTGAGCCCGAAGAGAATTAGGTGCCTTAGCAGGAAAGGTTGGTTGCTCCATTCTAGTTTCTTCCCAAACCTCCAGTCGTCCTTCCAGATCACATAACCTAGAGAAACGCCTTGGCCCCCAAATGAGAGTCATGATGACAAATTTAATAGACTGACAATTTCTCTCCCATTGCTACGGAAACTAGGGGCCAAGCAAGTGCTCACCAACCTCGCACTATTCATGCTAATACACAACCATGACTAGGACTCACAACACAAACATACGAAGTTGATGTTCAGAACCTAGCCATGTAGCGAATGAGACTTTGGTGTAGTCGAAACTAACTCGTCAACTCCATAAGCATCCCATAGCACTCCAATCTGCCTATTCAACTCGCAGGGGCTAGGGTCCCATATAATTTGCATAAACTAGCCACCCTTGACATTATCACCACCAAAACTTGATGCGAGGGCAAGGTGAGGCTACACTCAATAATGTCTGTGAGGACCGTTAACTAGATTTTCCTCCAACAGAGCTTTTCCCTTGCCAATCACCCTTATGTTACCAAATGCCCAACTCTAAACATATAAAATGACTAAAACTCCTTCCTGAAGATTCATTCGCCTCGCATCCAGAGTGGCTTCTTGAATATGCTTTCATGCATTGCCAGATCAACATGATTGAATGCCCTATGTTGGATGCCACTTCCCTCGTTAATCTCCCTCATCAAGGTAACTATAAAATAATTTTAACTTCAATATAATAATAAAAGATAATAACAATCAATACCCATTGAAATTTTATTTCATTTATAAGATTTTAAAAAACCAAAAACATGTAAGTTGTTAAACAAAACCTATTAAAGCTAAACCTAAACACATCATGGTTTGAATTAGCAATTGGTTAAAATTAAACATAAAAGAGAAGAGGGCTCAAGTTTTGGATAGTCAACCATAGAAATGGATCTTTAAATATTCGCATACAAAATTTAAAATAGTGAACTTCTAAATAGGAATAAACTTCTAAATAAGAACTTAGGGGAGGGTTTAAACAATATTTTTTTTTTGAAATGATTTTTAAGTTTTTTCTAACGAAAAATATTTTCATTTTTATTTAACATTTTATAAAATAAATTCAAGATTTGTTAGTTTGCGCTGGATTTAGTCTCCACCAAATCACATGTCACAAGTTCAAATTTTATGGAGATTTAAAAGGGAAGTCACTTCAAGAGAATTAAACTTTCCAAAAAACATCTAGTTACCAAGGTACATGCATTTAAACTAGAATAAACATGCACAATCCTAATTACAAGCATCTTCTTTTAAATATGTTAATCTTCTTCCATTTAATAAAAATACTAGACTCATCCTAAACTTAATTTACTTAAAAATAAAAATATTTTATAAAATAAATTATTTTTTCCCACCTTTATTTTGATTCACTATTCCAACATTTTTTTAACTTGTTTTTGGAAAAATCTCAGTACAAATATAATCAACAAAAAGCAGAAATGTAACCTGTTTAAACTAAATCATTTTAAAATGTTATTATAAAATTAAAAATAATTTTATCACAACAATAAAGCAATTATCCTCTTTAATTTTAACTGATTCAAATAACATAAAACGTCAATCCCTCACATAAAAGGGATATTTTTAACAAGAATCGGTGAAGCGTGCACGAGTGGCACGACTGGGCAGATTTTGGAGGCACGAGTTGTGAAGTATAGGTGCAGCCTGAGGCATTTTCGGCAACACATGTATAATGTACATATGTATAATTGAATTACAGAACTTTATATATTGGTATTGGACAGAGTCTGTTATATGGGAGTTTCCCAAGCACATATGACTATTTGTTGATGTTTTCTGTTGTGTATATACATTTTTTGTATGGTTAATTGAAGAAGTTAATTTTTGTTGCTTTAATAATATATGAAGATAATATTGGTTAAATGTTTGGTTAGGCATATTCCATATACTTGAATATTGGTGAAAAAAAAAGTATAGTGATATCGCACCAATTATACGTGGTTGAAAGATTACCACAAAAATAAGGTCGTGGAAAGTCCAGCTCCCAACGGAAAGACATTCAAACTAGAAAGAGCCTCTACAATTTTAATGAAAAGCATCCTATTTTAAAGGCATTAGTCTTCTTTCATCTCATAAAAAGGTTAGCGCCATCCTAAATTCAATCTACTTAAAAATAAAAATATTTCATAAAATAATTTTTTTTTCCACCTTTATTTTGAAATACAAAGATAACTCTTAAACGAAGTCCAAGTTTGTGACCACTTTTTCATTAAGTTAATGAAGGGAAAATTAATGTTTTCATTATCATAGTTAAATTATTAAGGGAAACGTTTTCATACATAAATATACGATAACATCATTTTTCTCAATTTTTTTTTTTAGAAATGGGAGGGGCTAGTTTCCTTTAGAAGCATTATGGGTCCTCTTTTTTTATACATATATTACAAATGCGTGTCAGAACCGACACATCGAGACATATTAAGCCATCATCGGAACAATATGTGCTGCAGCAGCAGCTCCGCAGGATTCGAAACTGGCCGGGGGTGTGCAAACCAACCGCCCTGACTGTCACATCGTGCACTCGCGTGCAACATCATTTTTCTCAATTATTTTAACTAATTCTAATTGATTATTATTTTTTTTTTTGTTTGTTTGCCTATAAATAATTTTGAATAGCAAATATTTCAGTTGAAAATTTAAACTTTCACAATTTTCATAGGCATCTAAGTCACGTATTATTAATTGACTTTCCTGGTGTAATTGAATGGCATTAATGACACATGACTTAGATGTCTATGAAAACTCTACTTCAATGCCACGAACATCGACAAACAAAATAGAGTTCCTCGGCGGTTGAAGAGGTGCATGGTGACCCCAGAGAGAGCTCTGTGATTTCCTTCATGGATTCTTGCATGGAATTTTTTTGTTCGTTCTATCTTCTGTAAGAGTGGGTGTTTTGAAATCAGAAAGTAAC
This sequence comes from Pinus tabuliformis, assembly GCA_031772625.1. Classification (NCBI taxonomy): domain Eukaryota; kingdom Viridiplantae; phylum Streptophyta; class Pinopsida; order Pinales; family Pinaceae; genus Pinus; species Pinus tabuliformis. Next base: position 847,206,041 of record CM062808.1, on the reverse strand, counting down.
TCTCTTTTAGAAGCTTCTTATGATTTTCAGTGGGTTTCTGGGTGATCCAGTGGCTTCATTTCTTTGCTTTGAACTTCTAAGCAATGGAGATCCTGTATTAAGAAACACTGACCAATTTTTCTATGGCAAATTTAGTAATCTAATATCTATGGGTGGAGGGAAGGAACAAGGTGCCATACTTTCTTACTGAAAGATCAAAAACCCTAAATCAGCCAAAATTAACTTGCTAACATCTTATAGCCATATATATAAGAAGTTTCAAAAGCTATATTAGTGGGAAGTAAGTGATTTTAAGTGAATGTTTTGGGAAACATTAAGAATCTCGAAGTAGACTCATGATAATTTTTTTAATTAATGAGGATACATGGTAAGAAAATCTGATTTGCCACTTGTAAGGGATAATAATACAATTTATTCAATGGAGTTGTCTTTAGTGAGACTTTTTGGATTTTCTGGTGCCGGAATCCGGCGGAAAAAATTGAGATATCCTTATTTGTGTTATTTAAACTGGTTTTTTTTATTGTATATATGGATTCATCATGCTCAAAAACCCCTAGGGCACTTAGATTGTGTAGGGATTACAATGAAACTTGTGATTTCAATAATTTCTCGCCAGATTTTAAAGAAATTAGACCGGAAAAACCCACCGGAGAAGCTTCCAAAAAGTCGCACTAAAGACAACTCCTTTATTCAATTTCCTTTCCATCCAGGTGTTATTGTGAATTCATTATTGCAACTATTGTATTATTGTAATATTTTTGATGGGATGTGTACCCCATGAAATTTTTTAAAACATTTTTTTTCATATTTTTAATATTGATGTTAAAATAAATTCACTGATGGAAAATTTGATAGTATAATTTAACCCGCACACATAATATCTATCTAAATATATTATTGATTAATTAATTCAAAATAACTATCATTAATCTAGATTTATCTTCTTTGAGATTATATAATGAGAATTCTTTCTTTCTCTCTTCACAATAAAATATGAAATTTACTATATATTTATATATATTATATATTATATATATATATACTTTTACATATCATATATATTTTTTATATATAAATATTTTCAATATTTATCTTATATAAAATTATTTTGATAAAATTATTTTATATAAGATAAATATTGAAATATTTATAAGTAGTGAAAAAATACCCACTTTCTTTATATGAGTATGTAAAAGTAAGAAATTTTATTTGCATTCAACTACTTTATTTATTTATATATAAAAATCATATAAATTATATAACATAATATGGACATGGAAGCATTTTATTTTTCATATATATATCTAATGTACTATTATGGGACAACGTCTCTCCAATAATGCATTATAAATTACCTCTTGACGAAATCAACTTTAATTTATGTTTAAAATTGTAGGAATAAAATAATCAACTAAAATTCATTTGGAGGATAACCTTAAACCTATTTGATTCATCCCCTATCAAAGTAATCATGCACATATCAAAGTAGTCATGCACAAATGGAAGACAAATGTAACTAGGGAGAAAAACAAAATGTCTTCTAACTTTGTGGGAGGCCTCCACCGTAGCTTCCTTTCAACATCACAATTAGGAATAAGTAAAAATCTTAAATATCTTGCTATATAGTCCACTTAATATATTATCTTTTTTTGTTGGCTAACTTAGGTTAGTTTGTATTACTTCAATTTCAAAAATTACATCCATGATTTAAGTAATTGTAATTGTTTCTATTAGTGTGCCACTCAGGAAAAGACCAATAACACAACAATTCTTCTTTCACATGTACGTTTGACCAAAATATATTTCAGCTACGAGTTTGTGCTATAATATTTAGTGTCATTTTACTTCAATGCCATGCATGACTATGAAATTCATAATAATAGACATAAGAGAAATAACTAAAATTAGAGTACTCATAAATAAAATGTAGTAGATTCTATATAAGCAAAGTTAGTAAGCCACTTGGTGGTGGGTGATTGCAATTAGATGGGAATAGTTGGTGGTGGGTGATTGCAATTAGATGGGAACAGTTGGTGGTGGGTGATTCCAACTAGATGAGACCCTGGTTAGTAGTAGTGGTCTTGACATCAGTGAATACTATTTTAGCATGATGTTCAACAAAGATATTGAATTTTTGATCCAAAATGCTAAGCTACCTCCAAATGCCCTCAAGTTAGGCTTGCATCTTTAGTTGTGCTTCATCTTTCTTTTATAAAAATTTATCCATAATTATTTCATATGCCCATAAAAATCCATGCATTCATCATGATGTTGCTATGTGTTGTTATTATTATATATGCAATGTGTAAATATGGACTAAGTTGTGCAGATGTGATAACCTCCTCTGAGATACACTGAGGTATGATTTTGATTATGTCTTCTATTTGGTTTATCTAACATACTATTTGTACAGGAAATAGAAGATCATATATGAAGAGAAGAATGGTGGACTACTGTTCACATGACTCTCCTTATAAGCGTGATGTTAAATCAGTAGAATGGGAAAAGTCAGTTGAACAACAAGGAGAGGAGTATTCTCTTGATTTACTAGATACACAAAGGAGTCTGAGGGTAAATATTCGAAGTTGCAAGAAAGATAATAACAGGTTGATTGAGGCACAAGAAATACTTGCAAGAGCTCAGGAAAAAAAATTCGAGGTTAATGTAATGATTATTCAAAGCTTTTCAGATTTACAGAAGCAGGGAGAGCTAGGGATAAATTACGGATAAGAACAAAACACAAATGTTGCAGATGGAAGAAAGTATTGTAAGGGATATAGGTTGGATGGTGATGATATAGCTAGAGGTGGTAGATATTTGGATACACCTGATAGGTGGGATAGAACTCATGGAATTTATTCTAGCTACGTTTATGAGAGACATCATCGTCATTATCGCCAACATCCTTATAGGAGGAGTGGGACTAGGGCACATTCTAGATGAGTTCATAAAATCCAAGCCTCCTACTTTTGATGGGGAAGTGAAGAAACTAGAAGATGCAAAAGCATGGCTACCTGGGATGAAGAAATTATTTAAATTGTATGACTATTGAGAGAACATGAAAGCCAAGATACATTAGAGGAAATTTCATTCTAAAAGTGCCCATGAAATTCTCATGTAATTTCCATGTCATAATGTGTAAACAAATCAAAATCCTTTAAATTTAAAAAGAGGTACATGTAAATATTTTGGAGGGAAAAGAGTAAAATCTACCTTTTTTTAGTTGTATTTTAGGCTTATCTCCTTATAGGTTTACTCAAATTTCATGTGTAGACACTCGTTGGATATGGAATTAAATTCCACATCCAACTAGTACATATTATGCATAATTTAGATGAGATCCACATTAGCAAAAATTTAAGATACATTAAAAAAACATGTTCAACACACTTTTTTAATGTGTCTTCAATTTTTACCAATGTAGATCTCCTCAAAGTATGCAAAATGGGTGCTCGTTGGATGCGGAATTTAATTATGCATCCAAAAAGTGTCTACAGATGAAAGTTTAGTAAACCTAGAAGGATATAAGCCAAAAATACAATTAAAAAATTGGTTTTCTTCTTTTCCCTTCAAAATTCATGACTCTTATTTTATTATTTTTCCCTAGGAGGCCACTTTTAGACTGAAATTTCCTTTAATGGCTACCTTTAATCTCAAGGGAAAAGTAGATATTTGGTGGGAAGATGTTAAGCATGTCAAAGCCATTAGGAAGTTAAAGTTTTTATGATTAGTTGAAGTGTAAGCTTGAGTGTAGGTGTGATTGCAAGGGTAATGAGAAGACTAAAGGAAAAGGGCTTGAGAAGCAAGGAAGATCTCAAGATGCAGCTGACAAGAAATATGTGGGACCTCGTAATAAGTTCAATGCAACTCAGAAAAGACATGGATCTCAACCTGTTGAACAACATAATAAAGGAAATGACATAGAACCATTATGGTGTTGAACCTGTGGTGGGGATCATCACACGAAGGATTGCCATTGTATCAGAGTGGCATAGTGGATGCATGGATTCCCTCATATCTATAGTACTCAAGAGGCACAAACAATTTGGGATGTAAGTCAGAGCATTCCCCATATCTATGTCGCAATGGATAATAGGTCAGAATATCACTAGGCATCCATTATTGATATGGAAGGAGGAACGAAAGGGGGAGTTCCAATTAGAGCCCCAATGCATTTTGTAGTAGAATAAGCTTGTGCTCCATAATCGAGCAATATAGAAAGTTAAAGTGCATGGAATCACTTTGGGGCCGAGGAAGCTACATGGTAGATGGTTGATCAAATGTAGGCATAATAGCTAGCCTCCAGTTATAGCTAGATTATTCAAGTGAAATGCATTCCCTTGAGAGATGGTATATGCATGTGTTCATTTGTAGGGCAACGTTCTTAGTACAAAAAGGTAAGGCAACTGGTATATTGTTATATCTATTAATGTATTGGTTTTTGTGTGTTTATGCTAGTATGACATTGAGAATTAAATGGAAAAAAAGAGTGCCATTGATCTTGAAGAAGGCTCGGGCTGAGATTTCAATCATTAGAAGCACTAGGAGACCATGGGGGTTAAGTCATGGTGTCTCTTAAAAAAAAAACTTTCAGTGTTTTATGATTTGTTTGTGCCCGATTTGTGGTTTTTTATGTGCCTGGTGTATGGACATGCTGCATTATTTGTGGTGTTTTATTGTTGTTTAGTTTTCCATATTATATTTATATTTCCTTCTTGTTCTTGCCTTTTATTTTTTGAGGGTCTTGGGAATTGGTTTTGGAAAGAGGAAAGTTAATGGAACTTGGGGAGAGTTGAGTGAAACCGAATAGGTAATATAATACTTGGATGAAGCCTGGTGCATGAATAAAGGGATGTTGAAGGAAAAAATATCACATCTAGTTGGGTTGGTTATGTCCATTGGGATAAATGGGTAGTGGCAGGACAATCATGAGAAAGGTAACAAGAATGGTAAAGTAAGTGGATTCAAGGTATTATATGCCTTTGCTATGTTGGGAACAGTTGTTCTCAATGTTGTGCATGCATTGCACAGATAAAGGGAGTTCTTTTAACCTTGACCTTGTGAGCACTAGTAATCGTGTTGTCATCATGATTATGCTAATGTGTATATGTGTGTGTGTGTGTGTGTGTGTGTGTGAACGAAATTTTTTGATACGGTTCTCAGGGATCATTCTTGTGGAAGAATGATTATGTTATGTGAGTGAATTCCATGGAAAGGTTCTTTGTTTATGAGGAATCAAGTGGGAAGAGTAGCCCTGGGAGATTTATGAGGTTAGTATCATGTGGATGTAATTTTTATATTATGTGCATATAACTATGCCTATGTTTATTTTATGGTAGGAAATGTCGAGCGATATTTTATGGTAGGAAATGTCGAGCGATACATCAACGAAATGAAAGTAGTGTGATTTGTGACATGTTCAAACAAGCATGGATAGTGGAAAGAGCCACATACTGAGGACGTGGGTAGTGGATCCATGCAATAAGGTGCGAGAAAGACATTAGAGGAAATGTTTCCTAATACATATGGTGTGGTATCTAGATGTGCAATATTAATTTTTCATACATGTTGTACATGTTGTGTTGTGTACATGTTGTCCCATGTCATGTGTATTCTGCAATCATTGTATCATGGCATGTGTATTCATTATGTTGTATTGTGTGTATGTATATCTGTTTTTTGTAATTGTATATATGTATGTTGAGAAAGGGACTGATTCTTGGGATCCCTAGGGTCTATGGGTTGGTGCCCTATAAAAACATGGGTTCCCTGGAGGTTGTGCGTTGGAGCCTTGTAACAACTTGTGTTCCCTGGAGGTTGTGGGTTGGAGCCTTGTAACAACTTGTGTTCCCTGAAGGTTGTGGGTTGAGATAGTAGTACTAGGAGTTATGGACAGTTGGGAAGAGACCAATCTCGAGTTGTTGATATTAAAGGCAGATGAAGTATAGTCTTTGGATTCCCTTGATTGATAATATTGAGGGAGGAGGTGGTGTAGTCTCCAAATTTCCTTATTTCTTTGGATGACAAGAGAAGAAAATGTACTGGGTGCTTGTCAGGTTTGGCAAATGATTTAATATGTGTACGAAAAACATAAATAACAATGGAAAAAATAAATAATGACTTGAAAGATAAGTAGCAGTATTTTATTTCACTTTTAATTATGCACATAGCCTAAGATTATGATTTATGATGGTTGATTTTTGAACTAAATAAATGTGCTATGTTTATATATGATGATTTTATCAAGGAGCTAATTTGACTTGTCATGACTTGAGTTAAATAGAATTACCTGTGAACCTTATTGGTGAGCTATCAATGAGGTACGATTTGAATTAATTTCAATTCCTTTTGAGTCTGATGGAAATTATGTGCATTGTATATGAAAGCATGGAAATGCCTGATTTAGCTGGTTGAATCTAGCAGCAAGAGTGTTAGAAGAAATAGCAAAAGGAATTGGAACATGCAACCTTATGTTGGTAAAGGACTTCAAGAGTAGGGCCATTGTGGGATATTGGTACCCAATAGTGTCCATTGATTTCCATGAACATGCTATAACTGTTATTATTGTTATGAGGTAGGGATATGCCTTGGTTTTTGGACCTTCTAACACGAGGAAACGTTTCTAAGTGATGGATCACCCAAGGAACTGGAAAGTGGAGAAGGGGATGCCAAGGAACTTGGAACATGAGTGACTACAAGGAAGGGTGTGACCAGATTGCTTGAGGGAGTGGGAAGCAAAGAAGGGAAGGTCGAGGAAGATTTTTTTTTGCTCATTAGCATTTCCAAATGGAATCAGAAGAAAATTGGGTGTGCTCTGGAACAATGAGCTGATAATTGTTCACTGAGAGGACAAGCAGTGCAAGAATTCTAGTGTTGGGAATTGTAGGTAGGCCTTGTTTTTTGTAGTAGATTTTGGAATTCCTAGGAAGGAGGTGAATCCTGGTTATACTTTGAGGGTGGAGGTGTGAGCCTTTGGACTTCCTTGTCATGGATGGAGGCATCATATCCTTTTATTTATTGGTGAAAGAAAATGTGCATATGTATGTATGTGTATATCATGAAAAATATTTTATGAAGATGTGCTTATCAAGGTCCATAAACAATATGTATATTTTTTAGTGGAAGAACATGTGTGTAAGTATATATGTGTTGTCATTGAAATATCATATCGAGTTGTGTTATAAATCTCGATAAGTGGTATGTTTGTCATGTTTCAACAATTGTCAATGTAAATACTACATCGAGTTATGTTTATAAAGCTCCATAAGGAGTCTGTTTTTCCAGCCATAAACGTCATAGAACACCAAGAATGGTTTTAGCCCAAGGGGGAGGGGTTTGTAGCAGCCTCAAGCTAAATTTTCCATCTAAATAAAATAATATCAAGGTCATGGGACATGTATTCCAAGATGAATCATGGGTATACATTATAGTGGGCATTGATTGTGGTTTATTAATGGCTATGGAAATTGGCAAAGGCTGTTATGAAACCAGCTCACAAAAAGATAGAAAAGATAGATCAATGCCTTAGAATTCAGCCTCTTCGAGGGGGCAACCTCCTTTAAATTACACAAATGAATGATTCCTTGATGATTCAAATGAAAAAACCTCCTTTCTATATAAAAGAGTCTAAGGAGTCACAATATAACCCAGCCAACCTAACAATAATAATATAAAGGCACAAAAATAACAATAAAGGGATTCTATGGGGCACAATAATAACAATATGAGGAAAATAGGGGCACAACAATATTAATAAAGGATACAACTACAATAGTAATGGGATAATCACTAGTATTATAGGGACCTAAAATGCTCCTCTCCTTTAAAAAAGTTTTGTCCTCAACGCTTGAGTAGTTTTTAATGCTTCTGTATAAAATTCTCATCCTCCCATGTGGAATCTTCAGCGGATAGATTCTTCCACTTGATGAGATACTCCAAAATTGATCGATTTCGTAGCTGTCAAGTTCTTGTTTCTGTGACTGCTTTCAGTTCCAATATAATTTTTCCTTCCTCGTCAAGTTCTGGTAATATTGTTTGAACTGGGAGCTTGTCTCCTATATCCTTCTTTAAACATGAAACATGGAAAACTGGGTGCACTCAAGAAGCTACAAGAAGGTCCAATTTGTATGCCATAGTACCAATCTTTTGCAACACCTTGTATGGACCATAATACTTTGGTGATAATTTATTATCCTTCTTAGCTTACTTGAGGGACATTTGTTTATATGGTTGTAGCCATTGGACTCCTAGTACAACATCAGCACCTCCCATTGGAATGGAAAGCATTGGGCTAGTCAATACATATTCTCCCATGGATACCTTGATGTTATGGCACTTTCTAGAGCAATTTATCATTCCTCCATTTGCAATCATCACTTGAAACTCTGGTGCTGGATATATGAAGCAATTCAATTCTTTTTCTACCTTACAATGAATAAAATTGTGGGTACTTCCTGAATCAATCAACACTATTACCTTTTTCTTCTTGTTTCTCCTTCTATCTTGATGATTTGAGGAGTGGTAATTCCAGCTAATGCATTACAAGATATGGTCGGATTCATTTCTTCTTTATCTAAGCTTTGTTCCTGGAGTATATCCTCTTCTTTTGACCTTTCTTGCTCCTTTTCTTCTTCCTCTTCACAGTCTATGTAGAATAATTTCTTCTCAGCACACTTATGACCTTTAGTGTATTTGCTATCACAACTGTAACAAAGCCCTTTTGCTCTTTTTTCTTCCAATTTTTGTGGTGTCAACCTTATAGGTTGTGGAAGACTAGGGGAAACAACACTTCCATTTTTATAGTTGTGAGTGGTATGCTTCCTGGTTGCCATAATTTTGCTTTCCATTTTTCTTGCTAACCTGAATGCCTTCTCTAATGAATCAGGTTCCCAAAGGCGAACATCATGTTGGATATTATCCCTTAAAGTCCCTATGAACACATCAATCCTATGCTCCTCTGGAATATTTTTTACCCTTACGTTCAATTTTTGGAACTCCTCAATGTGCTCCATTATTGAACCCTTTTGTTTGAGACTTATTAATTGGCTAAAAAAATTGTTTCTTTTTGTATCCTCATAATGTACTACCAATTCTTCCGTAAAAATTGCCCAAGTGATAATTTTTTTACGAGAGCAAAGCCATTGATACCATACAAATTGATTTGGTTCCAAATATAAAGTTGCAATATGTACCTTTTGTGTGTTTTTCACGTTATTGAGATTGAAAAATTGCTCCATCTGTAATATCCATGTTGCGGGGTCCTTGACATCAAACTTCCGCATATCGATTTTTGGAATATGGTGGGTCTTCAATCCAACATTAGAGTCTATGAAATCATGATTAACATTTTTTTTGTTCGCATCATGAGTTTCCTTTACTACCCTTTCACCATTAGTAAGTATTTCTTATAGAAAATTTGTCAAATCTATCTTCAAATCTACCATGCCTGTCTTCAAATTTGTGTTCAAATCTATCTTCAAATTGTCCATCTTAGCTTCCATGCCATTCACCTTAGGTTCCACGCCATTTATCTTAGCTTCTGTTAGCTTTTGTGAGAGTGACATTTGTTGCACTTGGTCTTGTAATTTTGATATATCATGTAACATTTCTTCCTCTTCTTCATGAGTCATGCTAGAGCTTTCAAGTTGCTTACTAGGTGTTTGCATTTTCTTTCCTCAGGGCATCAGTTACTGATAATAATTCTCTACTATGCCCTTTTAATTCCTTCAAAATAATTTTTCAAACCAAGCTTAAGCAAGAATTTTAAAAAATCTACACACCTTTTTTCACTTTGTAGGAGCTCGATATTGCCTCTGATGTATCTCTGTAATTTCAGATCATCCAGTTTTGAAATTTCGACCTGCAGTAGCCCTATGTATCATCTTTCCAATGCCACCAGGCTGATCCAAATTGGATTCTCCAAGGAAGAGTTATGCCAAATCTCCCACAATGACCTGATTATAGACTAGTTCAGTAGAACAAACTTGTACAACATGCCATGTGTCCCTGTTTTGACCTTTGGCTCTAAAAAATATATACATGAAACTACAGTCCATCCCCTTTCTGTAACTTCTTACGAAATTTCAATCCAATGCTCAGAGAGAAAGTTATGACGATTTTCCCTGGGTCACCTGTTTGGAATGTAATTCAGGAGTCTGAAAAAAGACCAACTTCCTCAGATCATATCTCCACAAATATAGCACAAAAAGCCCTAAAATTTGGATTTGAGGTTCAGCATGATTTCGTATCAAATGGGTTTTGTTTTTCGCTTATGAAACGTCACAGAAAAAACGTTATAGCGAAAATTCCACGATGACCTGTTTGGAGCAGCGAAACCCTAGAATCCAAAAGCTCTGATACCAAATGTTATGAAACCAGCTCACAAAAAGATAGAAATGATAGATCAACGCCTTAGAATTCAGCCTTTTCAAAGGGGAAACCTCTTTAAATTACACAAATGAATGATTCCTTGATGATTCAAATGAAAAAACCTCCTTTCTATATATAGGAGTCTAAGGAGTCACAATATAACCCAACTGAACTAACAATAATAATATCAAGGCACAAAAATAACAATAAAGGGATTCTATGGGGCACAGTAATAACAATATGGGGACAATAGGGGCACAACAATATTAATAAGGGATACAACTACAATAGTAATGGGGTAATCACTAGTACTATAGGGACCTAACAAAGGCATTGAAAAAGTAAAATTGGAAATAAATGACATTTGATTAAGGAAATAAAGGAAAATAGGAGAAAAGGAAGAGACATGAGACATTAAAGATAAAAAGGCACCTCAGAATCAGTTGACAACTTTTTCTCATCTTTTGTTCAATTTCAGAAATTGAACTCCAAGAGGAGAGGGAGAGCACTTAGACGCAAGAAACAAAAGGACAGGAAAAGGGAAGAAAGGGAGTGCAACAGAAGTTTGGACAATGACAAGGGAAAAAATAGTTGTGGAATGACAGGTAACAATGTGCATGTGTGATTTAGCATGCATGGATTTGATGCATGGTGCATGTATGGGTTTATTGTTTATGTTTGTTGTCATTGACATGGGATTTTCTTGGATTGACATTGGTTTCATCCTTGCCTTTCCTTTTCCTTAATAGCCATGATGTAGTTGGTTCTATGTTTTAGTTAAGGTTTGGATGGTCAGTAGGCTTGGATCCAGGTTGAGGTTGTCTCAAGAAATTTCCAAGGTTCAAGGGTGGAGATGGGATTTCTACTAGAACTCTTAACGGTGGAGATAGGAAAATTCCTCTAGAGCTAGTGAAGGAAGTCAGACACATCCATTTTATTTTATTTTATTTTTATTTTTATTTTTAGTTTATGTTAGTGATTTTTGGACCAGATTATGTGAAATCAATGTAGTTGAGGGTTGAGCTAGTTTGGCCTCTAGAAGCCTTGGTTGGTTCTAGTTAGGCTTCACGCATATGATCCCACATTCATTCTTGGAATATGGAATGGGGGTGATTGGTTGAAATAGAGATTTGATTCATCCCAATCTATGGTTGGGTGGTATGTGGAAGTCCCTGACTTGGTTGGTTTTTTCATATGATTAATATGTGTTATTTTTTTATTGTGATTAGTCAGCGCATGTATTGGTTATTATGTTGACCTTAAGGCTAATGTTTCATGGATTCTATTTTGGTGGTATGTTGGTTATAGGCATGGTTAAATGATTTTCTCTTGATATGGATCTTTTTCATGATTTGATAAGTTATTGAATGGTTAGTTTATGTATGGGCTAAGAAGTGTGATTGCAACTAGAATGAGAGTTAAGTGAGCCTTCTTAATGATTCTCTGATGAAATTAAGAAGATCATGATTATATATGCATTAATGACCTGTAGCTGGTATGTTTACTCTATGTTTGACGAAATCTCTATTATATATTAAGCATGCCTTGGACAATAGCTAGTTTCAATATTTATTGCTTAGAATTTTGATTATCCTAGAGGTGATTCTAGAATGTTCTTGGTGGTACTGGGAAATGGCTTATAGGCCATCCCTGAAAAAGTGCCATAAATCTTGCAACGCGG